>VZTX01000292.1:219060-281412 GCA_013400915.1 Pardalotus punctatus | reverse complement strand
TGGAGCCGCATGGCGGGGCCGGGCGGGTGTGAGGGGCGGCGGGAGCGGCCCTGCCCCGAGCCTGAGGGGCCGCGGGACTGACCCTGCCCTCTGGCCCCGCCAGCGCCGGCGCCGGGATGGACGGAGCGGGGCCGGAGCCGGAGGAGGGCGAGGAGCGGGAGCCGGGCGCCGTCAGCGAGAGGAACATCCTGGACAGCTTCACGGAGAGCCGGGAGGTCGCGGAGCTCATCGGGAACCTGAAGGGCGTCTTCGGGGAGCTGGTGACAAGGGAAATGGCCGTGGAACGGTTCATAGGTAAGCGCGGCGTCCAAAGGGAGTGGTCCTGCTATTGCTTGATACAAAAATTTTGTTATGTATTATTCATTTTATTATTGATGATTACCAAAAAGAGACCAAACAATTAATTTTTAGGTCAGTGATAATGCTGGAACTTTATCAACAGGTAGTTCAGATTCGGTTTTTGCTCACTTTGTTTTCCATGTGGATATTCCTTTATTAGCTGGTATTTAACTACTGTAAATGAAAACCTAGGTCTTAGATTCCAGAAATCTGAATTCTGGCTCATGTTTGGCCTCCAGTTTCCTATTACAGTTCAGGCCATAATTTAGTTTAGAGTTTGTATGTCAAACAAATAAAGTAATTTTTTTACCTAGTTACTCCTTAAAACACACACATTTTGTGCTTTAAGGTGTCAATTTCCTATTTTTACTTTTTTATTTAATGAAAAATGTGAAGAGCGGCTAAATCCATACAGCTCATGTATGTTTTTCTAACTGGAGGTGACTTGGATTTGACTTTTGTGCCACCTAATGAAAGCTGTTGTTCCCCTAGGCCTCAGCTGAACCTGGAAGGGCCATAGTGAGGTGCATGTAGTGGTGTCCTGGGTAACCAGCCTGTTGGAAGGCACATCTGTGTGTTGGGTCAATGTTCTGATGAGGTGATTTGCAAAAGTTAATTCAGTGCTTCATGTATTTACAAACTGAATTTAGCAGACTGTCATTTTGCCGGTATTTTTGCAAAGGATGGTGAAATTGCAAAACTTGGAGTCAAAACATTGATCCAGCAGCTTTGTGTTGGACAAGAAGAAATGAAGTGGGCAAACAGTAAAGCCGAAACGTCTAGATTTGGAAATCTGACCCTGCAGAAGTTCCTCAGTGTCATTATACTGAGGAACCAGTATATATATATAACCATATATATATATATCAACCATATATATATGGTTGACTGAACTGACTGTTCCATTTTGGGAAGCCAGTGATGAACACGGAACTGCTCAGACAAAAGTACCAGGAGCACTCACATTGGTGTGGTTGTTCAGCCCCACAGAGGAAATGTCAAATTTCTGTGGGATAGGAAAAGCCATTGCTAGAAAAATCTCAGTGTCTGCGAGGCGGCATCTCTCCGAGTTGATCATCTTGCTGTGCCTCTGTCTGTCACATCATGTGTGGTGTTTCTGTGCATTTAAATTGTATTTATGAGCTTTCTGTTTGCATATCATTGCCCAGCAAATACAGACTCAATATACTCAAAGCAGAGATACTGTGTATGTGGTTCAGTATTGGATTATAATATTTAATGTCCTCAGGTGTCATTTTTCCTTCTTGGACAAAATGTTCCAAATCTGGCAAGAGGCTCAATGTGTGGGTTAGAACACTGAAACTCAGGGAATACTTTTTATCTGTGAACACAGAGAACGCAATAGTCATCTGTTCTAGAGGATTTTAATGAAGGTTTCCAAAGTGTTCAGAAAAACTTGTGTTGCTCATTTTTTGGTGAACCGTTAGAAACAGAAACTTGGAAAATAATTTATCTGCAGCTACAGTTTTGTAGGAAAATATAGGAAGATCTGTATTGAAATAATAGTTTTAGAGTAACTGGTTTAGGTTCATTCTCTTCAGCTTCTATATTTGGGGGTTTATTTTATCTTTGCCAGGCTGTGACTTGGGAAAAGGACTTGCTCTTCAATTCCATTTCTGCTGGAAGGCTGTTGGCTTTGAGTGTTGGAATTTGTGTTCACTAGTTCAGCTGTTTGTACGAAGCTTAAGACATCATTCATTAAGGTGGGAAGTTAGTGATGATCAGGAGCTCAAATTTCCCTCTTGATGGCGTTTTTAGTCTCCCAGTGGAATTGCATAAGGATACTGTTGGACGGTCTGGTGTCCTGAAAGTGGTTGTGCAGTGTCATCCACTGGTCAACTGGAGCACTGCTGGTGTTGAGTCGTATCTTCAATGGAAGTGTTGATGTGTCAAGGAGAGAAAAAGGATAGAGAGTGAAGATGTTTGTGAGAGAAATAAATGTAGGAAAAGGGGAAGTTAAGGAGGTTTTAGTTTTCTAATTCAAAAACTATTTTCTGGCCAAATAGCTCAAATGAGCCAGGCAATCTGCAGTGCAACGCTGAATCACTTGCTGATCTCTTTGGGAATACAGCTTTCATTTCTGTAGCTGCTTTTTGTTGATTCTGGGCTTCAATTGAAAAGCTTTTGTGTCTAAAAGCTTTGGCAAGTTGTTCTTATTTTTATTCAGTATTCAGTTTCAGTTTGTCCTTTTTTAAGTCAGTATCCAAAAGAAAGAGACTGTGTTAACCAGCAACAAAATAGAGTAAGCGATGGGAACAGTTTTGAGGAGCACAGTGGTAAGAGCTGCAGTTTGTTTTTGTTGAGGTTAAAATTTGTTAATTTTCTATGCTAAATAATTCCCTGTGCTCTGTTTCAAAATAAGAAGCTAACTCTGAGGATTGTGAGGGGCACCCTCATTGCAAAGTGGTTCTGTGTGGGGTGTTTTTCTGCTATAGTCAGGTAGCTCACAGGAATGAGATGAGAATTTTGCCATGCCTGTACCCTGTGTGAGTGCAGATCCTCCGAGGTGGAACTACAGCTTTAGATGCATTCCAGGCTTGGGAAGGACAGCAGCCTTGGAGTGACATCCAGTGTGTCCAGGGAGCATTGCCCTGTGCCTGTGTGAGCCTCAGGGGAAGAAGAGTGTTGTGCTGCTGCGCTCCTTGAGGTTGAGATATCTGTGTGTGTTTTTAAAGACAGTCAGGAATTTGACACGCCGACAGATGGAGCAGCGTGTGGAAGTTGATGGGATGCTGTGTGTTGATGAGGAGGATGGGCAGCGGGGCAGAATGGGGCACAGGAGGGACTGCAGCAGTCACCTGGAGCAGCTGCAGTGCTTCAGTGCCGTGCCCTCTTTGCGGAGCCAGGGCGTGCTGGGGAAGTGTGCTTGGCACACAAGGGCCAGGGAGAGCTCTGCTCTGAGGGGCAGCCACAAACCGGGTGGTGGCTGCTTCCACTGGGCCGGGAGGTTTCTCCAGGGAAATTGGAGAGACTGCTGGGAGTGGGTTAATGATTCAGTGTAGGTAAATGAGTGCGCTGTGAGGGGGACAGACTGTGCTGCTTGGCCTGTTACTTAGAATTACAGACTGCTCTGGGTTGGAAGGGACCTTAAAGATCATCTCACTCCACCCTCCCTGCCGTGAGTGGGGACACCTTCCACTAGACCAGGTTGCTCCAAGCTCCATCCGCTCTGTGGTTTGCTAGCTTTCTGACCTCGCTTACAGGTGGTGGCAGCTCAGGGATACAGAAATCTTAAGCTAAAGCTGTGCAGAATCAGAGAGTATCTCACAGTGAAGGCTCTGTAAGAGCCTTTAATTTGAGTAGTTTATTGCAGATATCTTTTCATTTTCAGGTATAATGGACAAGTACCAGGAGCAGCCTCACCTTTTGGATCACCACTTAGGTAGGAATGTCATCCTTAAATGATTTTTGTGTATATACTTAAAAATCTGTTACTCTGGAAGATCTGTGTTTGCATGACAAGATTGCTGTGGCTGATAGTACTTCCATTATATAATTGCTGCCTCCCTCTGTTCTGTCAGAAGTACAAGAAACTGTGTCAGCTGCATGTAGTCTCACTGTTTTTCCTCTCCTTTCATTAGAGGGGATGATGAATTCCTTGTTGGATATAGTACGGGACAGTGGATCTCCTTCCTCACTAGTTCACTTGGCTTTTAAATTTCTCTACATCATTACAAAGGTAAAAAAACCCTAAATTTACTTTTCTGTAACTGAAATTTGTAAGTTACCAATATTTTCTCAATTATTTTCAAAAATATTAAAAGAAATGTCTAATGCAATTAAATATTTTTAACTGTGCTGTGAAAGATTAGTTCTCTTGTTTCTCGTTTTCATGATAGCTTATGTTACTTGATGGTCCAAATTAGTAAAAATTGAGGTCTGAATGCAAAAAAAATTGCAGACTTGGAGATACTGAGTGATAAAACATGAGTTATAATGTTGAAAAGTAAAGTATGATGAACAATTACATGGATTGTGGAATTTACATTTGAGCACAAGAAAATATTTTTGGGCTGTAAGGCCTGAGCCCTGGAATAGGTGGCTCAGAGAGGTGGGGGGGTCTTCACCCCTGGGATACTGGACACCCCACAAACATGGTCCTGGACACCCTGCTGGGGTGACCATGCTTTACCAGGAGGGTTGAACCAGAGAATCTCCAGAGGTCCCTTGTTTTAAAGTTAAAGAATTATCATTTCATGAATTCTGAATAAGTTTGTAAAAACACCAGCATCACAAGGTATTTAAGACCTTAATTCACATCCTTATTCTCCTTATGACATGAGGATCCTAATCAAGAAATTCCTCCAAGAGTCTTTCCTTTCCCCTCAGTATGTGCTGGTAATGGATGAGTGACTAATTCTGAGCCTTTTGGGTTTAGGTGAGAGGGTACAAACGTTTCCTCCCACTGTTTCCTCATGAAGTCCGGGATCTGCAGCCTGTTTTGGATATGCTTGCAAAGCAGAACCCAAGAGACCCCGAGGTGAGAACTTGCTGTACTTTTTGTTTAACTTTTATGTCTTCAGTGGAAAAAGCTGAAGGGAAAAATTTGGAAAAAAAAGTATATGAATCAGGGACAGACCCTGTGCAGTGTTAACACCTGGATTTGGTGTGAAAACCATTGCCTTGTCAGAGGAGAAATGCCCTCTTGAAGGAGAGGTCTTGGTTTTCTTTCATGGGATTTGTTCCAAGGATTTAGAAGCAGTGGCAGTGGAGGTGCAAGTAGAACCTGTAACCACTTGTGCAAGGGAACAAATTGATTGTAACAAGAGTAAGAAGGGCAGTGAAAGGCATTGAACCTCTAAAAGGAGTAACTGAAAAATCATTGAGCCTGACTCCAAAATACTGTAGTTTGTATTCTTAAATTTTTAACAAGGAATGAGAAGAATTCCAGAGAGCTTCTTAAGATAGATGAATTTTAAGAGAGGTCATCATCTATGATAAGTAATGAAAATCATGGATTTGAAGATAGTAATTGTATTGCCACTCTAAATTGAAATGTCTTTTTAATAAACATCAGTTCTGACACTTCGCTGCTATAGGTGTACAGTTTTAAAGCTTAAAAACTTCCTTTTTTCATCTGAAGTTGTTTCAGTAAACCCATGAAAACAATACGTAAGATATTAAGAAGAAAAACATACTTCTGTTATAAATGGAGGCACAGATAGGCCGAGGGAAGGAAAAAACAGGAAAATGAGAAAAGTTTTCCTTTGGGAAGGAAACTGCAGTTTTCCTTTGGAAAGGAAACAAACTTGCTTAGATTACAAATTCAGGGGGTAGGGCCATTGATTTTGTTACAGTTTTGCTGTTTGGGATCTCTTGTAGTTCTGTCCCCTCTGGAGTTTCAGGACACTCATGTTAGGAGCTTTCCCTTGATCATCTTTGAAAATTCATTGGAGCCACTGGGTAGTTTGTGCTCTCGGCACTTTGTTGGAATATGTTCCAGAAAACAGTGTAAAAAACCTTTGTTTTACCATTCCTTTCCAGACTTGGGAAACTCGTTATATGCTCTTATTATGGCTGTCCATGATATGCCTGATTCCTTTTGATCTGGCCCGTTTTGATGGAAACCTTGTTTCCATGGAAGGGCAGGCTCGGCAGCCAACCATGGATCGCATACTGGAAATAGCAAAGGTAAGGAAAATACATCCTGTAATACTTTCAGACCTGGGATATTGGGCTTAATCTTTTTGTATGTGATAAATAAATATATATCCTGTATATTCTTCAATGATATTCTTTTCTGCATATTATTTATGCACATATTTTTGTGTCTAATCTGTAAAGCATTTCTTCATACTTTTGGATCTTCAGTCTGTTGTTTGCCGCTTTAGAGTCAGGTGAGACTGGAACTTGTTTCCCCTGATGTCATATACTATTTTATCTGAGGTGAACCCCTGCCTTTGGATTGGTTAGAGGCTTTCAAGGTTTGAAAGTGCAGCAGAGCTTCTTCTGAAAGCCAAATCTGAGGATTTCTAGAGGAAATCAGCATTTGATTAGAGTGAGCAACTTTGGAAGCTCTGGCTGTGTGAAGATTTTTCAACAAAGACATAAAGTTCCAGTGGGTGTCAGCCCACGTGGCTGACTTGTCATGCCTTTGAAATGAAAATAAACCACCACCCTCCACCCGCCAGGTCCCCAACTGCTCACGCTTTTGACACATGCAGCACTAAGGGACTTACTGCTTATAGGCCAATGTGGCTTGAGAGTTAAGGCTTCAAGAAATAAACCTTCAGTAATAAACCTGCTTTGAAAGGGAGACTCTGCCTCAGATACAGTTTGTTAAATGGCAAAATTAACTTTTTACTATCTTAAGCTCAGTTTGTAATTCATAATAATGACATAACGTGTGCAATATCATAATACTTGTCGTCATACCTATGCAGTAGTAGTGGATTATGTGTGAAGTTGTTACATTGTTGGTATTCTATCTCCATGTATGAATTCTCTTACAGTCGGTTTTCTTTTCTCTTTAGTGTTACCTGGTTGTCAGTGACAAGGCTCGGGATGCAGCTGCTGTGCTGGTGTCCAAGTAAGTGTCTTTTGTGCATCTTGGCAGAAAGGAAGAGACTGGCTTCCATTCCTCCTGCTGTTTCTTAGTCTGACATGACAGTGTTGGGAGGACTGGAAGTTGCCAGATGTCTGGGGATATTAGTGTTCCTTGAATTGGATCCAGTAGTGATTGGTGGGAATGCTGTTTGCTCATGAAAATAATCTACAAAGACCGTAAGCAGGGATGGTACACACATATCTCTTGTCTCAGTATCTGTCCCAGTCCACATTCCCGTAGGTTCTACTGGAAGAGGCCTTTAGTCAGCTCAGGTTGTGTCTGATTTGGTTTTTCTTACCTTTTTCCTTTCTTTTTGAAGGAGTAAAAGCCCCGAGTCTGCACTGCAGCCTGTGCTCACCAGGGGGCGCTGCCCGCGCAGCTTTGGCGCTGTCGCTGGAGGGGCAGCGGCTTCTGGGGCCTGGGGACAGGGGGACAGCAGGACAGGGGGACAGGGGGACAGTGAGACACAGAGATGAGGGGACACAGTGGGATGAGTGAACACAGGGACAGCAGGATACAGAGACACAGGGGCATGGGGAGATGGGGGCAGTGGGTGTGGGAGAGTCAGAGCCATAACACCTGTGTTCACATTCTCTGGGTTAAGATGCACTAAATTTGTGGGATTAATTGCATCAAAATAGTTTTAAAATACATTTAGTAGAGCAGACCTTGTCTGGTCTTTTTAGGAAGTAACTGTCTGTGTACTTCTTTTAAATTTATTCTGAGCTTCAGTTACAGAACTCAAGCTTTAGAAATTTATGTTTAGTGAGTATAATGCTACAGGTCTGAATCTGATGGTAAATCAAACACTTTTTTGGTTTGGAACTTAGAGTGCTGTGCAGAAAATTCGTGAAGGACTTGAGGTCAGACTCACAGTTCTCTGCTGACTCATGCTGTGCTTTTCTGGTTTATTCTGAAATATATCATAGCAAAATTCAAGTGACTGCATGAAATATTTGTGGTCTTCAATAAATAATCTTGCCTGTTACATACCTATTTCCATGTAACCGAAAGTAGGTTGCCCTTCCCTGGGAGGGTGGTGAGGCCCTGGCATGAGTTGCCCAGAGCAGTTGTGGCTTCCCATCCCTGGAAATGTCCAAGGCCAGGTTGGACTGAGCTTGGAGCAACCTGGGATAGTGAAGGGTGTCCCTGCCCATGGCAGGGGATGGGACTGGATGATCTTTAAGGTCCTTTCTGACCCAAACCATTCTATGAATTTATAATTCTATGATCCTAATTAGTTTTTGCAGTCATTCTGGAATCAATAATTAGAAATTGCTTTTTGTGTATGTGAATGGGTAATCTGCCTTGTAACAGGTTGGTAACCAGAGGATTTGAAAGGACAGCGTGACATAGAGTGAATTATTCTTGAGCATTCATATAGGCCTTCTTCCCTTCCTAAAATGCCAGAAAGTACCGAAATTAACCAACAGCAACAGATTCGTGAAGGTACTTCCAGTGTTTGGAAGCCTTTTCAAGTTAGGGTGACAGTAATGTAAAAAGATTCTTTTATCACATTATGCTTAATTGAATTTGCACTTCAGTTGTACTCCAGAGTGTCTGTAAAACTAAATTTTGAGTGGAAGCTTATATACAGTGACTTTATTGATTGCAGCTTTGTGCTCGTGCAGTGCTTAGCCCTGGGTTTCAGGGTGATTTCACCAGTGCCCTGCACCCTGACGCTGGGTCCTATGCAGGCACCTTGTTAATTGTCTTATCTTCTGTTATTTTATGTTTATTGGCTAAATTAATTTTAATTAGGAGTATATGTTCAGAGTAAATATGATGATAGAATACATTAAGCTGGTTTTAGTGCCAGGTGTGCAAGGCTGTAATGGTACTGTATAGTGGACTTACAATTATTTGGTTTATTATGAAAACACCATTTTCAAAATAGCCTGGTGACTAAAGCACTTCATCAGAAATTAGAAGGCTGGCTCCAAGGCCTTTCCCTGTTTTCACATCCCCAAAGCCGGTTCTGAGCATAGTCATTCTGAGATGAGGTTGCTGTGCCGTCTTCCTGGGTCTGGACTGTTATTTGGGTGGGCAGGAGCACAACGGTCCTGGCACTGACAGGGAGATAAGGTACAGGAGTCTGACTCTGTAGCACGCTGTGGGAAAGTCCCTGGGGAGGAAGAGAAAGTCTGGGTTCTGGTTCATGCTCCAAGGATTTTATGAATTTCAAGCGAAGTTTAGAAAAATCAGGATTCCAGACTTCCTGTTTTCCAAAGTAAGCTGCTTCTCAAAGGGCAAAGGAGCTGGAGTTTGTTTCCTGAATTCTCTCTGCCTGCTCAGTGAGTGGTTGCAGTAGGAGGAGATGAGGCTGATCCTTATCCTGCTCTTAGTCTGGAGGTTAGGGCACTGCTTTGGGAAAGAAAGATTTAAACTCCTTCGGGCTGAGAAAGGGTCTAGGAACCAGCTCGTCCACTTCACAGGTCACTTCTCTCAAATGCACCCTTGGGCCAAAGGCGGCTTCATCCTAGGCTGCTCTGTCACAAAACAGCCTTCCTGCAACTCACCTCAAGTCCTCATTGTTCTGCTGCTGAGCACCACAGGGACTGGCTGGGAAGCCAGTCCATCCCGTCTGCTCACTGTTGGCATGTTCTCTGTCTTTAATATGTTTATTAACCTGTCAGCTCTTGGTGCTGGTCCCCAGTTATCTGTAGGAAGGAACCAGGTCCTGGCTCTGTGGCACAGCCTCTTTGAATTCCATGAATTGTGCTGGGTGGGCTTCCCTGTGTGTCTTGTTTCCACTGAGTGTGTTGAGAGCAGATTTAGTCTGAATCACTGCTGGAGCAGGACCTGGTTTGTAGGTGCCCAGACACTGAAGTGATGCCCTGACTGCAGCTTGGCTGGTCAGGGGAGGGCTGAGAGTAGGTTTATGATAGTTAAGCCATGATGAACCTCTTTTCCCTTTTCTAAGATGGCTAAAAACACATCTCTTGACCCATCTAGTGTGTCGAATAACAGGTATTTGACCTTTTCAAATCTCTAAAACCCCAAATCTAGCCCTGTTGGTTGCTTGTTCTTGGCCTGGCTGCTGACAGTGCAAGAGGGACCCAGTGCTGATTTCTACTGATTTTCAGATTTGCAGTGTGGCTGTTCTTGGTGAGAGAGGGGAAGAATCCTCCTCTTATTTGTTTCAGCTTTTCACTAATTCTGATGGGAACAATTTCTTAAAGGCTTTGGAAATTTTGTTGCTTTGGAATTAAGATAAGAAATTTCTATAACCCAAGATTTTAGCTGGGTTTGGAGTGAAAGCGAAATTCCAGGTCAGAGCCTTGCTCAGAAACAGGTGGGCTAAACATAGAATGGTTTGGAGTGTTCCCACCCTCTGTGATTTGAGGAAATATGCATTGAACAATTGTTTCCAGGAATTACAACCAGTTCGGATAGGAGAAAAAATTGTTTTCCTTGGTTGTCATGAAGTCAATGGCTGTAGTGTTTTCTTTTTCTGTCCAGGTTTATTGTCCGCCCTGATGTCAGGCAAAGCAGGATGGCAGACTTCCTGGACTGGGTGCTCTCCATGTTATCCAGATCCTCCTCCCAGACCATGGAGGGCACTGTCATTGTGAACGGCATGCTCCAGGCCCTGGTAAATACTGTTTTTCATTTAAAAGATCGACAGTTGGGTTTATGGCCATACTGTACTGCTACAGAAGGCCTTTGGTAGCAAATGCACAGAGGGTTTCCTGGCAGTGAAAAAAAGGAGAATTTCCTCCACAGCAGTTTAGACAATATAATATATCCTGTGTATGTGTATTTTCTTTAAGTATTCTTGTTATCCCCAAATGAAAGTGAAGTTGCCAGTACAGAAATTTATAAATAACTTTCAAAATAACAGTCATTTCAGTAAGTTTGGGTTTGTTTCCTAATCTGAAGGAATTTTTTGTTTAATACCCTTTCCTTGTGAATTGATAATGGTGTATGACTCAAAAGAGCTGAATTCTTAATTTGGGTTTTAAAATGTACATACTATGCATGGAAAAAAATCTGCAGTACCTGAACCCCTGTTCTAGGGCAGTGCTCCTCTTATACATCCTAAGAAGATCTATTTATAAAAGCTTTATTGTAGTTTTAGACCCTTAAAAGTGTTGGTGTGTGTTTTGAAATACTGGGTAACAGCTGTGGTGTCTGTGCCAGTTTTGATGTCCGAATGTATTTGGGTGGAATGGAGGTGTTGGTGTGGGTGGAGGAGTTGTTGTTTCTTCTTGGTTTGGTTGTTGACTGAGGCCGAGGCAGTGCAGACAAAGGCAGATCACGAGCTCCTGTGCAGTTTTTGCAGTTGCACAGGTTTGAGGATTTGCTGGTGTTTGTGCAAGTTTTGATAATTTGCATAAATTTGCTACTCTTTTTAACCAGTCGCTAAGAGGACTTGTGTGCAGTGTGGTACTAAACATCAAAGCAAAGGTCTGGAGCAAGTGTGTGGGGTGTGGGGTTTTTTTGTTGTTCCTTTTTCCTCTCGAGCTTTTCCAAATCAGAAGACAGAAGAAATGATCTATATTTAGAATAACTGAGGACCTGCTGCTCAAGCAGGAGGAAGCGTTATTTGTGTGCATTGCAGCGTTTCAAAAGACAGAATGATGTTTCATCATTTTATTGTCAGATCTGGAGAGGGAGACTGACTGTTTGCCATTCCCGGGGCATGATGAGACCTGCAGGATGTATAATGCATTAGTGTTTTGTCATAATTCCTTTGAGTTTGGCTTTGGCTCCATCCACCTGTTCATTAGTGCGCACTAAGCGAAACAGGTGAATACTCAACAAGTAGAATCGAAACCAGAATGTGATACAATAGACCTGGGAGCAGAGCCTGCTGCCTTACTTTTGTCTGATTTTTTTTTTTTTTTTTTTCCCCCTCTCCTCTTCACAGCTCATAACTCCTGCTCCAGTTAGTAGATGTGAGCAGATTTGTAAAGCCTTTTCTGGCATTTAGTCTTCAAATTTCTCATTTCGGTCACTACAATGTGACCATGAATTGTATCATTAGGGAGTAAAGATTTTCAGAAGGGCGTGTGTGCAGGTGTGTGTGTCTGTAGAGGCTTAAGAGGGGTAGGAAATATTTATTTCAATACGTAAATGTTACAGATATATTTATCTATGTGTTTTTAATACTTCAATATTAAGAATTTTGTATCACACTTGTAGCAACACTATGTTGTTAAACAAAAAATATCAGCTGAAAATAAGTTGTTTAAAATAAATAAACACCTCCCTTAAACATGCAAGATTCTAACTTTATATAATATATTCTATTTATTCTATAAATAAATACAGTATATTTTAACATAACAAGTAATCACTAAGTGTGTAAAGCAGAGCACATTCTCATGAGGGGCAACTAAAACTTGTGTCAACAAGCTTCAGAATTCTTTGCCCTTGGATTTCTCCAGCACTTTGTTACGTTAAGAGTCAAACTGCAGCTGCTTGGCCATTTCTCTGAGCAAGCAGGAGAAAAAAAGCCCATTTTTCAGTTTCTGGTCAGTACAGCAAGGTGGGTTTTGGGATTGTGGCAGGTTTTGGGAATGATCTAACCCAGCAGAGCTGGGGTAAAAAGTAGAGTGGGGCTGCCCCGAACAAGGTGGGTTTTGGTTGAGCTATGATTTTGTGCCACTTATGGTCTGCATTTACTGATTGGCTCTGAGTGAGGCTGGCATGGAGAAATTGCTCAGAAAAGACATGAAACTCCTGCATTTCAATGAAGTGAAACTGCAAGTCAGGGACGCAGTGAGTAGTTGGCCGTGGCCGCACTTTGATCTGCCTCTTCGTGGCCATGAGCCCGGCTGATCAGGCCAGCGCTGCTGTTTCATCTCGCTCAGCGTTCTGTGCAGAACGAGTCCGGCAGTTCTGCGGCTCCTGTCGGAACACGCACCCGGCATTGCATATTGTAATTCGCTGGGGCCTTTGGCTCTCTGTTCGCTTCCACCTGTCGTCAGTAACGCGCCGTTTCCCAACTGGGGGGCACCGGCAGGCAGCTCTGCTGACACTGTTTCAAATTCAGGGTTTCAAACTGCCCTCCTTTGTTGAAACCCATGTTGCAGTATGGAATTTAATTCACTTTTGCGCTCAAATTCTTTGTGCATTTGAAGGATTAAAAATGTTGGATTATTAAGAAATTGCTGCTTTTTTATAATATTTGTTTACTTGAAGGAAACTTCTAACCTGCTTTAAGAATCTGCATTTTAAATTCTCTTGGTCTGGAGGTTTGCTTTTAAACCTGCCATTATATCAAGCAGCTTTTTAGTTATCGCTGCAGGGCGCAGCACTCCCAGTTCTTGCGTGACAGAGATGTCATCACGTTGAGGTAGCCTTGGGCATTGAAACTTATTAAACCTTATTTGTTTTATAAGTGATTCAGTATACAAGTGTGAGTAATAATTAAAAAAAATAAAACGCCCTGCACAGTGATCTGATGAAACTCGAGAGTCTTAAGAACGAGGCATTTCCCTGAGCTGTCTCTAATGCAAAGGTTATTTAGCAATAGCTACATGCTTATGTAAATTTGGCTCCAGGGAAGAAAGAACTCTCTAACTCTATTCTTTCAGACCCAGAGGCACAAAAATAGAATATTTCCAAATAGAATGTTTCCCAAGTCTCTGTATTTTTGGCATTCTCAAAGAATTGGCCATATTAGGATTGTCTATTGGTGTTATTTTTTTTAGAAAGGGTTGTTGCTTGGTGGTTTGGTGATAAAGGTGAGAAAAAGCAGTGTTGGTGAGAGGTACAAACATTCTTATGTCTGCAGGTAGCAAGGGCACTGACTCCCTTCTGCTCATGCCATTTCTCACCTGTCACCAAGTATTCTAATGTGGTCTTGTCTGATACTGCTGAGTTTTTTTCTTCTCATCAGAAGTTTTGTGGTTCATTCAAGGTTCAGAAGTTCTGTTATCACAAAGCTGTTTCTTTTTCTTGTTAGAATGTAGTACTATCTCAAGCTGCTAGATTTTTTTTCTGAGTATTTAAAATCTGTTGGTTTAGGGAATCTCAAGATGGAAAGGAGATACTCTGTCAGCTCTCCATATATTAGTCTAAATGTTTCAGATGTTCAGCTGATAAATAACTGGGATCACATGAAAGCTGCCGTCACTGTGTTGCTGTCTGTCAGCGTACGTGTTGTGTCAATGCTCAATGCCCAAACGTGTGGCCCACAGCAGGAGTGCTGCTTGTGTGGAGATACAGCAAGAACAAGGACTTTAACTAACCCATTTTACCATTAGCTGCACATAGAGTGCATTAAATATTCCCTGCTTTCAAGTGAACTTAGGTTCTGACAGCATGTTCTCCCTGCCTGCACCTGGCTGATAGCATTCCCTGGGTGTTGTGTGGCTACCAGGGGGTGCTCCAGAGCAGTGCAAGGGATCATTTCCTGCTCTTAGCAGCGAGGCTGGAATTATCCTCCCAGCCCTTCACTTGGTTACAGCCAGAGGGTAGATCGAGACTTGTGTCTCCTGCTCAGCAGGAAGAGCCATTCAGTCCCCAGCAGCCAGGCCACCCCTCATGGTGATTTGTGTAGCTTGGGGAACAAGTCCTGGAGATGATCCCGACTGATAGATCTCTTGTACGTCGGGCCCAAAGTGGGTTACGCAGACAATTGGCAGGTGTGGTGTCTCTGCTGGGATTATTAAGAAACTGGGCTTTGTTTGCCTTGCCCTGTACTGTTTCCAAAGCAGAACCAGACTTGACAGTCGTCATTGCTTGCACACCACTGATTTTCTCTAATTTGTAGGTGGCTTAATTATTTATAAGAGAGGGAGTCACATACTTTTTAACAGTTGAGCAGGTTGGGTAGGTTGGTGTGTGCTTTGTGTCCTCGTTAAGCGAGGAGCCCGTGGCGTAACTGCAACTGCCGGGATGCTCCGACAGGCAGGCTCCTCGCGTTCAGCACTGCGAGCTGCTGACACTGAAGTGCCTGTGCAGGTGGCAAACCAAGCTTATTAATTGCTTTGTTTGTATCAGATTTTTGGAAATGGTGTGCCTTGGATATTTTTCTTCCTTCAAGGCAGGAAGTTTAAGCTGGGTGCTGTAATGCTGATTTGCCCTTTTTGCTGATTTTTTTTTTTTCATGTTTTTCATTCACAGATCACAAACATTTCTTTTTAGTAAGACCCCTGTAAGCTCCAGGTTTACAGTATTTTTCTGAAGGAGTGCCTTTGCTGTACGTGCCTGACTGTGGCAGTGCTGGAAGAAAATATTTGTTATGTTTTCCCAAAAGCTAGCATTGGTTAAAGTGCTGTTTTATTTCCTCTGGGAAAAATACATCTATTACACTCAAAAGTTTTAGAGATTTGGACTTCGGGATGCTTTTGCATGTTTTGACTCATAAATAAATAATGAACACTTCTCTTCTTGTCTTCTCTACACTCAGAGAAAAACCCCCAGACACTGGATTTCCTGCTTTATTGAATATATGAAGAGTAGTTCTCCACAGTTTGGCTGTTACCTATTTACTTCTGTAAAATTTACTTTAAAAATGGCTGTTAAACTTCTCTGACACAGAGAAATACCTGATGTATCACTTGTAGAAATGCCAGGAACCTGCTCCAAGGTTGTATCTGACCCCCAGTGCACCTGCATGGGTTCAAAAAGAACCTTCTTCCCTTTCAGACATTTGACATTTTCAGCTGTGTTTATTCCAAAACCAGTGGGTAACATATTTTATTGATCAAAAGCCATGTAAATATTACGGCCCTTTAAAAAAGTTTAGTTATTAATTCAAATCAATAATTAGTTATTAATTAGCTATGGTGTCCTCTGGGCAATTTTTACTTCCTCTAAAAACTCGAATTGATAAAATAAAATCCCTTAATCCACATCTCAGTTGATTTACAACTGTTGCTATGATGATTTTATTACACAAAGTATATTATACATCCCTATAGTAGGAGTAAATGTTCTAGGTTGAAGATAGTTTGTTATTTAAGTTTTAGTGGAAGTGCTGTTTGGAGGAAATGTGTGTTTTGAGGATTCTGTTGCACCTCCCCAGCAGGGTGCTGAGCGGTGTGAGAGCACACATCCAAAGGTGTTTGTCCAGAAACATTCCCAAGGATCTGTTTAAAAGTTGTTTCTCTGTTATCACTGTTTGAGGAATTACACTGTGCTTTGTTTGAATATGCTTGAATATAATATTAATAATTTGGAGGCAGCCTGTGTGTGCCTTAAAAACAGCGTTTGCTGTTAAATTAGACAGAAAGGAGAAGGACCTGTGAAGATGCAGAAGTGCTGCCATGTCTCCAGCATCTGCAGCAAAGTGTGTGGAGAAATCAATGATGGGTTTTAAAGCAGAGCACAGGAACAAAGTGATGAAGAAATGAGCTTCTGCATGTTTCAACAAAGGCAGAGGAATTTTAGAGGAGCTCTAGATTTGTTGTACCAAAGATTTGCAGGTCTTCTGACATATTTTTTTAAGCTTTTTCGTACAAGCAGGGTTTTGTTGTATGCCAGTGAGAAATCTTTGTATTTTTTTGACACTGGCTTGACATATTGCTAAAAGCTGGGCCACATTTATGCATTTAAGTTGATATTTGGCTGTTCTTCTGAGCCTGCAGTCATTCTATTGCATTGCTGCTTTGTAAATGTAATTTTTAAGAGAGCCCTTACACTTGTCTGCATTAAAATCTCAAATACTTTGATATATAATATCAAATTCCCATATATAGCTTGTAGTGGAGCTGATCAGCAGTGCTAATTTGGGATCCTGAAATGCAATTTAGTAACAAACCAAAACAGGCTGGGTACACAGCCCCAAGGTGTTTTTCTTGCCTCTATTGCTGGTAGCCACGCCTGCAGCGCGGGAGGCATGTGTGTGTGTTTGGTATGTGTGAGAAAGTACGTCTTTTTAGGGTAAGTCTGCTCTTGTTTAACTCCCAGGCACATTTATTGAGGAAGATTTTTCTTGTGACTGCTGAGCAAGGACAAACAAGTGCCTGACCAGAGTAGTTTTGGTGCACGGGCAGCTGAGGAAGCTTTTAAGGTGTAAGGTGTTCTGTCAGGTGTTAATGGTCCCTTTGTCTCGCTGCAGTGCTGGCCCTTAATCTTGCTGGGATATTTAGTTGTAGATAAAATTCCCTCAGCACAGCAATTGCAGTTGGCCTGCTGGAGGTGTATTTGCAGGTGCCTGTGGGTGGTTTAATCTCACAAACTGTGGTTGCACCACACTGAGCTCCTGCGACCCAGCACTGAGCTTGATGGGTCATGGACCTGAGCTGGCCCAAAACTGGTGGCTTTTTTTGGCCTCAGTTTTTATCTTGATTTTTTTCTTTCCCCCTCAATTTCTCCTGTGCATTTTTTGGCCACTTCAGTCGCCTGAGCAGTTACCAATAAGAATTGCACCCTGAGACTTCCGTTTATGCTTTTTAAATCAGAAAACACTGCACATTATTGTAAGAACATTAAAAACATTTTAGAACTAAATGCTTGAAATACTGTGTTTTAGAATGTCTGTATTCTCATGTCCATGTTCCCTATTTTAATTGTAGGCTCAGCTGTTCAAACATGGCAAGAGAGAAGACTGTTTACCATATGGTAAGTGTGTAATAGCCTGGGTTCAGTTTTTCAAGCCATGGAGATAGAAAAGGGAAAAAAGGAAGAATAACCTTGTAACAAGTGATGCTGTAAGGAGTGAAATCCACAGGGCAGTGATGAGGCAGGGAGAATGAGGGGAGCAAAAGTAGAAATGACTGAGGGAGGAGCAGATGCCACCAGGGCACGTTGTGTTGGAAGAGCACGTCGGAGGATTTGGCAGGCGATCACACTGGCCATTGCTGTAATATGGGAGCTGAACACAGAACATATAAACTGTTAGGTGTGGAAATACTTGTTTGAAATTCAGTAGACATAAACTGGTTTTGAACATAATGCTGCTGGAAGTTTTGCAGAGACTTCAAGTTTTAATATAAGCATAGGATTTCAGAAAACCCAAGGTTTAAGAACCAGCTGTGTACAGGACACAGCTGGAATCATGTTGGGATAATGCTGGAATAAGAGAAATTTTTTAGTGAAATGAGATTATATTGGGTGCAGTTAGGGATAGACAGGAAGCCAAAATAGAAAAAGAGTATGGAGGTTTCTGAATAGTGTAGCTGCATTTTGGAATTATGTTTGTCTTGTGGCAAATCATGGAATATGATCAGAACTGACTGCAGTGTGATCTTGGGCCTTAGTGATAGCAATAAAGGGAGGCAGGGAAAGATGATGGCTAATTCCAAAACACCACAAAAGACCTTGTCAGTTTTGTGGAGCTTATCCAAGTACCAGAAATGGGGTTTGTGCTGTTCACAGGAAGCAAGCAGGGATATAAACTCACTTTAGAGTGCTTGTGACGACGCTGATGGAATTATTTTGACCCTGAGAAGCAGCTTTTTAGTTCTAGTGCTGGAAAGTTTCATTCTCCCAGTTCCTAAGGCTGAGATGCAGACACTTCCTTAGAAGATGCCTGAAAGATAGGTGAAGATGGAGATAAGATAAGTGAAGACAACATGGAGTGACACAGGTGCTGTAGGGTTGGTCTGGAGCAAACAGCAAATACTGGGAATGCCATTGCAAGGAATAGCAGAATGTACTAGGGAAGCTGCCAGAGAAACAGAATAATAAACAGGCTGGGTGGATGACAGTAGAACAGAAAAGGCCAGAATTCAGAAAATACAGCTGTACAACATCATAGTCTTAATCAGTATGGAAGGAGCATATTGAGCTCACAGCATTAACCCTGCTGGTAAAACCAGATGCTTTGGCCCCTGGCATAGAAAGAATAGTGAGTATTGATGAGTCTGGTAATGAGAGAAAAATCAGGGGCATATCAGTGAGTAAAATTACCTTAGAAAATCTAGAATGCTTACAACTGAGAAGCAGATATTCAGATAGAAACTGTTCAGGATAAGAAAATGTGAGGGACAAAAAAATCTAAGATTTTTAATTATAACAGATCTGAAGATGAAATAGGGAAAAAATAGGCAAATGTCAAAAGAAAGATCCTGTTTGAAGTCGTTTGTGACATAGAAGTTGAATTAAAAACAAAAACTAGCCCTGAAGTAATTTACATGGGTCTGTAGATACTTTAGTGATTCAAGAGCTGGCAGGACTTGGAGGAGGCCTTTATTTATATATTCTTAATTTATTTTCTGTCTGTGAATGTTGATCTTTCTGCAGCCTCTTCCTCCTAAACCATCAGTCTCTTGGGCTTTTATAAGTGCAGAAAATCCAGGTTGCTGGAAGGTATTGAAGCAATAATAGTCATCACTGGCTTGTTGTCTGCGTGGGTAATTTCATTAGTATTTTAGCACATCAAGCTGCATCACCAGTCTTTTTAAAGACTGAAGAGATTTGTAAGTCATGCCTTACAGTTTCTCAGACTTTGAAATAATTGCTTTTTCTTTGATCTCCTTGTATTTTGAGAGCCCTGATATAAGACTGACGGCGGAGGCTGCAGTGTTTGGCCGCTGTGATTCCGTAGGTGCAGCGCTCTTGGAAGCACGGTGGCTCTTTCAGAGCCTGAGGCATTAGTCTCTGTTAGCTAATGGGCAACCTTCTGAAGAATTATTTTTGCCATGATGAAACTGCAAAAGGGCTTGTTATTTGTAACAGGCATAGCTTCCTTGTGAAAATTTTGAGTCCTGGAACTTTATACTCATTAACCCAAGATTCTCCTTTCCCGGTATTTTTTTTACTTGCTGGACAAATAACTTTGTTAGCTTTGATGTGCCCAAATGAGAGATTTTGTGGCTGATTGTTTACACATACACAGTGTTTCTCATGTCTAAATGGTTATGGACATCCATCATCATAAAAATTTTGATGTCAGGATTTGGTGCTGCTTGAAAATCCTGAAAGAGGAAAGGGAAAGTTTCCTCAGTATGCAGGAAATTTTCTGATTAAATGAATTACATTTTCTAGCTTCTGCTTCTGTTAGATTACTGAAAATTCTTAGACCCTGAAAGACACTTGAATGTGTTGCTTCCAGTGAGAATCAGAGGCATAAACACTCTGAAAATGTAGATTATAATTTTCATAGTCAAAAGTAATCCTTAAAGCTGTCTCCCCTGTTGGTGCAGTGAAGGATGGTGCCACTATTTGACCAGTGTCATCTACTACAAAGTAGGTAATCATGCATTTGTATTTCAGTAATACCTTTAAAAATATGAATCTCCTAAAGAACATTCAAAACTTTAAAATTTTCATACCAAGATATTTTTAAAAGCAGATTTTGTTGTGTGTTTGTTTTCTTTTACAGCTGCTACTGTTCTCGAGTGTCTTGATAACTGCAAGCTGTCAGAAAGCAATCAGATGGTTCTGCGCAAGCTGGGCATGAAACTGGTTCAGCGACTTGGACTGACATTTGTGAAACCGAAGGTAGCAAAGTGGAGGTCAGTGTAAAGCTGAAAACTTTAAAAAAAGAAAATCCAAGAGCACAAAACCCCCTACAAATACATAAATCCATACATTTGCCTTCTGCCCTCTTAACCTTCCCTAAAAGAGAAAAGAAATCCCTTTGGGAATCAACGTATTCTTCATTTGCATTATTTGGAAAAAGGAGGATTCTTCCACTGTATTTAGTTTCCTGTATTTTTTTTCAATTTTGGTACCTAAATGAATGCTGGGACAAGCCAAATCTGACTTTGCACATTGCTCAAGCAGAAGCCTGTTCATATATCATGTGTAACTCACGAAATACGGGAAGACAGCAACCTTTGTTCTTGAAGCTGATTTAGTACAATTCTGTAAGAGTGAACATAACTTTTTCCATTACCTGGTCCTACCCTGCTTCGATAGAAAGTTCACAGGGGAAAAGTGGTTTGCAATCCTGCTCTGGTTTTGCATATTAGTCAGGTTTTGGTGTCTGGTTTTACGTACTGCCAGAGGGCGAACTCTTTTTTAGATTTCTCGCACTGATATTTTAAAATTGCAGGCTCCCTTGGTGACTATTTTTATTGTATTTATTTTACCAGCTTTTGAGAACATCCTTAGGCATAGAAAATTCTTTTTAGGTGGAGAATGTAACTTGCCCAATGGCAAAAGTCAGTTTAGCATGTAAAGTCTATCTTTTGTAAGAACGCATCTATACCACGGGCTAAATATCTCAGTACAGCTTGGTCAGAAAGTACTAAGCTGCCTTTGAGATTTAAAAAACAGTTTTTAATAAGCTAATTCTATTAATTTTTTTTTTTTTTTTGAGTTTTTGGAGAGACTTTTGGGGCATGGGAATTTTGCCTTGCTTTGTTGTTAGCAGTGGAAAATAGGTTATAATGAAACAGGAAAGAGAGGGATAATGAAAAGGAACCATTTGAATAGTCTGGCTCTTCTCACCTTGGAAAATAGACAACTGGGTCAGGAGGAAGGAGAATGGGATATTTCCCCCTTGCCAGTTATTTGGTGGCTGCTTTAAAGGAAAGCTGTACCCTGGGAGGTGTAGGAAGGTGGCAGACAGACTTTGTGGCAGTCCGTCCCTATCGCAGCTGGGAGTTCAATCAGAAAAATCAATGAAATGTGTGTTTGTTGTGCAGGTACCAGCGTGGCTGTCGATCTCTGGCTGCCAACCTGCAAGCTCAGGGTGCCGCTGTGCAGAACCAAAAGAGAGAAGTTGCTGCTGATGAAGCTGATGATGATGAGGAATATGACATTCCAGGAGAGATTGAAAATGTTGTAGGTGTGTGAAAACTGGAGAGAAATTGTTGCAATGCTGCAAATTAAAGATGCATTGGAAAACAGTCTGCTTGGGGCTAAAAAAGGAATGTGGGTATCTGTGCTAGTGTGAACAGTTGGAAAGAGTCTAAAATTTCAGTCTGTGCAGCTGATTAAAATAGGTGATCTTTTGTCAGATGGTTTGGATTTCAGCATCTTAAGCAGAAGCTCAGTACTGGAGCATTTGTTGTGGAGTTGGTCATAGAGGTACTGAAATACGTTTTACCAATTTTATCCAGTAATATAAAAGAGATGCCTTGAACCTCTCACCAATGGAAGGGTGAATTAAAATTTATAATGAAATACACAAAAAAAAATTATGTCACATGAAAGCTAAAAGAATTATGGTTTAATTTTTAGACCGTGGTAGTATCAAAAGAGCAGCATTTTTTTCTTAATATGCAGTTGTACAGCATGTCCTCTGCTAGCTGGCTGGTGGATATTCTGTAAATAAATAGGCAAAAATTGCATCAGAAGACTTTTGTAACTGAATATTCTAATGAATCTCTGCAAAAAGCACCATGCCTTCCATTTTGAATCTTTTACAGCGCTTAAATTTCAATCTCTTTTTATAAACAGTGTTGATATATTTCTTGTTTTTTAGTTTCAAGTCAGTTGTGTGACAAATAGAATAAATCTAGATACAAAGATTTTTATACAAGAGACAGTTTTGTTAAGAGACAAATGAATTTTGAGCATCTTAAGAAATCTTTCTGCTGTTAAATAAGAATAATCGGTTTTGTTTAAATAAAATTATTTGCAGAGCAATTGTTGGTTGGCCTGAAAGACAAAGACACTATCGTCAGGTGGTCTGCAGCCAAAGGGTAGGTCTGTTATGGGTACTCTACTCAGCTAAGCTAAACAATACAGAAATGCAGTGTGCTGTAATCCGTGATCGGTGTATTGCCAATATTTACTGTTACTGCAAATGGCTTTAGTGCAGCCTGTGGTGGGTGCACAGACATATTTGTCTCTTTTTCTGATGAAAAATCAGGCCAGTGTTCAGGAAATTTCAGGTGGGTTTGGAAATAGACATTCTGGATAAGACAAGATTTGAAGAGTGCAAAGAAACATTTCTTCAAAATGTTTCATTCTCTTTAAAAGTGCATTTCTGTGGAAGGTTCACTGCTGTGTAGATTTTTTCAAGTTTGAGATACTGTTTAAGGGTATTGGTCTTAGGGCAGTGGGGTGACATCTTGAAGTCAGTCAACTTCGAGAAAGATTCCAGTAACTAATTGTTTTTCTATGACTTACCAGTCAACTTTAGTGCTAATGATTCACTGTATGCTTCACTTATTTTTTCTTCTTTAGAATTGGTAGAATAACTGGAAGACTTCCAAAAGAATTAGCAGATGACGTGATTGGGTCTCTGTTGGACTGTTTCAGGTAAAAATCTTATTTCACACTTTACATGCATTTGCAACATGTCTGCTTATGGAACGGGGACAACAGTTAGGAAGAAGGGTCTAAAAATCTGTAAATTTTCTTGCTGTCCTTCTCACAGATTTCAAAATCTTTGAAGGCACAGGTAGGTTAAGGGTGTTCAATAAAGAAATTATTTCTAATCCATCCTCTTGACCCCATACTAAGGTAATGTGCAAGGACTGACATTGAACCCAGGAAAGATAAAAAAATCCTCATTAACTTGTTGCTTTAGAGATTTCTGGTGTGCTCAAGACTCATGTCTTGAATTTAGTGTTCATCCTCAGAAACCCAGTAGAACTGGAAATGATGTTCTGAGGATCACCGGCAGTAAGAACCTATCTCTGTGTGAGGGGAGGCTGAAACATGGAGGGAGAGTGAGGAATAAATGGGTATAATAGACATTTATGATCTTGGGAATGGTGTGGATATGCTTGCCCTCTAGATTTTATGTTATTAGAAGCAAACTCAAGCATCAGGTGACAGGTTTGGAGTAAAGAGAGAGTGGTGTTATTCACGTAGTTCAGCTGTAAAACTTCTTGCCATGGGACCTTGTGGATATGGAGAGTATTTACCTGAATAAAAGTGTGCTTTTGTCTGCAAACTTGTCCATGATCTGCCAGAGTATGGAAGTGTTTTGGAGAGTGTTGCAAAATGCTGGTTCTTGGACTCTGGCTAAAGCATGTGCTGTTGGCTGTGTCAGAGAGGATTTGGGGCCGGCAGAAGCTCTGGTTGGGGCACATAAAGCTGTGGGATGTTCTTTTGGTGCACTTCGCTGTTGGATGTCATGGCTTTGCATTCGTGTAGAGCATATAAAGGACCAAATCATTAAACAATCATGTGCTTTTGTTTAATGCCAGATTGCTCATCAGGTCTGCATTGACTACCTGAAATCTAAACAAGTGGTTTGGAAAAAGCCAATAATAAAAATAATCTCTTTATTGGCAAGAATCACTGTTCATGTTCAGTTTGTCACGCAGGTATCCTCAGTATTAAAAAGTGTTTTCACATTGGTTTTGAGCACAAATTAGGTGTGCCAGCTTGAAGGATAACACATTAAAAAAAAAAGAAGGTATAAAGTCTAAAATACTTGCAAGGAAAGTATCCACTTAGATGATCCTTCCACTCTGTTCCTGTGATTAATTTAAGAGTGCTGCTGATCTCAATTATCCCTGGAGCTTCAAAGACCTGTACTCACTGTGTTTTCTTTCCTTGTTTTTCAAGTCATAGGGATGAGTAATTCAACAAGTAATTGAGTGACCTGCTTTCTTCAGAAACACTTGGGAACAAATGTAGGCAAGGACAGAGAGAACCTCTGTTGGTTCTTTGCACTAAATATCTAGTGACCAAAATAGGAATAAATCAGTCGCTCATCAGAGGCACTTTGTTTTATCTCTTGGGATGAAAAGACAGGATTTGGTATGTGTAGATAGATTAAAAGACAAGAGTCAGGGAAGAAATAACTGATGATTTTTCACAGGAATGATTTTTCACAGTGTAGTGAGATTGTCAGCACAGTTCCACTGGGGTATGAGCCCTGTGTTGTTCAGCGTAGATATAAAGCATCCTGGAAAAAAGGGGAAGGAGAGGCTGAGGAAACCAGCTGATACTTAAAGTTGATTTAATGTAGTGGGAGCTAAAAGTGACAGAAAGAAAAATGTTATAGGAGCCCAAGTGAAGTAATATGACAGTAAATGTCATATAAAATATGATGTCTAATGCATGCAGACTGATGCACTTGGGGCAAAATGCTGCTCACTTTCAAAACACCTGGAAGCCACTGATCTGTCACTGGAGTGCTCAGCAGCTGGCAGGAAAAACAAGACAAATATAATATTGGAAATTATTAGGAAAGGAAGAGATAAAACCAAATCACTACAAAGTGGTTTAGCTGATGGGGCTTTTTACAAGTGGAAAGAAAAAGTGGAGGGATGTGATTTGCTGTATCTCCATTCTAAATAAGACAGAAGGATGGAAAGTGAGCAGTTGTTTACGATTCACTCTCTCCCAATGTGAGAGCAGGGAAGCATCAGGAAGTGCATTTTCACGCAATTATAATTAACCAGTGGAAGTCATTGCCACGGGATGTTACGGGAGCCAAAAGTGTAAAGGGAGTTCAAAAAGGGATTATACAAATTAATAGAAGAGAGTCCCTTCAGAGGTTATTAAATAATTAGTCTGGCTCCAGCCTCTGGTTGAGCAGTCTCCGTGCTGCCGATTGCCAAAGCCAGGAGGGCAGCAGGGGAATGGTCCCTCGTGCTTTTCTTTGGCTGAGCACCTGCTCTTGGTCCGTATCAGAGATGGTCTTGGGAGTGATGAAGCTTTTGATATGACCTAGCCTGGCTGTCCAGTGTTTTATTCTCAGGTTCCTATTCCTAGTGTAATGCAAAATGAACTCTGTTCAGATTTAATCCTGCAGCGTGCCACCTTTCCTCTTTTTATTCCATTTTCTGTCAGCGCACCAAAACCTGTTTACCATGCTGGGGTCTTTTTGCTGCGTTCACTGCAAGTTTCTCTGGTTTATGTTTTCTAAATGTGGATAAAAACCACTATTTGCTCACTTCATAGACTTTTGTTATGGGTTTGCTGGGAATTATCACTTGAACTTCTTTTGCAAGTTAAGGGCTGCATTTGGCACCAAACTCATTAGTTATTTTGGGTATATTCTGTAAATCTGCATCTTTTGCCCATGTACTAGGAAGCTGTTTTCCTTTTCTGTATGAGTTTCAGGTATTCAATCATCTGTATTGAAGTTACAGTTATAGTCCTAATTTCTCTTTTTTTTTTGCTTATTTGATCACATTTATAGCAGTATTTATGTTGCATAAATGGGAAGGAAAACATGTTCAGCTTGTCATTCTTCTATTTTACAAGTCCAGCAGCATCCATCACACAATAAGAATATGCTGGTTTGGATTCGGGGTCTTTTAAAATGTTAGGAATTTACCATAAGAAATAAAATCCTGAGAGGGAAGGCCAGTTTTAACCAAGCTTTTTCTTCTAACATTAGTTTCCAGGAAACGGACAATGCATGGCATGGTGGGTGCCTGGCGCTGGCTGAGCTGGGCAGGAGAGGATTGCTGCTCCCTTCCCGAATTTCAGATGGTGAGTTGGAGTTGCTGAATGTAAGTTCATGAAATAACAGTTTATATTATTAGAGATCAAACTTGCAGCAATAGACTGGGATTTGTTGATCTGTGTGCCCTGACTGATGACTGAAGTACTGAATTCTACAGTAAAACGTGCGCCCATGGGGATGTTTAAGTACTTCTGTCAAAAGCATTGGCTTGGGTGTGCCGTTTTTATACTTAATAAATATCTCTTTCCAAAATAGAATTAATTTCTTGGGGTTTTCTTCTTTCTTCTTCCCTCCCATGTTTCTTTGTACAGTTGTATAAAATAATTGTATATGTCTCCATATTGTGTCAGTGTCATTATTTAAACAGAATATATTAAATAATTGATGACTAACTTGCACTTTAAAGTCAGTAGCTTCTGCTGTTTGTTTATGGTTACATTTCAAAGGCCAGTTTCATTTAATTTATACGTGAAGTATGTATGTTTTAAATGGGTTTTTGAAATAGCAGGAGGGAAAGAAAAAGAAAAGAGCAGAGGAATTATTCCTTTGTGTGTTTTGTAGTTATCAACGTACATTGAATTACAAAGATTAATGTAATTTCGGTAATTGTTTTATGTAGTGGTTACAGAAGTGCAGTGTAGCTGTAGACATCCACCCTTGGGTGCTTTTACAGCAGTGTCTTGTTCTAGATGGTTCTTTGGATCCCATCTGGTGCTCCTGTGTTGAACAGAGAAGTTGAGCATTAAATTTAAAAAATGTTTCAAAGCTGGTGTTTCATACTAGTAAGTTGGCTCGCCAAATCTTTTCTAGTTTGAAGATATGCTGTAAAATGTGGCATTTAATACAGCTTATGACTCTCTCTCCATGGAATGAGTTCATGTCCATTGTAGCATGTGCTGCATGTGAGAAAGTTTGTGCAGCGAGCCTGCGGTTGGTTTCCCTTCTTTCATTACTTTTGCCCTTGCTTAAAAAAAAAAAAAAAAATTGCGTTTGTTAAAAACTTTCCAGTTTACGGCTGGGAAATCGTGAAAGTGAAATCCTCCAAAGGTAAATCCATACTTCAGTTCTGACAGCACCATAACTGTACACCTCTGCCAGGGAATCTGGATAACCTCACATCATAGATTTTTATTTAATTTGAAGAAGGGAGATCAGTTAGACTTCACCACTGGAGCTGGCTTTTATATGTAATGTTTGTATGGAGATGGAGAATAAATTCTTGGATTGTATGGACAAACACCAAGAAGTTTATCCTTATTCACTTTAAAGAAATATAAATTAACAAGTAGAGAGAGATACATGAGATTTTTTTAAAAATTGTGGATAAAAGCTGAAGCTTTCTTCTTTCAGAGCTGAGTGAGGCAAATAGCTTAAGGTAGTATGAAAAGTGGCAACAGTGACACATGACTCTATAATTTCATGTTTGGAAAGAAGGGATTTAGCAGCGTCTGACCTTAAGACTGAAGCTTTAAACTTGGACTGGAAAACAGCTCTTTCTCTTTATTTGATCATGCCCAGATTACAGCTCGATACCTCACGCTGACTTACTGCCTTGCTGTTGTCATTTGAGTTAATTGGCATTTTCTGTTACTACATTGCCTTTTTTCAATCTCAGATTGATATTCTTGACTTTTGATAACCTGAAAGATGAAATTAAAGATCAATGTATCTCTTTTTGTTTCTTACCTCCAAAACTGAATGCCTGTCATTTACTGTTTAATGCTAAACTTGTTAAAATGCTCTGGCTGAGTTGTTGTCTCAAAGCAGCACGGCAGAAAACGTGAGAAAAAAAAAAAGTGTGGGGATTCTGCATTGTGTTGAATGCAGCTCCACTTCCTTAAGTAGGTTTACACCTGCTAGTGATGTTCAGGCAGGTGAGGATGTCCCTTACCTGAATAATGAGAGATGTATACCCATGGTTTTCTGTGAGTAATCCTTATTCTGGGTTTGCACTCCTTACACTGATAGTGCACACTGTGCAATTTACACAGGGATCAGCCTTATTTTAGCTGAACTTTTGTATCAGTTTGGACAAGCTGGACAGCAGCTTTAAGGCAGAGGGAATTCTGAGCTTCATTATTTGGAGTTAAAGCATGGATGAATTAAGATTCACAATGAATTTCCGTCACTGAAGAACACTCCTTTGTTTGGAATTGATTTGGTCCCAAAATTCTGCTTGCCAGTTGAAAATTTAGCTAGCAATTTCTTGCTAACTGTTCTTCAAAACATGTGTTATAGATAGTGTAGTAAATGTATTTGTGTGCATGAATGACTTTCCATATATTTTAAGTAGAGATCACAAGATTTATTTGAAAAATTGCTAGTTTATATACACAGATATAGAAGCAGGAAATAGTTTATGGCTGTATGTAGAAGGACACAGAAACTGATAGCGAGTGATACACGTACTGAAACAAGACCTTCACCAGGACAGTTTGCCTCAGGTGAAATAAATTATATAAATAACCTTTTAGTCCTGGGGCTTGAAGGCTGCCCAGTGTCTGTCTAACCTCAGCAAAGCAGGCACCTAGATTGCTTAGTTCTTCATATTTTCAGTGTTGTTTTCGTAGTGACTTACTTAAAGTTGATCATAAACTGCATTTGTTAAACCTGTGCAGGCTTACTTTGGTTTGACTTGAATCTTGTTCTGAGTCAGTGCGAGAAGAGGTCGCTTGCACAGGGTTTGGGTCAGTTTATTTAAAGTGGCATCTGCCTCTGAGTAACTAAATTTGGTCTGTTGTTCTGTCTTAGGACAGAATGCCAAAGTGCATTCATACACAGAGCAGTTTTTACAGTATATTCTAAAAAGTCAGTTTTAATCTTAAGCTTGTTTAAACTACTTCACAGTGAAATAAAAAGGTTTGCAAAGGAAAAAAAAAAAAGACCAAAAAAACCCCTATTAGATGAAGTTAAGCCTGAAAAAAGACTATGACAGTATGTTATTGAGCAATATCGTTTCTAGAGCTTAAACATCTTTTAAGAAAAGAAGTTGTAAAGGTACTTTACATAATACAATTGCAAAAACCCCTTGAAGATTCATCTAATTGACTTTTGCTTTAGTAATGAATGCAAAAATTCACTCATCAAAACCTGAGCACATACAAGGCAAAGTTCAATTGCTTAAAAATATTAATATAAAATTATGAACATTATTTACAATGGAGAGATTGAATGTATCTTGTCTTGGGCCAAGCCCAATGAGAGACGGTTTGTAGAAATTTTACGATGATGCTGGTAACCAGATCCTGTGACCAGAAACTCATTGCAAAGAGGATTAGGACACTCTTGTTCTCTTCCTTAAAGTGAAGACTCTGCTGCAGTCATTGGGCCTGACCCTCTTAGTGCCTTGCTGGGATTTTGAGGATTCTTTCTGGTTTGTCCTTTTTTGTCCTTTCACCTTTTGGTTGCACTGAGTATCCTGAGTATCGGAAGCGGTACAAGTGGCTTCCGCGGGTGCGGCAGGACCGTCCTGTGCTCCGTGCCCATCGCTGTCCAGCCGGGCCGTGCTGGGGCTGTAGGCAGCCAGCTGGCACAGAGCCACAGCCGCCGTCTGCTTCTGCTCGTCGCAGCTCTCCATGAGCCCCAGCTCCGGCGCCTCGCCGCGCTGCGCCGCCAGGGATTTGTCACAGGCGCTGCTGCTGGGGTTCTTGGGGACGCACGGCTCTGCTCCGGAGCTTTCCTTCTCGGTTTTCGGAGAAGCAGTGCCGTTATCGTGGGATGGGCTGTGGAAGGACGTTTTCAGGCTCACGGTGTTACAGGAATCCTTTACCGAGAGGTTCAGGGGCACGTCCTGCATTTCCAGGAAGCTCTGCCTGTCTGTTTTGGATAGGGTTTTGTACGTGTGCTCGTGAATAGGTCCTGTGCTTGTGTCAGCCCTTTTTGAAAGGTTGAGGGGAACTATCCCTGTGTCTTCTTCCATGTTGGACAGTGAGCCCGTGTTGTTATGGCTGTCAGTCTGTGTATGTGAGTCTTCATCAGTGACATTGATGCTGAAAGAAATGAGGAGAAAAGAGAATTCACTATCAGTTGCTCCTTTAAACTGGGGCTGAGGAAGTGGGCAGGAAGAGGAGAAAATCCAGACTTCTAGGCTAGAATTCTGACAATTCTGTTGTTTCTCCTTTAAATCCCCTAAGTCCCTTTCACCATACCCATCACTGTAATGGAGGTAATTCCCTGAGGTACTCCAACACAGTGGAAGTACCCAAACATGTTGGAAATTCCTGGTACATTTATGGAGAGTGAGTGGTCTGCTCGCTGTAGCACCTGTGAGCTGTACTGCGCTTTGCACAGTTAGTATAGAACATGTTATCTCACTGCTGTAAATTTAATCTATTTAAGAGGCATTGCATGAAATGTGCCCATCTATCTTTGCATGTCCCTGGTAAACCTGGCAAGGATTTGCAAAGTGATTTTGTTACTTTACCTGGTAGGTGAGTCCCCTCTCTCCTGCTGTGTCTGCACACCTTGAAGGGAAGTCGCTTGGTCCGTGCTTTTTCTCACAGGTCTGAAAGCTGTGCAGTTTTCTTCTGATTGGTCGTACTTGCCCAGGGATGTGGATGATGACTTGCTGGAGAGGTCAAATAAACCCTCACATGTGTGGCTTGTCTGAGTGAAGTTGGTGGGGCTGGGTCTGCCAGGGGAGCCTGTTGCTGCGCTTCCTGCGAGAGGGCTCATTTTGGCATTCTCTCTTTCGTTTTGGTCATCCTTGGGGTTACCTTTGGCATGCAATAATGTAATTTCTTTTTCATAATCTCCTTGTTTTTTATGTGAACTTAGAGGGTATTGTTGGGAAGGGCTTAAAGAAGCTGGGTACAGCAAGGTGGTTTCTTCCATCAGATGAGAGTTTTGATCTCTGTTAATACCAGCTACGTGTGAAAATCTGTAAAATGGAGGATCTGTTGGCCTACAAAATCCATATGGTATCGGTGGAGTGGAGTGATATTGCTGGAACAATCGATAGTGTTCATATGCTGATGGATTTAGGGGTTTTGGAAGTGGCCCAGGGTGGGGAAGAAAGTGTCTTTGATCTTGTGTTCCATAGACAGAGAGAGCAGAGCTTTCACACTCCGAGTTACCTGGGAGCAGGTAAGGTGTGTAGATAGCAAGCCGGTGCTCATAGAAATGGGGTGAGTACTCGGGAATCATTGGTTGCATGTAAGGTGAAATGGAACCAAAACCTTTTGTGGGAGCAACTTTATGTGGAAATTCTGGGAGGAAAGGAGAGCCTGCCTTCCATGGGTGAGCTGGTGTGTGAAACGCAGACTTGGTGTGAAAAGGAGAACTTTTGTTAGAGAGGGAGAGGATTTCAGATGCCTCACTGATTTCCGGGCCTTTGCTGTCTCGGTGTTCTCCAACAGGCACGAAGGCTGAGGGCCTCACCATGCCCTCCATCAGGGGCTGCACACTGATGGCACCTTCTGCTGTGGAGCTGGCAGGGCTTAATTCCTTCGGAATGGCAGGTTTTTGTCCTTGAATTGCTACATTCGTTGCCTGGTTTTGTAACTCAACATTTTCCTTGGCATCTTCTTTTGCAAAAGGATATTGAGGCTTTGAATCGAGGCTTGACAGTCCGTTTGTGACAGATTTAGAAGAAGTTGGTTTGATGGTAGATTCGAGCTGATTGATCTGTTTGGGCTCCAGGGAACTGCTCTTTGGACACTTGATGATGCGATCCTGCTCTGATACCAAAGTGATGGAGTTTTTGCAAAGGCCGTACTTCATGTGGTTAAAGAGATGGGATTTCTCATTGCAAGTGAAGGGGCACTGGAAGCACTTGTACTTGAACGGCTTTCCTGGTGGTCTTGGGATGTAATGCGGCTTCTTGGGTTTACGTTCTTTGAGGAGACTCATTTTTTTTTCTGCTTTAAACAATTAAATCTAATGGTTCTTTATAAAACTTTCTTGTGGTTGGCTTTCCTCAGTTTTAGCCTCGTGATGTTTCCGGTTTTTCAGGTTTCTAGAATCCTTAAACCCAGGTGAGGAGAAGCAGCCAGCTCCTGTGGTGTCTCAGGGAAGAGGGTGCTGGCTTTTGCCACTGGAAGTGCAGGAACTGAAACACAAAGTGTAAAATTAGCTGTAGTGAAACATTGGAAATAAATACAAAGTAGTGCCTTCTCATAAGAGCATTCCCCCCTCATACTGCATATGCTGTGTTGTTTGGATTTTTAAAAACGAAGTAAAGCTGGTTGTCAGACCGGAGTTAGATGGGTATTGACCTTTGGCATCCTCCCGCACCCAAGCACAGTCACACAAGTGGCCTAATTTCCAGCAGCAGTGCTTGTCACCTGCCTCTGCTGCTGGCTCGGGGGAGTTCTCTTTGAAAGCTGGAGGAACATTCATTCAGAAGATGAAAGTAGAAATGCAGGCGGAGCTGTTGAGAGAGGAGTGGAGATGGGTGGGATGGGAAGAGGCAGGTCCTGGCAGCGGCTGGATGTGGGGCGAGCCTGTCAGGCCGGTCTGGGAGAGCGAGGAGGGAATTTCCTGCTGTGGTGACACAAGAGTGGGGTGGATGGGTCGCTCTTGGGCGGCTGACTGGGCTCTTTCTGAGACTGACCAACCCCTCTCTTCACTGGTGTGGCGTTTCCTGACAGCCCAATCTCAGTGGATGCCTCAAAAGTGCCCAATCTCTCGAAGGATAAAACCACACCGATTTTCTTCCTCTTCCTAATTCAATTAGGAGAAGTGAGCACTGCAGTGTCTGACTAATAGAATCCTCTGCCTGATAAACACATCTGCCATTCTCCTGCTGTGTCTGTCCTCGCAGATTGCACGTAGTTAACGCGAACACCCAGCTGTATTAACTAAGGAAAAAAGTGTCTGACAGTAATTGATTTATAGGAGAAGGATCTATCTGCCTTTCTTTGGAAAAACGAAGGTTGTGGATACTTTATCCAGCCCAGTGATTTGCTGGGTAGATAAGTCGGGAGGGCTTGTACCGGCTTGTTCCATTATGTTCACTGATTCTGAAGGCGTGAGAAACTCTTGGAGTCAAGTTCTCATGATTTTATAGGATGTGTTATGGCAGAGATCTAAAAACTGATGATTTCATCATGAACTACAAGCATCATTATCAAAATGATGACTGTTGCAAAACCACGTACTGTATCTATTGTGTTACCCGAAACTACAGGAATACTAATTGTAAAGGGTGACGAGATAGCTCCATTTTTTTTTAAAAAAAAAGCTTTTTACATAGGAGTTTGAATTAGTAGTATTAAAATACTAAGTTTATGAAAAGAATTGCTAAGCATTGTAATTACGTGCTGTGAGATTTTAGTTAGAGATGTTTTGCATTTCTTAAATCAGGGATTATTTAATAGAAAATGGCAGGCAACACGTGATGAAAACTGAAGGGAAAGCTACAGAATTGCTGCTTGGCTCATCAGGTATAGTAATTCTAGCAAATTGTATTAAATATTGTTTCTGATGTCATACAAATATTATTTTTGTTAAAATAGTAATTGTGAAGGCACCCTTAAGAAGGCAAAGCTGCTCTGCAAGAATAAAAAATAGTCAAGCTTTTTCCTAAAATTAACAAGTGATTAAATGTGCTTCAGATAAATGAAAAACAAATTTCTAGAGAAGTAGCCTTTTGTTTTGCAGATTTTAATGATGTTGTTTGAGTTGGATACTGATACTGTAACAGCAACAAGAAAAAATGCATCAGCATGTTAAAGTTTCATCATTGGAGTGTGGTTGAAATTGTAGTTCAATAAATTTTAAAAAAAATCATAGATAGTATTTAAAAATATTTTAAATAAAAATAGCCCAGAATCCTTTGAAATATTAAGAATAATGTTTTTTGCATTAAAAAATAAGTAAATTAAATATTGAGACATAGGAGGAGAGGTCCAGATAGGGAACTCGGCTTTTTCTTCTACTTTAAGCGAGCTTGTTGCATTTATTTTTAACTAATGATGTATAACTAACATGGAAAGTTTGCAGTGGACTCGATCAAGTCAGTTTGTACCTGTTACTCTTTATATCTTCTTGGAAGTGCTTGTACTAATTATTTTTGAAAAAAAGATATTGTTGTGAAAACTCCATCGCTTTCTTAGGTGAACCATTTATGATAACGTCCGAATCTGCATTCAGGTGTGTAGCACTTATAATAAAGGGATGGTAATTACATTTCCTTGTTCTGCCAGCTTTCCTTTGCTTCATAATGAAAATTCCTGTGTGTCCTGTCCTCCCCCCTCTGACTTTGTACTTGGTATTTAACTTTGATTCAAGTTATTCCTGTTGGACAGAGTATTAACTATCATTTCTTAACGAGATAAAATGCGTTGTTGCTGTTTTAATGTTGGAAATTTCAAGCCTTGGAGCTCCTGTGCTGAGGGTACAGCAGAAGAGCATTCCAACAGCTTTTTATTTCTTTCTATTTAATTTGTTTTGATGGCTCCAGAGCCTGCTGCCCTGACTTGGGAAGTGCAGAGAGCAGCTCATTTTAAAGGGTGTTTACCCTTTCCTAAACTTAGGTCAGTGCCAGCCAGGTGAATGTTCTCCTTCTCTCTTTTACTATTTAATCCCTTTTTTTCTCAGGGTTTAAAAATGCCAGCAATAAAATATTTCTAAAGCTAGGCAAGTAGGATAATTCCTCCTCTGGTCTCTAAGTAAGACACAGGAGTATCTGGCAGAGAGACATATTTTATTATTAAAAAACATTAAAACTATTTGATCACACAGACAAAAAAGACATTCATGGTTTAAAATAGATGCAACCAATTAAAACTGTCCCTGTACAAATAATGTTACTTACAGCTGTACAGTGTATGTTTTCAGCTGCCAAAGTTAGAATTTAATATTAGAAATAAAATATCAAAATAAGTAGTTGCTTTTTCCTTTAGCTTCAATGCCACCACTTGTGATATTCTTTAAAAAGTGGGAAAAATAATCTTCCATAGCAGGATGATTTTTATCTACCTTTGTTTTTTTAAATTGAGAATTTATTTTCTGTAGACCTGGTTGTAGAAATGCAGGTGGTTATATATTATTATAATTTTCTAGTTTTGAAATGTAGTAGTTTTATTTATTTATATTTTTATTGAGAACAGGCTGTTCAGATAATCTTGATTAAACTTGAGGTTATCTTAGGTGTTTGTTTTTGTCACTAGTAACCTCCTCATGGCTTTCGAACCTGTCGCCCTTTCCAGCCTGAGACTGACTGCTGCAAGTTTCCTTCCTTCTATTTTTAAAAGCAGGTTGTTGCTCCCACCTCGCCTTTAACCTATTGGCAAGTTCAGAAAACAGGAATGTAGTTGAACGTTGTGTTTGTAAATATATAAACAAAGAACGTCCGTGGGGATAAGTGTATACGCACATACGCACATGTGTATTCATACACACACATAGATATGTGCATATATATCTGTCCATGTTGTTTTTTGCAGTTTTAAGTAGTTTAAATTGTTGAAGATGCCCAGTTGATCAAAGAGGAAATTTCAAAACGTCTTTTATTACAAGCAGGGACAGTAATTACATTTCTTTTTAGGACACTGCTTCAGCAAAGTACGTAACAGCTGCTCATGCCCACCCCATTATTATTGCAGGCTCCTTCTGGTGATGTGGATCTCTCTGACCAGGAGGACTCACTGGGGTGGAACATTTTGAAGGACATGCTATAATTAAAATATTGTGATGTGGCATTATTGCATAACCCAAGGACATGCCATTGTCACCTACCCAGGGTGTTGCAAGAACAAGATTTGTGAGTTTTATTCTAGCTGAGATTTTCCAGCGATTAACCACCCCTCCCTTCTAAACTTCCAGGTCCTTGAAACTGAAAGATAAATTTTAACGCAACTGTTTGTTAATTAGGAGGAAACATGGGTGAGAGGAGTGGGCTGGCAAGGGCTGGGAGGGCAGTGTGTGGAAGGTATGGACCCATGGGAGCTGCGTGTGTGCATCCGAGTGTGTGAGAGCAAGCACAGAAACAGATTAAATGAGTTGCTTAGGCAGCGCGGATAAGAAATAAAAATCCTTGTACATACTAAGTTAATAAATCAATGTCTTAATACAATTTAATTGACTAGAAAATAAAAAACAATACAGTTTTCTGCTAAATTTCCAGAAGCTGGAAAAATTAATAGATTAAAGTTGGAGCACATTATTTTAATACAAGCTTTTCAGATGAGCCCAGCACGACTCTAGGAAGCCGAGTAGGCAGAGCAAACAGCAATTTTAAGCAATACAGCTTTTTGTCATACTTCTATATCATACATTAACTCCCTGAATTAAAAAAAAAAAAGGTGCTGAAAACCCTTTGCACCAACAAGAGTTAATTATTGTAAAAACTTGCAAGAGTTAGATTTTCTCTCAGACTGAAACATTTCCCTCTCCTGTTGAAACTTTTCTGCTGAAAGCTGAGACTTGGTGCTGTGAGTGCACCTGCTGGAGTAACCCCGGCTGCTGGGACAGCTGGGAACGGAGCACCTCGGATTTACTTCTTAATATGAAGAGGCTTTATTGAAAGAAATGCTGTAAAGCAATGTACTCACCGGGCACAGGGGTGTCCGGAGCTGCCGGGCGGGCGCTGAGCTGGAGCTGTCACTGCTGGAGAAGCAGTACCTGTTCTCTGCCTGAGCCCTGAGTGAAACTGCAGGAGGCTGTTCCAGGGGAGGGACCTGAGCGTGTAGGAGTTGAGCCCTCGGGGTGTAGAGATGCACCTGATATTACTCCAGCCTGCAGCTACGATTCATTTGTTTGAGTCCACCACTCTCATTGAGCATTACCTCAGCATCTCGGCTATTGAAGAGGGCTCCCGTCGCTCTGCCCTCCAACAACCAAGTTTTGCTCTGAGCTCTGGTGGCTGTTCCTCTGGGAAGCAGTTTACAACGTGGGGTCAGAAATGGCTTAGTTAACAATGAGGATATTTAAGTTTTGTACAAGTGACTCATGGGCAACAGAATCGACTGTACACAGGGGGTAGCAAAGCTTAAAAAAAAAGAATTTACTCATTTATTAGAGACTGACTTTTTATTGAATGCCTTTGTAGCTTTAATATTCTTGCTCTTTTTTTTCCCTCCTCCTCTTAATTTTTATTTAAATCTTTGTCCTTCATGAATCTCCTTTCCGAAGGCAGGACTGAACTAACTCCAAGCTTGCTTGCCACAGGAACCTGCCAAAGCTTGTCTATAATCGACAGCCAAATGTACAGGTCCTGGAAAGGGAAAGGAGTCACTGCAGGAAGGATTGATTGTCATGTCTGGGTGTTTGCTCAGGACCTGTGAAATCCAGCAGTGAAATGAGAAAGTCAACTGATCACTCATTGATAAGTGTTGAGACTGGCTTTTAGTTATGGTTTTAGTTAGAGTTTGTAAATGACAAATTTCTTAGTGCATTTGCCAGTCACCTGCTGACATGGCTGAGTTGTTGAGTGAAATGATTTCCTCTCACAGGTTGGCAAAAAGACATATTTTGATACTTGTAGCTCTGTCTAAAAACCACTCCTGTTAATGCATAAGCAGAAAGGGTTTTGGCTACTATTTCCATTGTTAGAGATGTTAAAACCTCTGTTCAAAACTGACCATGAGAATCCTCATGTTCCAGCCACTGCTCTATAGATAAAAGAGATGCAGATTACTGAAACTTGTAAATACAGATGTATGATGGATTTTATAGGTGGCAAAAGTAAGATTTTTTGACTGAAAATTATTAAGGAAGTTGTCATTACAAAACCTATTTAGACAGTGGATAAAAGTTGTTTCAAAATCAGTCTTTAAAGCAGTGCCTTAAAAATAATTTTAAAGGTGTTGCCTTAAGCTTGGTGGAATTATTTACAGACTATCTACTTCCCCATGTGGATATGCAGGTCACCATGCTTCCCCTTGCTGTGCTGCTGTAACTTTCTAGAAAAAAAAAATTTCAATTATAGGCAATCACCAATTTTAAGGTAGAAGAGTGGCTCTTGTGTATGTTTTATTTTTTCCCTCAATTATTTTTTTATTATGATGTTTCTATAATGCAGGGTAGCAGTGTGGAAGGTGTAATATTACTGTCACATTACTCTCTAGCTGTTTGTAAATCCTTTGGATTAAGATGGAATAAATTCTTCCATTTAGTTATAAAATATTTTGAAGAAAATTTGTGTATTGGAAATTTCTGCCTGCAGATAAAGACCTTGCAATGTCTGTATTCAGAAATGTCTCTGGAAGCCCCAAGGAGAAAAACCCTTTGCTGTCTGTCACTCCTCAGTGGTGAAAGCCTTTCCTTCACATCAGTAGTTTGGGTACCACAGGGATCTGCACAAGGGTCCTTTTTTTCCTCTGCAAATGTGGATCCCTCTGTTCTTCTGTAGCTGGAGGAAGGGACCATCAGGTGGCCTTTTTTGCAGGTGATGGGGTGGAGGCAGGCTTCCTTGGGTAGGTTCAGATCAGATTTTTTATTTCAAAAGAAAATTGCAATTTGTGACATCTAGAGGAAGCTGTTGGACTCCTTCAGTATAGCTGGCTGACCTGGGATAACAGACAGTCAGAATTGGAACTTTGATTTTATTTTCTCCCCTTCTCCCATTGCCTGACCTTGTGTTTGGAGATGTGATGTCCACTTGCCGCAAAGACCCAAGGAAAATGTTTTAAACTCAGCTACTTCCTGGAAACTGCTGTTACCAGTCAGGTCAGCTGAAATCAGCTGTGAGCAAAGCAGAACTAGAAGAAAAAGAGCAGCTCATGTAAGTTCTCCTTTGCTTGGGGCTTGGATGGTGTTAAAAGTCCAGATCTGGGGGAGAAGAATCATTGGTGGACCCCACAGCAGGACCACAGGAGCTCCTGTTTGTGCAGACTTCTAGAAATTCTAAATCATGATTGCAGTGATGTTGTTTCCACACTTTTTTTAAACTCACTGTACCACATCCTGAGTGCTGTCATTGACCCCAGTCCCCTGTTGATAGCACCTTTTTCATTTACCTGAGCACAAGTCAGATTAATTAAGAGCACCAGGACTGACACAGTAAAATTTGGATTTATTGATACCTTTTGGCCAAGTTGCCTTTTTTTTTGAAATGTGGTTACTTTTGTATCTCTATAGGGCTGAAGCTTTGTTTTTTTAATCTTCTTTGGTGTAGAATTTGCTGCTATATTCTAGGTTCTTTTTAAAATTCAGTATTAAATAAGTGGTGTTCAGCTGTAGCTGAATTTTATACATTTAATTACTGTAGCATAATTCTGTCATTCTATAAATGGTACAGACTTCCTTGTTTGTGCCTTTATATTAATTTTTTGGCTCGGCTTTAGCACTAAACAGAAAACAAAATGTCACTTGCAGAAACTCTGCATCCCAGTGGGGCAAACTTAACCCTGTTCTGGATGCACCATTCATCTCATTTCTGTTTTCCTCTTGCACTTCAGAATTCCATTCCCTGGCTGTATCAGTGTGTGCCTGGTGTTGCTGCAGTCAGTTCTCAACTCCATGGTGATCCGAGAGTTCTTTCCCTTCTGCTCTGATCCAGGACTGGCCCTGCTGGTTGGGCTCAGGACTGCAGTGCTGCTCCCAGGGGGTAGTCACTGGTTGTCATTCACCAGCAGTTTTTCCAGGTCTTTCCAGAGATGCCTTACCAATCTGTGAGCTCATTAGTTGTTCCAGGAGAGCAGAATGATCATGTGGGTGCTGATGGATGTGGAGCTGGTGAAGCTGAGCTTCTCATATACAGGAAACACCTTGGAGCTGCGTGACCGGCAGTGTTCACCTGTGTCACCTGTCTGGGAGTGTGGCTTTGAGCTAAGAAAGTGCTTTTTTCTTTCTTGGATCACTTGAACTGAAGTATTGAAGTATTTAGCTTTCTGCATCAGCGTGTTTGGGCTGGATTATTCCACACCATTCCCAGAAGGGGGCAAATGGATGTGAATATAATTGCTGTAACTCACACCGTGCCCCAAAACATGACGTGATTCTCGTACAATATTCTCATAATTATTTTTTTCTATCCCATATGAATAGTTATTAGTCTTAATGCTTTTTGAATAACACCTTTGAAACATGCCTTTATTTTTCATAACAATCCAGTCCCTGACTCTGGAGATACGTCTGGGCAGATTACTGTGCTGGTGTTTGGGAGCCACTTTTTCTAGATTACTCTAGCAAATTACTTGTATGGGAAAAGAATGAAAGCTCGGCAGTTAATAGCTACTGCAGATCCCATTTTTAGATATTTATTGTGGCCTGTGCTGTTTGGTCTGGAACTAGGATGATCTTTCTTTGGGTTTCCATCCTCGCCCTTGGGCAGTGAAACATCTTGGGGGAAGTGGGAAACAGCAGGAGTTGGGACTGTAGGCAAAGGGATGAACTGTTTATAAGGGAGGGTTTTTCATGGTGACTCTAATCCCTGTCAGTCATTCTCACAGGAATGCAAAATGTATTTTCAGCTTCTGCTTGATGCTCTGGTTACAATTCTCTTTCCACACGTTTTCTTTTAAAAGTGTTTTTCATGCCGAATATGTTTTCCTTTCTACTTTAGTTTCAAAACTTTACACCAGAGGTTCTGAGTCCGTTCTCTTGCCTCCATGAAGTTTTTCTGATAGAATCCACCAGTAAGACCTGAGTTGTGCCATGTGCAGTTCCAGGATATATGAACTCACTTTTCTTTGAGGCATTCCTGGCATGGGGCTGCTGTGATGCTGCTCTCACCAGAAAGCAGGGAGGCATGGAACAACTACTCCCAGACAACGTATTTTTAGGTTTCAGTTATTTTCTGAAGCATGTAAAATTTTATAAATATTTATATGATTAATATATGTTACTCTTTAAATAATTTTTGTAAAGTGGGGAATGTAAACCAGCAAGTACAACCTGATGTTTTATTTTATTTCATTGAAAAATACTGGTGCTGCAGTTCACGAGCTTCAGCTTGGCTGTTACGGTTTTGCATTCAAAGTTACATGTCACCATTTAGCTGTAAAATTTCACTTTTTATCAGAAGGGATCATGCAGCTAAATTTACATGTGGGAGAAACTTTTTTAGCAAAATAGCCAGAAGTCAACTAAAATCTTATGATCTGACAATGTATTTGTGTGTGGTTCTACATTTGGAATTGCAGCACCCCAAAATGAAATATTCCTTTCTCTGTATTCTAGAAGCAAAAACTTACATTTCAGTGTGGTTTCAGTATGATTTCACAGCTTTTGTTTTGTGCTGTATTTGTGGTTTTGTCGGCTTCAGACTATTATTTATAGGTTTTTTTTATTTAATTGGGTGGGGATAAATACTAAACAAACAAGAGAATCCTAGTTTACTTGAATTTCTGGTTTGCTTGTGAAAGGACGTTATTAAAATTTCTCTTGATGACAGCACAGTATAAACTTTCTAGTTAATAAGGTGTGTCATGTAGAGGAACATGAACCTTCCTGGGCGTTCTTAACGTGTCAGTGGTGAGATGGAGAATGTTCTGGTGTCACTGGCAAGGACTTGCTGAGCTCTGAATAATCACAGCTGGATCGGGCCTGGGCTGTCTCTGCTGGAAGCCAGGGACAATCTCTCAAATGCAATCCGTGGTAGAATTGTTAGTGTTTCAGCAGGATTACTTTCTGGGTTTTATGCTCGCTTTGCTTTATGTGGTCTTGCTTCTGCTGTAAAATCACATGTGTAAAATTAAGGTTGGAAAGATTTGCATCACTGAAGAGTAAGAAAAGGAAGCCAGGGAAAGCAGATTGGAAGAGCCCTGTGGTTACACTTGCAGTGAATATGTGCTTATTTTGGGAGGATTCCAGCCAGGAAGATGTTACTTTTAATCTTCCTGCTTTCTTAAATACCCTTACCCATTCATGGGGAATAGGCTGGAATAGTCCAACAACTCCTTGCTCCTTTTTAAACTGTGGTAACACTGAGAGCAGCATTAGAACAGAAGGAAATAATGCTGATGGGATCCAGGGATAATGGGAAAGTCAGGAGTCTGGTACTGATGGGTCAGTGCAAGTGATTGGAATCTGGAATTTGATTTTTTTAATGTCAGAATAAATGAAAAGTAGAAATAAAGAGTGAAAAGTATCTATTTGTGCATAACCAGCCTTAAATTCTTCTGTTTGTCAATTATCTTCAGAATAAAAGGAGCAACAAAAAACTGTAAGAAGCAAATAGGGAGTGTTGAAGTTGTTAGTGGTGCTCCTGGGCACGTTTGAGAGGGGACTGGGAAGGTTATGATGTCTTGGGTTCCATGACAAAATCACAATGCTTTTTACCTTTTTGAGAGGCCAGACACAACTCTACCTGTACCCAAAACCAGCCCGGCTTGGGGACATATTTATGAAGTATTTCTGTTGAAGGGTAAGCTCATGGTTTAAATAGGAAACATTGGTTCTCTCTGTTGATGTCTGTTTTCAGTTTTAAAGAAGTCTCATTGTCCAGGTGTATTTTTGGTGAAAAGTTTGTATGAAATGAAGTCTCTGGTGCTGTCAGAGGGTTTCAAATGGATTCAGCCAGTCTCAGTAGAAGATGCTACAGCTTTGAAGGAATATCTGTGTACACATGACTGCTGTGTCTGTGATTTTAAAATTCCCTCAGATTCTGGTGCAAATATGGTGTTGATTTTCTATTGTTAATTTTTTCTTGTTAATTTGGTTAGAATGGATCTGTGCTCTGGGGCAGTACCCAATTGTCTGTGCTCCTGGTACAGAGAAGCCTTGATCATGTGCTATTATTGAGAAAACATTGGATTCTTGTGTATTTTTGTCTTTTTATTTCAGAGTAGAGGGAATGGCGCTTACTGATAATTGTATATAACTAGATATATTTAAAAAAAACCCCAAAATCCCCTTTGTGTAGAAAAACTCTACACACAGTGGAAAATGGTGGCATTTTTGCTTGTCCAATCTCACTGTGCCATTTATGAAAAGAAAAGAAAATAACAAAAGTGAACCAAATACTGCTTTACCAAATGCTTTTAGTGCATTTTAGAAGGACATTTAACTTAGACCGGGATTCAAATAGTCTTATGGAAATCTGTTTTGTAGCTTCTTAAACTTGTTTACATACTCTATTTTTAAGGATTACCTTCTGTGCTTTCATATTCTGGAGTAATTTTTTTGTTACGGGTTTGCAGCTGCCGGGGTTGGAGGAGAGGGACGATGCATCAAGAAGTCAGGCTTCTACAGTGTGTTGGTCTGCTTGGTAGTGGTGGTGAATTGTGAGACTTTGGCAAAATTCCAGGTACTTTTCATCATAGATACAGGAAGAAGTGAAAAAAAAAAATCTACCTGTCTTAGGTGGACTCTTTAGAAAATTGAGAACACCCAAACCTGAAAGGCCTGTTACGGAGGAATTCCTTCTCTCTAACACGCAGGTGAACTTTAAAAATGATGCATGGTCTTGAAAAGAGCTTTAAAAAAAGTTATAATGCCTATGTCACCATAATAGTTTTCAAATTAGCAAGGAAGCATTATAAATAGAGCAGATTTTTTTTTTTCACTAGCCAGCAGGTATGAGCAAGAAGAAATGCTGTGTCTGGAGCCGCAGCAGGGAAGGTCCCTCCCCCAGCGCCACTGGGAGATGGGGTAAACACTGAGCAGGGAATAAATGACAATGAATTGCTTCTGGCTTTTTCACCACGGGGTTTATCTCAGTATTGCACAACTTTAGCCTTAAGGCTGGGCTTTCTTGGGTGATATTTCTTTTCTGACGTGCAGCGTTATGAGTTTATAGAATTTTTATACTCCAGAGTAATTCATTTGCCCAGTAGGATTTCTCCGCCTGTTCCTTCATGTCTTTAGCTGCAGTTTGATGTTGGCTCAGTCGGAGGCAGAGCTCTGTCAGCTCTACACTGGGGTGAGGGTCTCTGCTCTCACCTCAGCTGTGAGTGGGTGGGTGAGTCCCCCAAGCCCCGAGTGCTCTGAGTGTCCGAGCTGGCCTGGGTCAGCTGCAGGTGTGAGTGCAGCCGGGCAGGGGGCTTTGAGCTTTTGTGGCTGTTGTGTAATGATGTTGGGATGGACTGGCTGGAGCCCAGATCTGTCTGCTTCCTGCCTGGCCCCTCGCCACGCTCCGGAGCTCGCACTGCTGTCAGCGCCGTGCTGCTGCTGCAAGGCTGCCTTTTGCCCATGGCAGCAGGGACCTGGGCACCAGGGCCAGCGTCCAGTTCTTAAACATGACTGGTTTCAAACAGTGAGTGTTTGGGGCAGCATCCAGCTTAACCACCAACCCCTTCTCTCTGTGTGCCGGCCAGCCTTTGCATTCCATGTTTTCCACCTTCAGCAGCAAGGCAGACAACAACCTCCTCTGCTGCCCTGCTGTGATTCATCGCTGGAGCAGGTCTGTCCTGTGGGCTGCCTGAGTAGTTCCATGGAAAAATTACCACGTGACCATGTAATTAAAGACTCTTAATTCATTACGTAGCGAGAGACTGAAGTGAGATTGCAGCCAGACAGATGCAGCCCTTCACCATCACAGGGCAGAGAGTGCTGCTTGGGTTTGTGAGGTGCATCTGCCCAGCCGTGTGGGCTCAGCACGGGGGGGATGAGAAGGTTACAGCAGCTTTAGATTTCAGCTGCTCAGTGCTCACATCCCTTCTGGGTGTGCAGGAGCTATGGTATTCTTCCCTCCTTCCCTGGCAAACTTCTAATGAGGTCAGCCCTGGGGGCAGGAATGGGAGAGGAGAGGTCACCTGTGGGCGGATTTTAGGCACTTGCCCTTTAGGATGTGATGTTGGAGCATCTCACAGCAACACACAGAACTTTTCCACAGCCAAAGCAGCACACACATTTTCTCATCCCCACTGGAGAATTTATCCTTTCCATGAAACAGCCCTTTAAGAGCAAATTCTGGAGTCAACAACTTGTGTAGAAAATGAGAACAATTCAGAGATGGTTGGCAGAATTTTAAACAAATACTTCTGGTAATGGGGCTAACCTGAACTTTCTGGTGTTTGCATCTGTGTTGATGCAGTAGATCAGTACAAGAGCCCTAACAAAGTTCAGTTAGGACCTGCCTCTTTCCAGAGGCCGGGGTACCATGTAGGAGTGAGTGGTCTCAAACGTGATGTGTACACAGGGGAGCCAGATGTGTGTTTTTAGGAAACAACACTGTCTGCTGTAGTTCTTTTAAGCCTGAGGCTCACAAAGAGGCTGAGCCTTCCGAAGGCTGCTTCTGCACTGAGTTAGTTTTCATTGAAGAAAAATCTGAAGAACAAAACTGCTGTTGAGTTGAATATATAACTGTGTTTAGGCTTCATCATTCATTAATTGTAGTGTTTGTAGCTGCTCCTACTGTGACATTGTGCACACTGTACCCTTTGGGAATAACAAACATCCACTTTGTAGTACTTTTTCTTACATAATTCTAAAATTGAAGGATTTGCAATATACCTTTTACATACTGAAACAGCTTCTCTGCCTAAACAGTTCCTATGAAAATGTAATGCTTGTCTAAGATAACATTGACTTAATCTGTTCCAAGTTGCATATTTCAGTTTTAAACTAAATTTAGACAATTCTTATTTAACCCCTATCCAATGAAAATCTGTTTTAAATTAAATAAGGTCGACTTGATATTTTGCAATTTTCTTGTGGAGACAAGGCCTAGGGCTGAGGAACAGGTTTTTGTTGTTTGTTTGACTGCTGTATTTGTATGTTTTATATGACAGACATTGCACTTAAGAAAAAAATACTGTGTTCAGTTAAAGTCACATGGTAGAGGTTATGGTCGAGGTTGGTGGTAAAGTATATTTTTTAATTACTAATATAAGGGAACTTTTGTTTAAATATGTGGAATCTTTCAGTATCCAATGTCACCACAAGCTCCTTCACCAGGCTTTTATTATCTCTCACCTGTGCTGAGCATCCAGCTGTGTAAAATCTGTGTTTGAAAAGCAAAATATCTGTGCAACCTGTCTCCAGTATGAGGAAAAAACCAAACCAGCCCTGTTGTTCATAATGCCAGAAGTTGTTTCTTTATTTTCCGAGGCTTGAGCACGAGGCTGTGCTGCAACTGCAGTGACGCTCTTGGGCATGGCAGGGTGGGGTGAAGCAGGTGCTTATTGATACCTTCAGGCTACAGGTAAAGGCGACTGTGTTTTCTGGAGCATTCACAGACCTACACAGATGGATTTTGTCTTAATAATCAGCTTGAGAGTGGATGCTATTTATCCTCTGGTTTTGGTGGCATGCTTTAAAAAAACTGTAGATCTGTGAAAGAAATGGGAACTTGTAAAGTTAAAGCTAAACTTGTAAAGTTAAACCTATAAAGTTAAGGAACAGTTCAGACTTTGCTGCATCTTCCAGCCTCCTACTTTTCAATAAAAAAGGCATGTTCGTAATTTCAAAGATCAAGGGATTTTGTCTCTGCCTTGCCAAACTAAAATAAGTTTCTTCTGTAAGACTTTTCTTTTCTGAAGTTTTTGGATTTTTAAATTTGTGATTTTTTGGATAAAGTGATTTTAGGTTAGGATTTGACATGGTGTTTGAGGAACTCCAGAGCAAGAAATGAAGTTAAATCTGGAATTTTAGGTAGTGTTTCTTTTGGGTTTTTGTAACTCTTAAATACCAGCAGGAAGTGTAATGCTGGACCTGCTTTTTTGGACACACAAACACTTGTTGGAGAAGTTTTTTATAGAATTTCCCATAGTCCACAGTTTACCAGTAAATATTCAACCAGCAATAGCACAAAACTTTACCAGATGACCCCTAGATCAGTATTTCCCTTGTTCTTGTATTTCTAATTACTCAGCCCTTAGTGCTGCACACTTTACCTTGTTTCCCCTGTTTGTCCCACCTTCCCAATGCCCACTGTTGTTTCCTTCCTTTTCAGTGTCCCCATTTGCTCTCCAGGCTTTGCAGTCACGTTTCCAGATCAACGCTGTGAGTCCCAGAGGTGGGAACAGGACCCCAGAGAGGTCTGACAGCTTGAGCTGCTCTGGTTCACAGAGCCTGGAGCATGACCAGTGTCCCCTCCCCTGACAAACCGGGTGCCTTTGGGTGCTGTGCCCAGCATTTGGGATATTAATGCTCTGAACTGCAAAACCACATTTTTAATTTCATAGAGACAATCCAAATGTGTGGAGCTGCTGGAGGGTCCTCCTTCCCTGTTTCCTCCCCTGCCCAGAGGTGGGAGTACGCTCACAGCTGTCAGAGGGAGCTGGAGCGATCACCGGCACTGAGGGAAACGTGCTGCAGCTTTGCAAAATCGCCTTTGGCGCCTGGTTGAGTGTTCCTGTAGAACCAGCAAATTCCATTTTTCTCATCGGTTGATGTAGCAATTTTCAAAACAAGCTAGGCAGCATTTTTAAAGATTTTCATTGCAGTTTCTCTAGGAACTGGGAAATGTCCAAAAATCCATCCATCTCTGCAGTATCATTGCTCCAGAATGGGAATTGCTCTTTTTCCCATCTAGTGTTTATGCTCCTAGTAGCCAAATCTTGCCCATCCCTATATTTACTACTTAATTTTCTTTTGCAGCTTAAAATTAATTTAAATAGCCTTTAAATACTTCCCTTCTCCAGTTTTTGTGTCTTTTTGTTTAAAGCAGCAGCACACAGTGATGAACTACACATGGAAGTTTTAATTATTTTGTGATTATATCCAGTCAAGGATATCCGGGCAAAGATTGATAATGAAATACAGCTCAGTGATCCCATTTCTTGTTAATGGGATCACCTTGTGACAAGTATTTTCTAAGGAAAAAAAGATGCCTTTGATAAATTTGATACAAGAAAGAAAACTGAGAAAGTGTTTCTTTTCTTTTTAGAGGCTGTTGTTTGTGCAGACATTGATTTAATAAAGTTGTGCCATCTACAGAGAGATGTATCAGATTTGCTATCTGGATGTGCAGATACCAAATGAAGGCCCTCTGGGGAGCTGTGCATTCATATTTCTTGAACTGTGGCAATGTGTTATTAGAACAGTGTAAAAGAATTACTCTTTCAGGTTTGGGAAGCTTTTTTATCTGTAGAAAATTGTTATTGATTCCTGCATGTAGTGACAGGACAAGGGGGAATGGATTTAAACTAAAAGAGAGTACGTTTAGGTCAGATATCAGGAAGAAATGCATCCCTGTGAGAGTGGTGAGGACCTGGCACAGGATGCCCAGAGAAGCTGTGGCTGCCCCGTCCCTGAAAGTGTCCAAGGCCAGGGCCAGGATGAGGATTTGAATAATGGAAGATGTCCCTGCCCATGGCAGGGGGGTGGAACGAGATGATCTTGAAGGTCCCTTCCAACCCAGGCCCTTCTGTGACTCTGTCATCAGCATGGCAGTAAAATTCTCAATCTGCTTGTTTTCCCAAGCTTGTTTTTGTCCTTTCTGTATAATAACAGTGACTATAATAAGGCCTTTGTGGTAGGAATGTGGGATCTTCACTTGGCCTTTACTTCTGTTTTACTATTCTACTTTCTCTGTTTTTCCCAAGATGCTAAAAAATTGTTGTATTCTATTGCCATCCCAGTGCAATGATACTGAAATGTGGCACAGAGACAAATACTATGCTGAGGACTGTGTCCTTTAGGCCTTCTATGGGTACAGCATAATCCAGAGTTGCTCAGGTTACCCATTAAATGGGGAAGCAATTCTGGATCCCTGCATTTCTGAGAAGAGCCTAGGATGAGGTGGCTGTCCCATTGTTTCTCTTGGTGTTTGGGTGGTGGTTTGTTTCATCAACACAAATAATGCTGCTGTTCTCCCCCAGTGAAGCCCTGTGTTCTGCAGTATGTGTGGCATGACAGAGATCCTGGCATTGCCAGGCCAGGAGCATTTTCTAGGTCAGTAGGGAGAACCAGAATATTCTGAAGAATACACGGTGTGTTGTTTCCATTCAGCAATACACAGTGCATTCCTGCTGATGATTTTTACCAATTCCTGTAACCACTTAGATTCATCAGGTTTAATAGTCTGGGGTGTTGTTTGGTTCCTGTGAAATGTTGTCCTGTGTTTTAGTATCCCTTGCTGTGCTCACCATCCCAAACAGATGTGATGGAGACAAAAGCCCCTTCCCAGGGTGTCTCAGCTGCTTTTGCCTTCAGTCTCCCTGCTGGGCCCCATGAAGCAGCACATTCAAATTTGGGTGTTCAGATCCATCTCAGTGTATTTTGGATACATTCAGAAAGGCAGTGCATCATTTCTTGTGCCTGTTTAGGATGTGAATTTCTCTGTCTTATTTCCTCACTGTCTAACAGAAGTTGGTATATTGATGACATTGATAGAATTAACCTGACTGAAGGGAGAAGACTCCTTTTTGGGGTGTGGTGGGATCTGGTGTTTATCAAAGGCTTCCGGTCTTGCATGAAATCGTTCTGTGATGGTGAAGAGGCGCATAATTCACTGATGTTTCAGATGTCTGAGCAGCAATGAGAGCCAATCCCACCTGTGTGCTTTTCCAGATTGTCTGAGCTCTGTCGATCTCCTGTCTTTATGATGGGTGCAGCTCAGCAGAGCTGACAAGCTCAAGCCTAAAACACTGCACTGAAGTTTTTTAAAATAGCAGCTCTGTGGGGAATAAAACACCAAAGCTTCCTTAGGGCAAGAGTGATGCCAAACGTGTCACTTGGCTGTAAGAAACTGCAACAACTGCATTTAAGTCCCTTTTGGGGTTGATGATTCACAGGCTTTGTTAATTAAGATTTTGTTGTATGGGGATTTTTAATGTGATACATGTTGCTTGCAAATGGATGGATGCTGATTCTTTTACTACAACACTGCATTTCTTAAGAAATATTATTTATTAGTGATGTATGCTGTGGTAATATCTGAACACCTTTCCCTTAAAAGTGGGCAGTTAAAAATGTATTTTTAAACCACTTTGAACACGTCTCCCTCAGTAATAAATGATATCACTATTACTTCTTATGTAGCCCACTTGCTTTAATCCTCATTGAGTTATATATGAAGGAAATTAAAAAAATACATTGCTACTGACAAAGAAATGAAATAGCATATAAAAAAAACAACTCTTCTTTCTAATCACCTTCAAAACGAGTTTGCATTTAGAGCCGTGTGCTTTTTTCTTTCAGAACACACAACTCCACCTTGTATCTTTTCTCCAGTAGTCACTAAATACTGGGGGGGTGTTTCGGTTCACTGTATGGTCCTGATTGTTGCTTTTGTGGATTTTTTTGCTGTGACAGTGGTTCCTGTCATGCTGAAGGCACTGACCTATGACGAGAAGAGGGGCGCGTGCAGCGTGGGCTCCAACGTCAGGGACGCTGCGTGTTACGTGTGCTGGGCCTTCGCTCGCGCCTACGAGCCCGTGGAGCTCATCCCCTTCATCAGCCACATTTCCAGGTAAGGGGTGGCCCTAGGGAACTGCTACACATGCAGGTCATTTTTAAAATCTATTGAAATTTAGGGTGTCTGCTAACAGGTGTGCTGAACAGCTTGAGAGTAAGGAATTGCAAATGAGTGGGATGGCGGTGACATAAACATATCTAAGTATTTCCTTATCAAGTGTGATGACTTAATTTCCTTCTGTTCAACTTTAATAAGGAAACCAAAGGAAAATCCAAAGAAACTCACTGTAAGAAGGATAAGAGAAATCAGTGGAGGCTTTGGCAGGGTGTCATCTTTTGTCTGCTGTATCCATCTTCTCTGTGGGGAGCTCAATGACACCAACTCAGGGAGTTTAAGAAGATTGGAACCTTAGTTCCTAGTGTAGAGCTAGAAATAACAAACCACTCTAAAACTGAGTAGTTGCTTTATGGAGTCATAAAGAGCTGGAAGTATTAGGAGAAAACTTAAGGAAGATGTTACTTCTTACTTTTTCAGGTGGGTCTTTTTCCTTACGATCCAGGGTTTCTGGGATTTTGTCAGATGGGTGTTGTGCAAAGAATAAAGCATGTTTTTATTGAGCAGCTTACAGCTTGCAAGTTGAGCTGGTTAAGTCTAAAAGAATAAAGTAGGCTTCAGCTCTACTTCCATACAATTTATAATTTTCCTTTTGAAGTGTTCCAATTCAAAGATTATTTTGAATCAAAAATAAAAATTACTTCCAGTTTCAGAATGGGCTAAGAACTTCACGTGGCAATACTGAATTCTTAGTAATACAGCACTTTTGAATAGTGGGGCTTTTATTATTGCTAAGAAGATGTTTTAGGTAAATTTAACAAATACATGAGTGGATTCTTCCTCTTTTGATACCTTCTGGTTTTATGGAGCAGAGCAGAGTCCAGGATCTTACTTAGCAGTGAGTGGAAGTGTGTGCTGTAGTTCTTTTTCAATCTGTGATTTCTGTTTCAAAATACTTTCAAAAGTGAAATCTTTAAGAGATTTCCAAATCTGTGATACTGCAATGGTGGACTAGAAGTTGCTGCAACTTTTCACTTAATACTGTTGATATTTTTGCAGATACAAACTGGTTTTACCTTTTTTCCTTTTGTCTTGTGTTTTCCCTCCTCCTTGGCTGTGGGATTCTCTCTTTATTTGGTCTTTTTGTTGGCCACACACTGGCTGACATTTTGAGGTGTCTTAACGGGTGACTTGCACTGCAAACACACAGGTGGTTTCTAACAGTTTCTTGGCACACTTTCTGTACAACCATTGATAGCAGCAACTCAGGCAGCTTTGTCTCCATCGGAGGGGTTTGATCAGTGGTCATTTAGTATTTTCTTTCTCAGAAGAATAAAAAGAAGTTTGGACTATACAGGGATCTGTGGTCCTGGGTATGTGGTTTAATTTTTAGCAGCTTCCTCGCTTCTAGGTTGCTGACAGAAGTATTTCACTGTCATCCAAAAGCCTAGTTTGCCAGCACAGGGCTACCTGCTGAGCTCAGCACGTTCCCAAAGAATATGTGACTGCTTCTTTCTTCTTTAAAAACAGTTTTTAAAGTTCTCTGAGACTGTCTGTAAATGAGTCCATTTTTATTCCTTGACCCCAGTGTCCTGGCTGGTCTCTGCTGTTTTTCACCCCTGTAGCTTCACTTTTCAGTGATGGTCCCCCAGTGCAGGGTCGCCCAACAGCTCTCTGTCCTGTGGTATTTGCTTCTGGTATTTTTTGAGACCTTGATAAAACCCTCCTGTCTAAGAACCTGCTGTCAAACCACTTAAGGCCAAGCACCATTTTTCTTCCATTTTTTCCATAGTGAACAGACAAGAAATTCTGTGTCATCTTAGCCTCCTTTCTCTCATAAAGCTATTTCATGGTGTTTTGCTGATGTTTCATCTACAGTGTTGTAGATAGTAAAGGAGAGGAGTCTGGTAACTCTAAGCTGTGCTAGAATGTGATGCCATCCACTGTTTAAGGATAAATTTTGGAATGAGAACGTGGAGCTCCAGAATAGCCCTGCTTCACTTTGGTGTTCTAGCAACAGTGACATTTGCCACAGTAAGTTATTAATGAGGTATTTTATTTTGGAGTGTCATATTTAATTCCCTTCTAGCTGAGTTCATGGTAAATTATAGGTAATATGAAATTCTTAACTGAGGGTACCTAAAGATGTATTTGCACAGTGAAATAATCCCGTGAGTACAATCTTGTATTCCTGTTTTCAGTCTAACCAGTACTAGTGGTAGCAGTGAAGGCATGCTGACACCAGTGACCAGACTGGTAACAAATGGTTCTGGCAGACTGGTAACAGCTCTGCTGAGTTACATTTATGTTCTCACTGCCAGCAAATCTTTAATATTGGTATGGCCATACTCATCCTGAAGTCTGGTTCAAATCTGGTTATTTTTCTAGATTTGGTTAGCAGCCTGATGAAAATAAAACCTCTGCCTCATCCTCTGAGCTGAAAAACTTTAAGGTTTCTTTTAAGGTTGGGCAAGCTTTTTCCTTGTGAAACTTCAGCCCACTTGTGAGTGTTCAAGCCATCCCTTGATCAGAATTCTGGTCTGTTCTGTTTATCAGACCATTTTCTTCTGCTCATGATGCTTTGAGCAATATATTTTATTTACTCCTTTCATCCTGCCATGCTGCAATGTTGCTCACCATAGGCTTGATGCAGGCTTGCCCTTGTGATTTTTCAGGGTTTGTGGTGTTTTGTTTTACTGTCAGAAAGCTGTTGGTGAGAGCTCTGGAACAGATGTTCACAACAGGAGGTTGTGTTCCTGAAGAAGCTCATGTCCTGTAGCTTCCAGCCTCTTCTGGAAACCAATTCTGTTCAGGGAAGTGCTGAGTGACAATAATTGAGATCCCTCTGCCTGTGGTAGTAAAACCAGTGAATGCTGTGGCTGTGCCACCTATGACAGCTTCAGTTGTTGGGAATAAATTGGTGGGATGGAGAGAAAGACAGGGTGGACAGGCAGGGGGAAGCTGAACATTGCTAATGAACAGCTGTGAGGTGTTGTGGTTTGTACTATCTTAGTTTTCCAACAAAGCTGCCCGGTATTTTAGCAAGTATTAATGCTAATAGTCTATAAGCCTTTACTTAAAAATCTGTGTACTTATAGTGGCCATTCCTTTTCTAAATAAACTCTTGAAGGTAGAATTGCCACTCCAAAGAGAAATTCTGAAAAAGAATTCAAATGAGGTATGACACACAGTTTCACCTATTGTGTCAGCAAGCCGATAATTACATACGGCTTTTTTTTAAATCTAGCCTTAGGTGTGTCACTGTTTTACTTAAAGAAGAGTCATACTTCTAGCCACAAGCAAATTGTTGCTACCCTTAAAAAATGCAGAACTCAGCATCTTGAAACAAAGTGCATAATATCCATTGTGAGCTGAATTACACAGCAAAATCATCTGCCTGGATAAGAATACACACCATTAGAGAAAAATAGTAAACACCTTCCAAAACTGTAATGAGTTATTGCAGTTCTGAACTGCTGGCTTTGCTTAGTGCTGGGAATTGCACAAGGTTTGTCCTGCACACTGTTTAGCTGCTGAAGGGACGTGGGACCCACTTAGGGACCAAAATACATAAACTGGGTCCTGCCCTACATCCCCCTATAACAGCAGTTACAGATTAAAGCAGAGGGTAATTTGTAGGGGATTCTTTTTTCCTTTTCTTGTATCATTATGTAATTGAAAGACATTATTTTCTGTATTTTCAGCCATCAAGGAACATAAATATTTCACTTTGGACCAGTGAAAAATCACTTTAAACTGCATGAAGTGAGTTTTTTTTTTTTGGTAAGATTTCTGACAGTGCTTTAAAATAAATCCCTCTCTCCATATTTGCTGTCAGCTGACTCTTCCCTGTTTTCTTCTGAATGTTTTGTTCAGTGATGAAATTGGCAGAATATTGAAGTTGCAAACTTAGGTTGCTGTAGATCATATGTCAGCCCTTCTCCTTCCTGACCCTGCCACTCTTTTGAGAAAAATCTAAAGGAAAAAAGTTAGAGAAGACTTATTGGAAATACATGCCCAAGAGTATTTCTATTAGTACTTGTATTTTTCCATGTCAGTTTTTTTCCCCCAGCCATATTTCAACAAGATACACTTGCTTACATCTGCTTAATGGTTTGTTAAAGTCTAGTTAAACTGGTTTCTAAAACCTTGCCTCATCTATTCAAACTACAGGACCACAAAAAGGAAATTCTTGGCAACATAGATGAAACTTTACTTCTTTTGCAGGACAGTGTTGCTCTTTTTTGAGATGCACACACTGAAGTTGCTGTTCAAGCATATCATTATAAAAGCACTGCTTGAGTGAGCGTTGTTTCTCTCCCAGTCTCTACATGCAGCCTCTCTTTTTAAGCTTACCTATGAGGAAAGTGAAACACAATTTAATGACTTGGAAATGCAGGTAATTTGATTCCTGCCCCCTTGGGTGTGGAAGTTGCTGTCTGTGAAGTGGCAGGTGCACAGTAAGGAGCTGAACTGTTTTGTTTAAAACCTAAACAAAAAATAAAAAAGGAAAACGTACTCGTGGCGCATTGTACAATTGCAGTGATTAAAGGGTTGCTGGCTATTGCATGGTGTGGGGCTGTGCAGGGCACAGGTTCCTGTGCTTTCTGTGGTGCAGGCGGTCTGTCCCTGTGTGGTTCCATGGGCAGCCGGACTCTGGTTCCATGGGCAGCCGGGCTCTGGTTCCCTGGGCAGCCGGGCTCTGTCTCCATGAGCAGCCGGGCTCTGGTTCCATGGGCAGCCGGGCTCTGGTTCCGTGGGCAGCCGGGCTCTGGTTCCATGACCAGCCGGGCTCTGGTTCCGTGGCCAGCCGGGCTCTGGTTCCGTGGGCAGCCGGGCTCTGGTTCCATGACCAGCCGGGCTCTGGTTCCGTGGGCAGCCGGGCTCTGGTTCCGTGGGCAGCCCAGCACGGGCACATGCCGTGGGTGCAGGGCACCGGGGCGGGCAGCCTTGGCTTCCCCGTGGTGCTGCCTGGCTTTGGGAGGGGGGAACGGGCAGGTGTGGCTCAAGATGGATGATGGAACTCGCTCCAGGGCAGGATTGTCCTGCAGAACTGGGGAAATCTGAAGCATTGCTTTGAGCTATGTCTTGTACTGTGATGAAATATGGAGAATGGCTTTCTGCTGGTGTGTACCTGCAGAGGAGAGCTGGGTGCTGAAGGTACTTGGGTAAAGTGAGTTCCTGCAGGGGTGTCACAGACTTCCTTCTTTTTCTTTTGTTCTTTTTTTATTTTATTTAATTTTATTTTGTTGTTGTTGGGGGGTTTTTTGTTTGTTTTGTTTGTTTGTTTTGTTTTTTTTAATTGCAGGATTTTTAACTCCTGTTCTAAGCATTTTTCTTGTAGCTCTTTTCCACATGTGTATTTCTTATACTTTCACCATTTTACTCCAAATTTTTGGATTGGAATAACTCACTGAGCAGTATAGGAGGGTGGGTGGGCAACAGGAAGTGTGAGAGCTCTGTATGAGCTGGGTTACAGGTACTGGAAAAGTAGGCAGAGTGGAAATGGGAATGGTCACAGCTTTTCTCCTCCTCCATAGAACTTCTAGATGAACAGGAGGAATTAAATGTGAGACAATCATCTGCAGTGTGGCTGGAGGAACAGGCCTTTTGGCTTGCTCCTTCCGCTGTGTTGCCCCTGCAGTGGTGTAACACAGCTCCATGGGATGAAGTGAACAGGGAAACTGCTCTGGTCTCAAAAACAAAAAAACCAAACGAACAAACCCTGAATCTAGGTCTGTTTTCATCACCCAGCTCGCAGTGTAACCCTCCCAGCTGGATGCAGGTGTGACTGGAGAGCTGCAGAGGGGCTGTTTGCAGCAGCAGTGCCCAACAGACCCGAGTCTGACTCTGGTTTCACTGCCTTTTCTTAACTTGCTTGGTTTGTTCAAACCCACTTTGCTTGTGGTGGTTATTGTGCCTTTCCCTTTCCTAATGTGTGGCACAGAGGAGAGTTTGCTGTCCTGTTACCACTTAAACTTCACCCTTTTTAGGGCTCAGGAAGGAAATTTTGGTTTTGTACCAAATGGGCAAGAGGTTTGAGAGTTTATTTTTCTCTTGCCACAGCTTCAGGGTGGCACTGGAATTGATGGTAGCAGATTCCGAGGGGTTCGAAGTAGGATCAGCTCCTTGCTGCATGTGGCTGGTGGAGACTGGAAGTGCCTGCTACAGGTGGTAAAGGGAATTCAGGTTTGTTGTCTCGTACACCTGGTGCTTGTAAGTTGAGGGTACCTGGTGTTTGTGCTGTTTCTGTGTTCTGATGTCTCTCACCTCGCCCAGCTCTGCTCTCTGATTCTTTCCACCTTGTCAGGGAAGGAAATGAGATGCATGTGGGCTGAGGAAGTGCCCACTAAGATATTTTGAGTCCTAACTTTCCCTGAAGCCAGTTAGGTGAGGCTTTGGGGGTGTGAGGAAAGCCTAAGGAAGAAAGGGAGAACTGTTCGTTGACGGATAAAATTGCAGCTTACTTTTTAAAGTCTGTTTGTGTTTATTATGCACTTACCTGCTGCCATGCAGGCAGGCTCTGTACCCCTGAAGGAGCCAGGAAAGGTGTTCCACAACGACTGCAGGGTGCAGAGCTGTCCTCTGCTCCGCCTGGCAGCGGGCAGGTGTGGTGCACTCGGGGCAAGTCAAGACATGATCCTTTGAGTAGCTTAAAAAATTATCCCACTTGGTTTGACATAAACAGTTTCTTTATGTTAGGAAATCCTGGTGCAGTATCACATAAACTCCCACGACGAAGCAGACGGGTGAAGACACCTTAGCCGTGTTTCACCCTTGGCACGTTGTCCTCCGTGCTAAGCCTGGTGTTGTGGAGGATGTGCCTGTGCTTCCAAGTGGGAATTAGCCTGAAAGGAGTATTTGTGTAGCTTGATAAGTTAGAATACTTCATTAAAAGGATTAACGTTAAACAGTGACTAAAGTATGATTTAGGATTTTAACGGGGCAAAGACAGAACGGGGTGGGGGTTTATTTTCTTTAACACAGTGTTTGGTTGCAGCACTGAATGACTTGGGTGGCATCACAGACAATGTGCTGTTTTGCTGGTTTTACTTACACAGTTTTGTCTTAAGGTAACAGAAGAAGAAGAAAAAATGGAATGTACAATGTGATTATAAGCTGAGCTCTCGTTTGATGCAGTGAGGGCAGCACTCAGGATTCTGAGCTTCTTGGTGCAATTTTTTTCCTCTTCAGAAAAGACCAATATTGAAGTAGTGCATTGACAAATTACTGTTATAGCTTATAGTCTCTATAATCAGAAATGTCAGGCAGAAAATTGCTTTTTTTGCTTTCAAGGATCATTTTCATCCAATTCCTTTAGTCTTGAAAGTTCTCTAATTAAAAGATTTATGGGAGCTAGTCATATCATTAAAACTATGTACTTCTTAAGTGTCCTTTTAAATAATTTTTAAGTCTCTCTGCATGCCAGAGAATTAGCAAGGATGATATGAAGACTGTGTATCTGACCCAGCAGTTTTTCATCAGTGAGCCATGTGTGCTGCTTCCTGGTAGAATGCTTCCTGAACATTTGCACTTTCAGGACGTGTTGTTTGGATGACCTCCTCTTTCCCCTTGTCTTTGTGGCAGAGAGGGGTGCAGCTCCTGCAAGTAGCAATAAGAAAGTGTTAACTGTCTTTAGAATACTTTATTGGGGTTTGTTTGCATTTCATTCTGGCTTTCTGTCTCCTGTTTTCTCTAATGGAGATAAACTGAAATTACAGAGGCCAAGCTGACTGTGCATTTCAGGGAATTGGAACAACATGTTATTCATCACTGTAGGGAACTGATAGCCACTACCCAGGGAAGCTTGATATTATCAGTGTAATTAATATCCTTATGCTGAAGCAAAGCTATCTTGAATTTACTTTTCAGCCAGTATTTATTTCCGGTTTTGCCTGGAGTCAATAAATCATGTAATGAAGAGTTTCAGGGTTTGAAAGGAATAATTTTCTGCTTAAATGATTCTCCTGAAGTGATGTTTATTTGTTGCTGAAGTTAATTGAATGCTGGAGGTGGGTTTCTAAAGCTGTAGACTGTGTGTCCTGGAATATATTCTCTCTCCTGTGTTGTGTAGCATGTCTTTGAACAGCAGTTCTTTTGAGGCAGAAGAATTACCCTGTGCAGGGTCACCAGACTTCATGCATGAAGAAATTGTTTTGTACAATCATCCTTCTGTCTCTGAAGGCCACCCTTAAGAAAAAACTGCTTTGCAGTTTATCTTGCAGGTTACTTTTTATCAGGATTTGCATATTGTTTGATTTTTGTGCCTTACAGGATGTGACTTTTCTTGTGGAGATAACTGCAGGTTTCCATTGCTTAACTTTGTGTTGTGTTTAAGCCTTACACAAGAATTGCTGCACATTTGGCTATTGAGAAACTGTATTTCCAAGTTTTAATTTAAAATTGCACTGTCTGAGTCTCACATTACAGATTATTGTTATGTCCAGATTTTAAACTCCTGCTTAATTTAAAACAGAAAGCCTTTCTGTGCAGTAAAATGTATTTGTGTATTCTGTAAATTCCTTTGATATGGTGGGATGGCCTTTGTGCTGTGGGAAGTCCACAGCAAACTAGAGAAACAAGGAAATACAAGGCTGCTTCAGCTCAGATTTTAGTTTAGGCTTGTATTTCTAAATAATAAGCTCCTTAGAGGAAGTGCTGCCTGTTCTGCTTTGAAGGTTAAATGTTGAAATGATGGTATTGCACATTTCTGTCCATATATTTGGTACTCATGCTCAATGTTTTGTTTCCTCAGTGCATTGGTTATTGCTGCAGTATTTGATCGTGATGTTAATTGCAGAAGAGCTGCTTCTGTAAGTTACCGCATTCCAGCTTACATACCTCTGTCATTTTATGTTTGTTTTCATTTAGTATTTGTAGACTTTACTATGTAGAACTGCAGTAGGGAAGCAAAATAGTATGTTGGGAGCAAAAAAAGTGTTTTTTTAAATCCTCAGAAGTGTTGCATGAGCTTAGATGTTAAATCATGTAATCCACAGATGCACATCTTGATTTATGGCCACAGTTAACAGTCTGCTTTATTGTTGTGGGGATGATCAAGATAAAGTATTTAAGAAAGGGCTATTTAGCATTTTGTAGTCAAAAGATGACAGACAAGAGGGTCCTACATAATATACAAATATTGGCTGGTGAGTTTTGTGAGGTTACACTTTTCTCATGGTGCATCAGCTGTTATGCTTTGATCATGGTAAGTTGAAAATTACTAGAATAATCTCTCTCCTTCAAACCTATTTTCAGTTGTTGTATAAAGATCTTTCCATAGGACTGGGAATTTTTAAAAGAAAGTTTCAAATCCATTAGGAAGATACTGTTACATAGTGAATAGAACTGACACCAAAGTATATTCTGTGGAAATTTTCTGTAGAAAATATTTATGCTGCTGAGAGTTGAGAAGAGTGTTCTTAAAAGAAGAGAAATGATGGAGAATTCCAGATTTCTATGGTTATAGGATTTGAGAAGAAGCAAGAATGGACATCTTATCTATGAGAATTTAAGTCTGGGTGTTGTAGATACTGAGCTTGCTTTCTTAAAAAAAAAAAGAAAATTGTATTTTTCAACAGATAAACCAAATTATCTTATGCAAATTTCAAAAACCCCACCCTATAACTGTGTGAACTCAAACCAGGACCAAAGAGTGTCTGCCAAAGAACCAGCTGTCTCTGTTCCTGACAATAAATGTCACTGTGGATGTGTTTAAAAAAAAAAAAGACAGTCTTTGCAATATGCACATTAACAGGCCTGTCTGGTTTTTTTGACTGAAATTTTGAAAGCTGCTGTGTTGATACCATGAGGGCTGTTTCTCAGGGATACCTGGATAGCATCCTTCCTTTCTGTAGCCACACCTGTGCTCCCGAGCTGGAGCTGCTGAATGAAGCTGCGGTGTAATTGCTGGGGAAGTGAGTCAGGGCTGGAGCAATCGCACCCTGGCTCCCCTGGCTCAGGGTGCTCACACCAGAGCAGGCCAGGATGCTGCAGGTTGCTGAGTCGTGGGACAACTGATGAATAGGAGCAATGCTGCTTCCCCCAAACTTCAACTCCTACATTTTAGAAACTGTAAATTTGCTATTCTTGGCTAATTTAAGTCCCTTTATTCAAATCGGGTCCGTAGAGGAATTTACTTTCCTGAGAGCTGCACAAAAGATTAGGGAGCATAGATGGTGGAAAGTGAGTTATTTATGTCATCCCTAGGAACTGTCCTCAGAATCACAGAGGAGGAATCTTTACTACACAGTTGCCACTACGAGCATGCTGTTTTCCATTGGTAGCTTGATTTAATTGTCCTCTGGATCATCAGCGTGTTCCTACACTTAAACATAAACTGATAGTTTGACCATGAACTTGTGCTAACCCAGCCTTGTTGTCTGGAGCTGTCAGCTTAGTGCAGCCTGTGTATCTATGTTTCTAATGAGTACAAAACCCGTCACATTTCTCTTCACTTGCCTCTTCTGCTGCAGCCCAGGCTCCTGAGCTGTCTGCAAGTCAGCTGCCTCCAGTCTAATTCATTTTTTCACTAGTACTTACTAATTCGACGCTGGTCAAAATTTGGAATAGCTGTTTGATGGATAGTTATGAGATAACTAAAGCCTTTTCTCTTATTTTAGAAAGGCAAAGTAATATTTTGTGTTTATCAGCCATTACTACAATTTTGAAGAAAAATACCTGGGAGTGTTAAATATTTCCAATCATTACTACGGTTAAACACACATTTAAATAAGCAACATGTTTTACTAGATTTTCCATCTATTACAAAATGCAATATATTATAATGGAGGGCACCAATAAAATAAAATGGTGAACAAAGACATTTTGAACCCTGGGGTCAGAGAGAATAGAACAAGACTGTGCTTTTGAAGCTCCACGAGCATTCTGGGCTGGCTTGTGCAACTCTTTCATGAATAATCAGTATAAGGAATAATCAGATGAATAAGTGATGTGGAATTGGACTCCATTCAGCTCTGACATCTTGAAGTGAGGCGAGTATTTTTCCTCTTGGTTGGCTGATAGCTTTTAAACTACCTATTTTCAAACTAAATATTTTTAGAGCATGTTGTAGTATTTTTTCAGTTTTTGTGGGAAAGAAAAGTGTTCAGGTTGCCAGACTAGTTGGTCACCTTGGTTCTGATCTCATGGAATCTTTAAATTAATATATTTTTATTCAGTTTTTCTATCTCCAGAAGGGGGTTGTATAAAAAATGAAAAATTATTCTCACAAAACCATTGAAGTATTTGGCATCTCTTAAGAATTTGGTGTCCTTTTGGAATATCAGGACTTTACAGATTTTGTATCATTTAGGCACTTGTCTGAGCAGCACATTTTTAAATGGCATTGTAATGCAGTGGTTAAATTACGAAATCCTTCGCATATGATAGAGAGTGTCATCCTCACTGAAATGTACCTGTTCTGCATAAAAAGGGTCTCAATGGCATAAAATATAGAATCATCTAAGTTGGGAAAGACCTTTAAGATCAAATCTAGCTGCTAACCCAGCATGTCCAGTCCACCACTAAACCCCTTAGACTGTGATTCTGGATACACCAGAGTTGCCAGAAATATGTTCTTCATCCCAATCACACCTTTCTTTATGGAATAGGCTGAAGGATTATCACCTACTCGCCTTCTTTTCACTAAGGGGGAGCTCAGAGCTGCACAAATAACTTTACAGGTTAATGGGCTTTGGTTGATCTCTAGAGGGTGCAGAGCATGAAGTGCAGCCTATGCCCTCAGTGATACATTGAGGGTCTCAGCAGCCTAAAACAGGACCTAGAGCTGATGTGGAAGTAGAAAGAATTGAATGATGCAGAGTGACAGGCACCGATGTCCTGGCTGGGAGCACGTGTTGGGAGCGAGGTGAGGAGGGGAAGGGCCCGTGTCAGCAGCTGGGCTGCAGCATCCAGCGAAGAGCAGCCGTAGGGCATCGCTGCAGCCCCAGCTTCTGCTGCAGAGCCGGCTGGATGTGCTGCCCGGGGCCATCCAGAGCCCGGGGCACTGCTGGCAGCGGGTGGGCTCCGGGTGGGCTCCGGGTGGGCTCCCAGCCTGTGCCCCGGGTGGGCTCCCAGCCTGTGCTC
>VZTX01000292.1:206859-218882 GCA_013400915.1 Pardalotus punctatus | reverse complement strand
GTGGGCTCCCAGCCTGTGCTCCGGGTGGGCTCCCAGCCTGTGCTCCATGTGGGCTCTCCCAGCCTGTGCCCCGGGTGGGCTCCCAGCCTGTGCCCCGGGTGGGCTCCCAGCCTGTGCTCCGGGTGGGCTCCCAGCCTGTGCCCCGGGTGGGCTCCCAGCCTGTGCCCCGGGTGGGCTCTCCCAGCCTGTGCTCCGGGTGGGCTCCCAGCCTGTGCTCTGAGTGGGCTCCCAGCCTGTGCCCCGGGTGGGCTCCCAGCCTGTGCTCTGAGTGAGCTCCCAGCCTGTGCCCCGGGTGGGCTCCCAGCCTGTGCTCCGTGGCCTGCACTGGAGCCGCCGGCAGCAGGAGCTGGACCTGCCTGGGCAGGTGTGCAGGGGCTGCAGGCAGGAGCCCGAGCAGGCATCAGCAGCTCACGGTGCTCCGGGAGGCTCTGGCTCCGTCCCGGCTGGCGTCAGCCCTTGCTCCACCTGCACGGTGCGATCCCTGGGGAGCCAGCCCAACCTGTTGTTTTCACAGGTGGATTACCACAGGGTGCTGTGTTTGTGGAGGAAATACAGAAGCTCTGTCTGTCCGAATTCTTGTGGCGTTTCAGTAAACATTGGGAACTTCCCCCCTGTCCATTAAATATCAGTTAACAAGTGTTGTCCATCAGCAGAAAGCTGAGTGCAGAGAGTGACAGTTCCTCAGAGAAACGTCCCGATAACGATGATCTCACTCTGTGAAAAGAGTTAAAGTTTACAGAAGCTTTTATTAATACTTAGGATTGTGTGTCCTTTAAAGGGGTAAAAATAATGGGCTTTTTTTGCAACAGAGAGAAATTTCTAGTAGGGAATTCAGTAGGTTTTCTTCTATATGCCATATGAGTAGAGAGATGAACTTTATGATTGTTTTCAATGCATTTTTGTAAGATTTTGAGTTTATTTCGTGCAAAATGCAAGAGATATACATGAATTTTGTCTTCAAATTTTACAAGTCCAATGTTTCAGCGTGCCATCAGACTCATACCATGCAGATAAGTAGTGCCTGAAGTTTTTATTGACAAAGAATTAAACTTTGCCTACTCTTAGCAAATGATGTTGAAATCAGACAAGAGTTGAGTTGTCTCAGTTGCTGCTGTCTACAGGCATTGACTTTCCATCCCAGGCAAAGCCTTGTGTCAGTGCTCCCAAGCACTCGTGTGGGTGTGACGAGTTTAATAAACCTGCATTCTTAACCTGCTGCCGTGCAACATGCGGCTTCAGGAACAGCAGAACGTGGAGGTGCAGAAACAGAAAAGCCCCGCGGGCTTGTTCTACTGACAAAGTTTACTTTATTTAAAACAGAAAAGCCATGGGTCATTTATATTGTTGTGTGTTTTGAATTCATCATCTGGTGTTTATCAAAAAGCAAACCTGATTCATTTTGGTGTGTTTGTTCTCTGTTCCTCAGGCTGCCTTCCAGGAGAATGTTGGGAGACAGGTATGGTGACTTCCCTGCATCTTCATTCATTTGTGCCTCGGAGGTTACTGTAAGAGTGGAGTACCTAAAATCAAAATTAGACACCATGGCTTTGGAAAAATTGAGTAAAAGGATGTCACAAAATAATTGTTTTCATTGTGAGCAGCTAGTTCTGTGGAATATATTTCTGAGGTGCGAGCTTTATTTTAGTATTCCAGTTTGGGAAGAAAATGAGCTTACTGGTAATTTTCAGTCCTCCTGAAAAGAAAAATCAGCATTCGAGCTGGCCATTGTACACCCTGGAAACTTACAATGCTTTTAAAGCAGGAAACATGCAGTTTTTTTGGTTTGCAGTTTTTTTTTGTTTGTTTGTTTTGTTGACATTCTAGTTTTGAGTAGAAGCAGAACAACTGAAGAGTGGTGTGTAATCATTGCTGTAGTTAGTGGTATCACAGTGAACAAGGCTTAACAGTCTTCAACTCAATTTTTAGCCTTGCCTGTCAAGATATATTGAGAAATTTGGTACTTTTGGAGGCACCCAAGTTCTTTGCTAAAAAGCACTGTGGTAGGTTCCTATGTAACAGCAACATTTAAGTTGTTAAAATGCTCAAGACAACTTTGATTTGTAAACTTATGGGAGAAGCAAGTAGGGTAAAAAAAATAATTAAATTATTAATTCCTGGTTTCCCAGGAATTAATAAATCAGAATATACAATTGAGAGAGAAAGTGTGGGCGGAATGGTTCAGTTAGTGTATTGCTGTGACAGAGCAGGGCATGTGAGCATGGTTAAGGGAATTTTGTTATCAATAAGCTGCTCTTTAAGGGATTTTTTTAAATGCTGTCACCTGACAGCATTCCTGAAGATCTCTGTATCCTGAGCCAGAATATTATTCCTTTAGAACTCTGGCTATTAAGCGACCTGTTCATATGCAGTGCGTATTTCTAGATGGAAGTAGGTCAATAGCAGGGAAAGGGTGCAAGAAGACAAGGAGGAAGAGGGTAGGGATTTTTGGTGACTTGACCCAGCTAGATGTGTGATAAACAGAAGCCAGGGTGACTGTTCCCTGGGTCTGCAGGTCCTGCCCTGGAGAGGCTGGGCATCACCAGCAGCTCAGCCTAATTCTACTGTGTGAGGTGCTAAGTGAAGTAAATAACACCTTACCCTGCCTTAGCTGCAGGTGAGAGAGGGCTCCTGGGTGCTGCAGGTTTAGAAGTGCTTCCATGTAGCAAGAATTCAGTGGGCTTTTTTATTTCTTCATCAGAGGAGTGCAGTCCATGTCAGTTTACGGCCAGAAAGGTTCCTTATGGCCTCTGCTTTGACCCACGACTCAAATGTGTCAGTAGAACATATGATGATCTCAGCCTCTGTGTTGGCACATCAGCAGTAAAACAGTGAGTTTTCATGGCATGGAGGAACTGTCAGGCTCCACTTGGGTCCTGCAGAAGGTCAAAAGTTTTACTTGCTGAACCATTCCTTGGTGCCTAGGAAAATGCTTACTGAATGAGTGGATCCACCCTCTGGAGTTATCTCCCTGGATGCAGTGTGTTCAAAGAGACACCTCTGCTCTGAATTGGAAGGAGCTAAAATATGTTCACACCTGAGGTAATAATGTTGATACTAAATAGGTGGAGAAAAAGGTTGCCCTCACGTATTCCCTGGTTCCTGCCTGCTTCAGCTGCTCAATTCCACATGTCCTAAATCCAGAGCTTGCTTAAGGCCACAGAAGAAGCCATTATAAGTATTCCAGTTGTGCTGTGTGTAAATCGAAGCTTTGAAAAATCTGAAGATTGTTTTTAAGCGTAAATTATGAGAAATGCACATACTTCTAATAATACCAACTTCTCTGCTGGAGAAGTTTGAAGTGTTCTGAGCGAATAGAAGCTGTTGGCTGTTCCTGTGGAGCCTGGCTGTCTCACTGGCCATGGCCTCTGTGCTCCTGAACTCAGGAATGCTGCTCTCTCACCAACAGGCTTGTTGTTTGTGAGATGACATCAAACCAGCACACTCACAGCTGGGCAACAAATAGCAAGGTCCAGCTGGCAGCTAGAATTCAAAGAGTTTGGCTGAGATTTTCCTTATGTAGTGTGCATATATTCCACTATATATATATATTATATGTATTCCACTGTGTGTCTTGCTGTTTGGCCTTAAATCGTGCTGAAGTGTTTGTTGTGTACCTTTTTGTCCCTAAGCAGTGTTTCCTGAGGCTTTTGGACAGAGCATTCATTTTACCTTTGAGCTACCAGGGCTTGCAAATCATCCCTCGGATAAGCCATAGAGACTCTGTCTCTCCTTGGTTCAGTCAGACTGCAGGCCTTGTTTTTTTTGGAGCACTGGAGTTTTGCTTCCCAGAGCAAGACCTTGGCAGCAGCTGGCAGCTCCCACTGCTTCCAGGATAAACTGCTTTAGTGATTCAGGCTCAGATGGGGAGATACTTCCCACTAGTTTTGCATGGCTGGATCCTAATGTGGAAGGGGTGAGTGAGCTGTAAACAAACAAAACTGCATCACATACCAAACCTGTACTTCCAGGGAGCCTCATTGTTTTAATACCCTCTGAGTGTCCCTTTTGGAAGCGAGTGGAGTGGCTGTCACCTGGCTCTTTTCCATTTGGTCTTTGTCGTGGCTCATGGATGCTGTGCTGCCCCTGCTGTTCCAGAGCAGCTAAACCAGCCAGAGCCAATCGAATTCTGAATATCTGAATTGTATTGCTTACATACAGAAATGCAGATTTCTAAGTGGAAGTCTCGTATTTAGAAATATAGTTTATTATCTAGAAAGAGACTGGTTTGAGCAGTGATGGCAGAAGTGGGATCCTTCAGTAGGACTCAGTGTTTCAGGCTTTGCTGGGAAAGAGCATTCATTTTAAAAACAAACCAACCCCATTTTTTACTTCATTAACGAGTCATAAAATACATGTGGAAGTAGAAACTCCCATGTGTTATACACGTGATACATCTCCTGCTGCCTAAATCTCTAATTTTATATTTCATTAAACTCACCTCCTGCCTTCACATAAACTGGAAACATGTTTATGTTTATCTAAACCTCCTTCTAGAGGAATCATTTTTTGGGTACATACATAGTCATGCATTCACCAAATATGTATTTTGGTATGGCTGGGAGGTGTGAAGGGAGCTATTGCATAAGTTACTACCTGCTGCTGTTTACTTGGGCTGTTTATCATTGACTCACAAGCAAAGTGAGGTATTTTGCTGTTTATATGTTCAATATTCTGTATGTCTCTAGTACAGGTGATTTTACTATAAATTAAATTGTATTTTTTCAGTGCTTGGGAGAGTAGCAGGAGATTTGTTTTCAATCATGTTGCATGTTTGAAATGTATTATACATTTTAAAATACTACTTTGTTTGTAGGGCACTTTTCCCCATGGCATCGACATTCTCACTGCAGCTGATTATTTTGCTGTTGGTAACAGAGTTAACTGTTACTTGACTATAAGGTAAGTTGCCAGTCATTTGTTTTCCTAAACACCTCTTGTAGGTGTTCTAGGGACCTCTTGTACATAATGAAATATTTGTCTAATTGTCTCACCTTACTGAACATTGTTTAATACTGATGGTTTTGAGTAAATCAAAATTGTGTTTTAATTTTTGCACCAAAAATTAATTATCATGTATGAGGCAGAGTAAAAGTGTGCCCATGATTTCCTTGACTATGAGAAGGAAGCAGCCAAGAGGCCGTGTTTGCAGATGTCACAGAACTGTCTAAGCTGGTCAAGGCTGGACAAGATAGAGAGGTTTGGAGAGTTGTAGTCAAAAGAGAGGCTGTTATGATAGCAGGTCGACTCTGACATGGGTAAAAAAATCAAGTCACGCCCATTAAAAAAACCAGTTTGTGCAAATTGTTGAATTTGTGGTCTGTGCATAAACCTGTAACTGGAGTGCTTGTTCAGCTCAGTGGAAACCTGACCACACTGTGCAGTAGTGTTTGAAAAAGCGAACTGATCTGTGCAGTGCAGTCTGCAAAGAGCAGATGGGGAATACCCAGTGTGGGGTGGTGTGGTTATATATATATATAATATACCAGGGGCTTGTCCTGGAGTACAGGGTCAGCTCTGGAAATACAGAGGTGCTGAAGTCAGGGGGGTTTGGAGCCGGACTGGGGGCACTGGATGGCCCAAGGGAACAGAATATTACCCTGAAGTCAAGAGGAGATGACGCAGAGCAGGGGCTGGCTCTGGCTGGAGTGGTCTCAGACAGTCCGGCCTGCAGTCCAGCCTGCATCCCGAGCCAGGGCAGGGACAGCAGCACCCACAGAGGCTGGTTCAGCCCCTCGGGAGGCAGGGCAGTAACTGCCCCCTGGGGCTGCTCAGCAGTCAGAAAGGCTTGAGCAGGTGATGTCCTTGGGGACAGAAACAGCAAACACACACGTGATGGCTCCTGCTCCACTGCCAGCTTTGTGACTGCCATGGAGAGATTTTTAAGACAATTTGTACTGGAACCCTCTGTCTTTGCCTTGACTATTTTTTTATTAATCTGTCCACCTCCATATTATCTCCTTTTGTGCAGAACCATTTCAGTCTGTACATACCTTCACCTTTTACCAACTGTCAGTCATTTTGGGGTCACCACCCTCCTCCTACAGCCTTCCCCAGAGCTCCCGCCTACAGGGGATGGGGAAATGCAGGAGCTTGGTATTTCTGTGCTGCTCAAGATCCATATGGCATCCATGTGATTTTTGAAACTCTGTTTTTTGTACTAATAGAAAATTGAAAACATTCAAAAGTGACAAAGCAGGTTTTATTTTCTGTCTTCTATAATTCTGGCTCAGAGACTGATTATGTTCTTCTGACTTTTCAAGAGCTGAATTAGTAATTTAATTTTTTTTTCTTTTTTTTAAAAGCACCTCTATTACTTCTTTCACTGTGATTTCCGGCGTTTTTGTAGGAGTGCTACTTACCTAAGTGGAAATATTTTTATCATAGATTTGTTTCTTTAACCTGTTCAACAGGAGGAATAAATCTGTAAACTTTTTATAAATAGCCTTATGCACTTAGAAGCATGATTCTCTGAAACCATGTTCAGTGTTATTAATCAGACTTTTTTGTAAAAGATTTGCCTTCTCGTTCATTCTATTACTTTTAAGAAATGACACTGCTCTTCAAGCAGGCTGTCATTATTCAGGTCAATACTGAAGTTACTTGGCTATTTCCTTATTTTTCCCTGCCTGACATCAAAGGAAGAAGCACCCAGGCATATATTCAGCTACTCAGAAAACAGGCAGCACAATAATGTGGTAGCAAGAGCAGAACTTTCTGCTCAGTGTGCCTTAAGGTGCTCTAATGGTCTGTGGAGCTGGAAAAAGCTGCTTGAGGTTCATATTCCAGGTCTGGAATCTTCAGCTGTCCTGCCCCCACCCAGGTGAATAATCCCAGGACGTTCTGCCAGTGCAGAGCCGTTCTGTGAGCGGGAGCGGAGTGGGTGGGAAGGTCTGTGCTGTAAGGTTCCTTTGAGCAATAAAATCTCAAAAAAAAAAAAAAAAAAAACCCATTTCTGCAGTTNAAAAAAAAAAAAAAAAGTATCCATTTCTGCAGCTGAATTTGGTTCATAAATGATATGTTCTAGTAGAGAGGCAGTATCATGCATATTTACGAATATTTATATGTGAGTGTATGAATAGTTGTTTAGAGCCTTTCAAATCTAAGTATTTTAATGCAGGTTTTTCACACTGCATGCCCTTTTTGCTGATGGTCTTTGGAGAATTCAGCTCAAATATCATAATATATTCCTGAGAAGGGAAGGTAGTGGAGACCTATTTTATGTGAACTGGCAGTAAAGACATTATGTGATTCCAGGAGTTCTGAGCTTGGTATAAGCACAGTTGAGGAAAAAGGTTCTTAACTTGAGTGGGATACACAAATCTAACCATCACCATCATCAGGAAGTACAGACTTGTATGCAAGGCTTCATGCATTAAATACTCAGTAGGGTACAAAAGATGACTGTAATTGAAGTTAGTTTATAACTATAAGTGGAATTTAGCTACACCTGTGACTCAAGAGATTGTTTTTTAGCTGGGCTAGGAAGTTCAAGTTAAACTTCAAGGCTGGCAAGAATGGTGGCTGCTAAAAGTAGGACTCAAAAAAGCAACTACAAAGAAGAGAGCTCAGTCATGACAGGGGAAGTGTGTCTGTTATTGTGTGTTCCTCCAGAACAGGGAAAGGGCCTAGAGAGACATGGATTTTATCATTTCTCTGCTGGCATCAGCAAGTTGAACCAACTGGCAGATCCTCGTGGAGGGCTCAGTAGAGGGTGCTTCTGTGGCCAGTGCTGGCTCAAGTGACCGAGGTCTGGCCTGTGGATTTAAGGATTCCTGCTCTGGTGAATTCCATAGATATCGGTGTGGGAACGTGTAGCAGTATTTGGGTGTTCTCTTTGTTTTGTTCTAATTGCACACAGGTACATGAACAGAACACTGTTGTAGCTGCAAAGTTAATCACTCAAAAGATATCAAAAGGTGAAATTAAGGTAATGCGTGTGTCCCTTTGTGCCCTCGTGACACAAACACATCCTGCTGATTGTTGGGCTTCCCGAGGTGATTTAACACTCATCAGATGTACTGAAAAACAGATTTCACTTCACTTGTGTTGACCTTGGCTTTCGGTAGTTGATGCTTCTGAAGATTAGAAGGCGAGTGTGGCTGTAAGTTAGGTAACTGCAGGCTCCTTGGGTAATTAGTGCTGGTGTTCTCTTCCATCTCAGGCCTGAACTTTGCAGCTTTAATAGCTTTTGTCACAATTAGTGTTTGATTTTTTTTTTTAAAAGGACAAATTGAAAACCCATTTTCCATTTTGGACCATTGTATTTATGATGATGTAGCATATTTCTGTGCACTTAATTTTCCTCTGTCTTGTAGTTGATATCACTGATGTGTTTCTCCATTCTGAAAGAATTATTATTGTTAATATACACATCTAGATTTTCTAGAATGTAACAATGGGATTGAATGTCAAGTTTATTGTATGTATAAGAGGTTTTATAAAAAAATCGGAAATTTTTACAGAAGTGATTTAAAGTTCTTTCAGTCATTCAAAATATTTCCCATTCTGTTATTCAGCTGCATCTCATTTAGGAGAAGGGACATTTAAGTAATTTTTGGGTTGCTTTTAAACCAGAGGATTGAAATCTTTGGAGCAGGCTGTGCTAAAATGCACACAGATACTGATTCTGTAGTCCGTGGACTGTATTTCTATATCTGTATCTGGGTTGTTTTTTTTCCAGTGTGTATATTGCTGGCTTTCCTGAGTATACACAGCCAATGATTGATCATTTAGTTAACATGAAGATTAACCACTGGGATAGGTAAGTTCATAAAATCTAATTATTAATATCTAGGAATTGGCTGTTCTGCATATTGCACTTTTGTAGATTATTTTTGTGAATTTTACTTACAGCTGGGTTTGCAGTAGCATTTGACTGCAGGAAACTGGGCAAGTAGTAGGTGATATCATCTGTACCTCCCAGGCAGATTGTCACTTAAAGAGTTTTATGAATTTTGTCTTTTGGCCATGACCTCAATCTGTTAATAGATTAATAAAACCCATTTGTAGGGTATATAGTGTATGTGAGCAGTAAACACTGTCACCATACAATTATCCCAATTAAAGTAGATTTCATGCATAGAGATGGTGCTTAGTCACATTCAGTGTTCATCAAGATTGACACGTGTTCATATCACACAAGTGAGATTGTATCAGTGCTGATCATAGTTTGCATCCTGAGAAATCATCACAGTTTACTGCACTGTCCCTGCCAGTGCACACAATGAGCTCTCAGGTTCCACCAGCCCCACTGTGATTTTCCTTGTCTCTTTGAGCAGCAAGCTCTTTCCACTCCACTAAAAGCTGGCTGCATGGGTGCTCTGGTTTTGTTGGCTTTTTTACAGGGGGGAAGCAGAGGATGGACAGAGAATTCTGTAATTTTGAATATTTCTGGGGTTTTAGGTGGGTACAGGAGTCCCTTCCTCACATTAGTTTTTTAATACATTGCTTCTACTGAATTGCTAATGCTCAAAAATGCTTTTTTACATCTGCAGTGTTATTCGAGAACTTTCAACCAAAGCCTTGCATAACATCACTCCCCAGGCCCCTGAGTACATGGCGAATGTGGGTAGGTACCAGCTGAGCTCTGCTCAGCCAGGCCAAGCTTAGGCAGAGCAAATCTATGAGTGTCTAAACATGCACCACAACTTAATAAAAATTAAGATTTCCCCTGCAACTTGATACCGTGTGGTAACGCCGATGGCTTCACCCGTTTCCAGATTTTATGCAAAAATTATACATTACTATCAGGTTGTTTTTGGGCTGTGGGCTTTACCTACCTGGCTGCATTGGAGTCTGCTGGTTCCTAGGTGAATAAATGGGTGCAGTTGTGTGGGAACAGCAGCTACCCCTCAAATTCCCAGATCTTGCTGTGTTGACAAAGCTTTGATGTTGTAAAGGGTGGGGGATCTGTTTTGTCTTGTCCAGTCTGACATCTGCAGAAAAATTCCTTTCTGACTGTTTGTGTAATCAGATGTTTCCTATGATCCCAGGCTGCTTTGCTCAGCCCGTTGCAGATCCTGAGGAGGCACTGGCAGTTTTTTAATATGGCTGAAGGCAGTGCCCGACCCCCGAGAATCTGCAGTGACAGACCGTGCCTGGGCTCCTGTTGTGCTCTAGGAATGTGGCACTTAATGTGGAAATAAAATTCCATGGCAGCACAGGCCTCACTTCCCTGACTGCTCAGCCAGCTCAATGCCCAATAGCAATGTAATTTTATTTACTCCAGCTAGAGAGGCAGCTGGGAATACAGAATTGCTCGGTGTGGTTGTCAGAATTTACTTCATTAAGCCTTGTTTTTCGTAAAGTCACCAGGATATTTGACTTTACAGAAATGCTTTTCCAATGTTATTTCTAGGCAGACAAAATTAAATTCAGAACTGTGTTCTGTCACTGTGCTTTGTTTTAAAAAAAAATAATTATTTAATCTCTTTCAGTTCTGCCAAGACTTCTGCCTTTATCAGTGGGCTCAGATCTGCACACACGCCATGGGGCAATCCTTGCCTGTGCTGAGATCACCCATGCTCTGTGTAAACTGGCACAGGAGAACAATAGGTATTAATGCAAGATTATATTGACTATAAATTTTCCTTTCATGTCTGGTCTATTAAAAGCTTCCTGAGTATAATTATGGAAATCTCCATCTCACTGAACTGAGTTTCCATTGAATTTTTGTTTGTTTTTATGAGTGATGCTGAGCTTTCATGTTTTATTCAATGATTTAAGATTTCAGTCTTAAATTCATCAGCAGGAAAGGGAGATCATTTGCTGCCTTACTTGGAGAATTGAAAGTGCTAACTTAAGTATAGATTAATTTCCCTTTCCCCATAAGTGTGTTGTCTTCTTGGGTAGGGACAGTCTTTTGTCTCCAGGGTTGGAGAAAAACCTCCTCAAGCTGATTTAATGCTGCTGAATGCTGCTCCAGGTGTATATATCTATATATTGCAGTGGCCATCAAAAGAATTTGTGTTCAAGAAAGAGACAGATGATTTTTAGTAGTAGGAAGTACTTGAAATAGATGAAAAAAATCACAGAAATGTTGGAGTCTGAAAATACAACTGAGCTGAGAAGGTTTATCAGTGTATTGGCAATTATAATGTTATTAGGAAGTAGCACTGATTTTTTATGGTCTTTTTGGGATCATTTTCTATATGATAAGGAAAGAATTTCTGTTGTTATGTTTGCTGAACTATGTAAAATTAAATATTGCATATTTCTTTGGAGTATAATTTGAAAATCAAGTGGTTGGTTTTCTATTTGAAAGTGCAACGATGTTACTGAAGAAAAATTATTTACAGCATGATTAGGAAAACGGTATTAAAAATTTTCTATGGTTTTACAGGTCTGTAACGTACTATTTCAGTGAACAATCGTTGGAGGGACTCAAGCAAATTCACCAAGAGGTTTGTAGCCAGCATAAATCTCTTTTAACCTGGAATGCTGGATGATTTTTAAACAGAAATTTACAATTAAGACAGCTGTTCTTCACCTTCCTCAACCCCTTGCAAGAGCAATCCATGTCAAAAACGGGAGTTTGGACACACCCTCTGTGAAAGCTGGGTGTCCTGGACCCTGTGTCTCTCACGGTGACACTGGGGTCTGTTCTACCTCTTGCTGAACCCGCAGCTCTGGTGCTGGAAATGACATTTCTGAAATGCCTCAAGGGCTTGTTTTGGTTCCTTTTCCTCCTGTCTTTGCTTCCCCTTCATCCTGCTGACTGGCCTTGGGGTGACTGTGCTCAAGGGACATCTAGTGAGCCCACTCCTTGTCCCTCCATCCATAATTTCCTGTTTATAGACCTCAAAAGTCATAATTCTGCATTTCAGTTGATGCATCATTTCTATCTCTACTTTCTCTAAACGAAGCCTTGTCCTGCACAGAGCAGTTCCAAATGCTTCTGTGGAAATAGTTTTGCCTAATTTGTCCTTCCCATTTTCAGTCATCCCATGTTGGTTTTTTTTTTCTTTTGTTGTTGTTTTTTTTTTTTTTTTTTTTTTTTTTTTTTTTTTTTTTTTTTTTTTTTT
>VZTX01000292.1:121188-206528 GCA_013400915.1 Pardalotus punctatus | reverse complement strand
TTGTTGTTGTTTTTTTTTTGTTTTTTTTTTTTTTTTTTTTTTTTTTTTTTTTTTTTTTTTTGTTGTTTTTTTTTCTTTTGTTGTTGTTTTTTTTTCTTTTGCTGTTGTTTTTTCATTTCCCACCATGGAACAGACAGTGCTCCACCACTGAGGCTGATGCTCGTTCCTGCAGGTCTGTAGTGCCAGCTCTGATTGCCTGTCAGGTTTCACCATTCACCCCCTAAAGTCCACAGGTGCCCGTTTAATTCTGGGCACAGGCTGAAAAAACCTTCGTCCTTCTTTAACTTTCTCACATTGAAATGCCTGAAAGCTTGGTCAACACATTTCTGCTGTTACAGTGGCTTTAAGTTGTTATGATACAGTTTCTATTGTTATTCGTAATTTATCTGCAACGTTACCATAAACTCTCAATTTTAAATCATCTGGGCTTTTTGGCTTTTACTACGTAGAAATGTGATAATCTCTGACTTTTTAGGATGGCTTGCTGTAATGTTAAGTGTGAAGTAAGACTTTTCAGTCACATTTGAACCTTTGTTTAAATTTTTTTCTGTTCAGTGTGTAGCTACAAAAGTTATTTTCAGTGATCAGGCAATGCAGTCTGTCATCATTCTTAAAGGGCCAGTGGTGGAGAGCAAATCTATTTTACAAAGCCAAACTGGCTTCCGGGGTGTTTGCAGGAGCATCTCGAGTTTGGAATTCAGGAAATTAGTGCTTTAAGAATACGTTACGTTGATTTTTTTTGGAAAATAAAGTTCAGGTGGATATAGAGAGGTTGTTTTAAAGAGGTTTTTCCTCTGAATTTTATTTTTGAAATTAACTAAAGGTTTGTACAGGTCATGGTATATGGCATTGCATGCAAGGGGGAAAACGGAAAACACTTGGATCAAACAAACTCAATTAATACTAATGTGTTTTGCTCTTTTTCCCCCACAGCTTTGCAGTCGTCAGTTGTACAGGTAAGAAAAAGGACGCAAACCATCATTTTTCATATTGGAAAATATAAATTAAAAGGAATGAAACCAGTAGGATCTAGGAAGGAGGGGGTTTTTTGTTTGTTTATACAATTAGAGACACCCACCCCAGTCCCTCCTGCTCCCTCAAGTCATGGGTGCTTTGTCTGCAGAGGCAGAGGGTTCAGAAGGGGCTGCAGAACTGGCCTTTAACTAATGAGCCCCACATTTATCTATTTATTTATTTATTTATTTATTTATTTATTTATTTATTTATTTAAAGGAGCTTCTGTCTGAGTTCTAGAATTCCTTTCTTCATCCTGTGTGACGAGCAGGACAGGAGCATTGCAAAATGTTCAGGGCAATTTTTCAACTCTTGCGACAAAGAAAATGTAAATGAGTTTTCACTAAGTTGTTTTTCATTTCCTATTTGTTGAAGCTTCCAGGAAATTAGGGATATTGCTTAAGTAACTGTTAAGTAAGTGGGAATTAAAACTGGTGTGTGACTTCAGAGTTTGCTCCTAAATTTAAGGAAATCAAAGCATAATGACTTGCATTCCCTAATAACTGTGTATGCAGATGAGGGTTTTTCTTTCTTTAACTGACAATATTTTTTGGTCATTTTAGTTCACTTCTTCACATGTGACTTATCTGAAAGCAGTAAACCCTAAGTAGTTTTTTGTGTAATTATTAATTATAGATTAAAGAATTTTTTCTAAGTTTTTTTTAATCTTGAAACTTTCTGAAAAAATGATAAAATTTACTTCTTGAGTGTCATCCACAGTGATGTGAAACCTCCAGTCCTGATTGAGCTTGTGCTGGCGCATGGGCTTAGTGCTGATACTGTATATTTGTGTCTTTGTGGGTGGCTCTGTTGGCTTCCATAAATTCTTTAATGTCAGGGTGGAGCTTGGGTGTAATTTGTTTTTGTCATAATGTGCACTTCTTGCACTTAATGGTATTTATAAGATGCCTACAGAAATGTTTTCATTCTAGATAAGAGTTCTAATTCAACTCCCAGCAAGTTTGATTCACGGCTGTTTGCTCTCATATTTAGCTGAGACAGAGGTGTCTACTCTAATCCATATTTTAAAATATCGGTATGCATAAAATATTTTAAAATAGGACAAGAATAATAAACTAGGTTATAAAAACAAACCAACAATTTGAGTGTTGCTGGGCAAGCATTTAGTGAAACAAGCCAAACTCGTTTTATGATGAGTAATTATTTCACATAATATTCCAAAGATTTCCATTTGAGAAATTGCTACCGGGACTTTTCAGTGTTAACAACATCTTGTAGGAATGTTGAAAACCTGTGTGTTTTGTTTGTGTTTCAGGTTCTTAAACTGTATTAATAAAGAGCATCTGGCCACATGTCTAAAGTATTTATTAGATATTCTGCTTTCACTTCTGGCCACTAAACAGTCTTGTTGGGGACTGAAAGGATTTTAAATGCTTTGGATCAAGCTGTTTGAAGGAATTTTTTCGTCTGTGAGAAAGGGAGAAGGAAGTAAAGTGTAAAAATGCTGGGTTTTTTTAAAATATATTTTTATAAAGTTGGAATTTATAAATTTCAAGCTGGAAAATGGGTCATGGGTTTCTAGATTGTGTAATGCTTAGGATTCTGTTGAATCCATAAGGACCTCGAGTCAAACAAGATAAAACCAAAGTGCTGTAATGGAGACATTCATAGAGCTGCTTAACCATCTTACTTTGTTTGTTCTTGTACTGTCTTTAACCTGATCTTGAAAAATGGCCATGAATTATCCTTTGTCAGTCTCAGTTTTGAATATGCTCGAAGCATTCAAATTTATTTATGCTAATTGTAGAAAATCCCATCTTCTACCGTGTTAATATTTTTTTTTTTTAAAAATACAAGTGTCTTTCTGTCCTCCTGCAGAAGTCCTTCCTGGGTTTACCACAATACACTGCAAATGGAGCCTGCAAGTCCAGGCACATCAGTGTGTACTTCCTGCCATTAGCCTTGATCCTGACACATCTGAGGCACTGGTTTGTCTGGAGGAGCTGGTTGGGTTGAACATTTGCATGTGCACTTCCAGCTGGGGGTTGCGCAGGAGCCTGGGTTTCTGTGTGGGGGTTACAGCCAGGCATATGCAAACCATGCCCTGTAGAGCATCTGCCTCTTGTGCCTGTTTTGGGCTGTACAGGTTGTAAAGCTACAAAAATTACACGATATTTTATTTGCTTTAAATGTCACTTTTATTTATAAAAGCCTAAGATGAAAACTTGTGGCATCTGTTGTTGCCTTAAGCTCTGTTAGCTGGGCTAGGAAGTCACTCGGTGGGTTTGAACACAGAGTCAGCAGTCAGCCTGTTCTCCATTCTGCTTCCAGTGCACCAGCGTGGTTACTTCATCTTTTATTTGTAGCAGATCTGTTTCTATCATGCATCTGAGACCTTGTACTCATTCTCAATGCTCCTTTTCCCAAGTAACAAGTGATAGGAAGGAGGAAATGGCCTTAAGTTGTGCCAGGGAAAGTTTAAATTGGATGGTGGAAAAAGTACTTTACTCAAAGGTTTGTCAAGCCCTGGCACAGGCTGCCCAGGGCAGTGATGGAGTCACCATCCCTGGAGGGATTTAGACATGTCAATGTGGCTCCTAAGGATTCAGTTGGACTTGACAATACTGGGTTGGACTCAGTGATCTTGGTCTTATCCAACCTAAATAATTCTATGAGTGGATAATACGAGAAGTCTTCAAGGGAACAGTATTTTAGTAGTAGTTGTGTTAAGATTCTCTGAAACTGCCTCATCTGATATGAGGTTCTGGAGTGACTGTTCAGCCGAACACAGATGTTCAGAATTTTTTTAGCTTTCATGTAGCCAGTTCTGAGTCTGATAACGTAGGTCTGCATGGCCATAGTTGGTGACAAGATCAGGCAGGGGTATGGAAGTGCTGGGCTTCCTCCAGGTGGTTGCAGCACACTTTGTGTTTCAGCAGATGTTCTGTTTATTGGCCCTTGGGGGTTCCATCCGAGCTGCACATGTCGGGGTGCCGGCGTTCGTCAGCGACTCCCACGCCGGGCAGCGCGGTGCCCGTGACGTGCTGCACACCCAGCCGTGCTCTGAGCTCATCCCTGCACCCTTGGAGAAGCTGGCTGGGTGTGTTGCACGTCAGCTGTGTGAGCCCAGCAGATTGAGGAGCCTGGAACGGCAGCCGGTGTCAGTTGAACCGGCACCTTCCGAGTTTCGGCTTCTCCAGCGCAGTAAGGGAGCCCGCAGGTGCTGACAGGTGCTGGCCAAAAGAGAAACTCGTCTCATTTCAAAGGCCTTTAAGGTTGTAACTAATCTTGATGGTTTCAGGGCAAATGTGTTTCTTGGCATTCATCTACCTAAAGGAGTTTTTTAGGCATATGAGCTTAATCAGCAAATAATTCCAGCCTTGCAACGAAGCTCGTCTTAACAGTTCTTCCAAGTTCAAATGGTTTTATGCATCCATTACCTGGATGGCTCTGAGAGATCGTGCTGCACCATCCTCTGAAGAGCTGCACGGTGAAATTCTTCTGCTACAAACTGAAGTCTCTGGGAAAACTTTACTTCCATAGAGCCAGGATTTCACCTGTAGCGTTCTGGTGTTAGAATACAAGATAGCCTAAAACTAGGTGTTTCTCATGTTAGTATAGTTTATTCTGTGCATTTTGAAGGGCTGGCCATAAAAGCTTTGTTAATCTGTTCAGCTGTGCTTAGGGGTTTCTCTTTCCCCCTCTGTGTAGCCTCTGATAAAGCCATAATGTAACTCCAAAACCCAGGGAATGTGCAACCTGGACCTTTTAAGATACCTCACTTCTGTTTGGGACAGAGTTCCCAAGGAAAATGCTTAGTTGCTATTCATATGGAGGTGAAATATTTGCTCTCAGCTTCCTGGAAATCCAGTATTTTCAATTGAATCTCTTCAGCTATTCCAGTACTTCTAGCTTCAGATTTGGATGTGTATGAAAACCTCGATGCTTTTCAATTCTAAACAGCTTTAGTTACTGCTATTTTTATTATCGTAAAGAGGAATTCCGGCCTTCTCACAAAAAGTTGGTTTAAAATAATTAAAAAAAAAAAAAAATCCACAAAAGCACTTTGAACTTTATGCCCTGAGAACAGCACTGTCACTGGTTCTGATTCAAGCCAATGTAATTGTAAAATAAATACTGTCCTTCTTAGGTCAGTAATGTTAATTCATCAGTTCTGCAAGGGATTATGTATTTTATTTTCCACACATAAATTGTGACTCATCCCAGGATGTTTCTAGGAGAGAAGCATTGCTGTGGAACTGCACATAGGAAGGAATGCTTAGGAGCTTGTGGGACCTGGGCACTGCATCAGTCAACTTGCAAATTGAATTAATAATCAAAGCTTGAAACGGGTACATCTAATAATGTGATGCAACTTGTGGATGTGTCCTTGGAATAAAAAAGAAAGAATACTGACTGTACAGCAAAATTCAGAATCTCTGAATTAGGTAGATCCGTATCTTTTTAATTTAGTGAAATACTGTGGAGCAAGATAAAGTTAATAGGAAGATGCGCATCATGTTTGACAAACTAAGCGCTGGCTGAGAAAAGATCTTGGATTATGATAGAATTCTTGGTTCTTAAAGTAAAATATGCACAAGCTGTGGAAAGGGGAAAAAAATGTAGCTGTATTGGTGGACACACTGTGTGTCGGGGCAGGAGCCAGCTGGGAAAGCTTTGCAGAGGAGCACACGTGGGTCCTGGTGCCACCCAAGCTGGACTGGATTGAGTTCTGAGTGCTACCTGGAAATGTTGCTATGCAAATCCCTGTCACCTTTCTGCATTCTTCCATGGGGACTGCAATGGTCAGAGAGGCTCTAAACTGTGGAATTAAATGGAGTTGATGAAATGCCAGAGGAAGGGATAGCACTCAAATTATTAACATCAGCATAGCTTGAAGTGGCCTGACTTCCTTCTTGGCAGTGCAAGGAAGTGGAGAAGAGCAGCCTTTGTGACTCAGTTCTTGCTTTGTAGTTGGAATGGAATAGTCCATATCTGAATCCCTGCATCAGCAGACTCTGTTGCACACCAAACACATTTGCAAGATGATTATTTTATACTCTTTTGCAGTAAGAGAACAGACAAAAGGCAAGGAATGGGTGAAGGCAAAATAAAGGGGAAGAGAAGTGTGGAAGAGGAAGCAAGGCTTCCCACATCAGTCACCTTTTTTTGCCGCTGTCTCGACTCCTTGCATCACTTTCTTGTTTTCTAATTTAAATTTTTTAGAAGCTGGAGAGCAGACAGCATGGCAAGAAGGTGGGGTAGGCAATACCAGACCTTATCAGCATGAGGATGTGGAATTTGTGCTTGCTTCCTACAGTGATAAACTGAGCCTAAATTAAATTAAGGCTAATATATATTGATTGTCAAAAGCAAAAGTTTCTCAATTAAATGAAGTGCTGATCTATGGCGAATGAGAATATTGTGGAGTTGGCATCTCTGCGTTACCTGAAACATCAATGAAATTGTTGAGCAGTCAGAAACCCAGAGCATATTACAGGAGGGATCTCCTTGTGAGGAATGGAAAAACTTGTTTAAAATGTTCAGGCTTTTGAAGCTCATACAAAGGGATAAATTGGAGAACAAAGTTCTAAGACTTGTTAGGATTGCTAAGCTGGCCTTCTGAGCACAGCTGCTAATTTTATTGTGGGGAGGGAGGAGGAGAGGAGGGAAGAAAATATTTAAAATAAACAAAAAACAACAAGCAAATAAACAAAAAAGCCTTTGTTGTTTCTCCCCTTGCTGGGAGTTTCTGCCAGGGCATGGCCATGCAAACAGGTGATTAAGAGTTTGGCACACCTCAGGAAGGAAGTGTTCCAGCAGAAGTCAAGGGATACAAAAAGGAGTCAAGGGAGGAAATATCCAAAGGAAGGGGAGGTCAAAGGTTCACAAAATGGAACAGTTAGGCCACAGAGGGTGACACTGAGCAGAGCACCTCAGGCACTGCTGTGGGGATGGATATCCATGCAAGCAGCAGACAGGGTTCAGTGGAATGAGGAGAAGTCTGCTCAGAGCTGGGAGAATCCAAAGAAAGGAAACGGGCTCTGCCATTTCTGGGATGCTTCTCCCCTCCCCACTTTCTGCCCAGTTCACACTTTCTTTTCCTGCTGCTCTTACTGCCTGGGCTCATGTTCAGACAGAGGAACTGGGCTGGGGTCTGGGATGCCAGCCTTGAGGAACACACCTCTACCTCAGGAGGGTCTGAAGTAGCTTGGGCCGTTTGTTTCTCTCCTTTTCTGATGTGTTTCTTGCGGTGATGAACACAAAATCACCAGGGAGGGGGCTCGAGCAGGAAAGGAGAAGGGTGATAAACCCCACCAGGAGAGGAAACCAGTTAACATACATGAAAATGGGAACTGGGAAGTTTCTATTTAGTCTTACAGAGATGATGATTTTATTAAAAAACTACGTGTAGTTCCTTTTCATTTGTGGAAATCAGGAGCTGGTATAGACTGTATGACTGAGAAGTCCTTTGGCCGCCAGTCTCATGGGTTTGCAGTGCTTCTGGAGCAGGTGAAAAGAAAAGCAGAATGAACTTGACAGTCCTTTTATGATTCACATTAAAAATTAGGAGGACTGGGAGTGCATTTTTGCAAGTAGAAAGCTAAATATTCAGGATAGGTTTGTATTAATCATGCTGATGTCAAGAAAAGTTTATTTAAAAAGAAGAAGAGTTAGTCAGATACACATCTGCAGATATTTTGTGCTCTGCTTTCATTCTGAAATGGTTTTGAGGAACTTTTTGCCTCACTCTAGGCTGTACACTCAGGTTGCCTGTGGTGGGTTGTTCTCTGAAGGCTGTTTCTGCTTTGCAGGGGTTTAGGTGGAGAGCTGATGAGACCGGCTGGTAAGTACCACAGCTGGGGAGGTGCCCTGAGGAATTCGGCTGTTTATGTCTTTCCAGTTCATTTTGCATATGTTGTGTGAAATGTGTAAATAAAGTATGCACAGTAATTAAAAAAAAATACAAACTTTGGAGGCCAATCATAAGTTGGGTGCACCAGGACATGGGGTGCCAATACTCTTGGAATAACTGTGTAAGAGCAGGAGATGGTTCTGGGGTCTGTGTCACACTATGTCCTTCTGTTGTTGCATACCATGAAGTTTTTCAAGGTTGAACTGTCTTCCTTCAGTGATTCACTCAGATTCCTCTCCAGAAGAGAGATGATCTGCACATTTAGACAGATGCCATTGTGGAAATAATGATTTTATCATAACACGCGTGCGCAAAAGTGAAACATCGTAACCATATAAACAACAGTCTGTGGAAAGTGTGGCATCACAGAAAAGATGGATTTTGAAGATTGTTATGTACAGAACCACTGTAAAAAGGAAGGGTATTGCAGGCTGGGTGGAGGAGGAAATGATGCTGACTTGGTTTCCTGCTTGTGGGTTGAATGAAGGAGGTGCTACAGAGCTGATTTCAGCTGGGAAATTGTGGAGCCATCCAGACCTCTTGGGTAAAGGAGTTTCAGTACTGAGATGGAAGAGCAGGCGGATTGGAATGAGATTACAGCTGTCTGATGTGAAAATGCAGGCTGAAAGAATAGTTTTTATGTAATATGTTTTGGCTTTTAAGCTGCTGAATATTTCATGGTTTTGGAGAAGTACAAATGGCAGTATTTTGGCATGATACAACTGTGTAGGTGGAATAAGAGAAGAATTGAGAATGTTCCACAAATTGCCTGCATGTCTAATGAAGATGATGGTCTCAACCACAACAGAGCACAAAGAAATAAGGAGGAAGCCCAAGAGACTTGGGTTTAGTTGCATTTTACCTATCCTTGTCTGTGAGTAAATATTAGCACAGAGAAGCTGGCGCACAGTATGGAGAGAAGTTGCCATAGTGAGGAGTGAGTTCAAGAGTAGATTTGGGGTCTGGTCAGTTGATAATAAATGAAAATGACAAGCTGTGTGCAGAGCCCAAAGGAAGAGTCAAAAATCACATGGTGGGAGTATATAATATAAATTATATACTTTACTATATAAAGTACTGTATACTTTATATAGTACCTTTTTCTGTCCTCTCCCTCCTCTCCACAAACTAAAGCAACCAGGCACAGAGATGGCTCTGTACCAATCTGGTTGATTTGAACTGAACCCCAGGAGGTGAAAGTAAAGGTATTCCCCAAGTGCTGAGTTATCATTTGGGCAATACAGTCAATTTGTTGTGCAGAAAATTTGGAGCATTTACTGTGTTAATCTCCATTCCCTGAAAAACCCTCAAAACATTAAAAAAAACCCAAACAATTCTCGGAGTGGGTTTGTAAGCTTAGAACTCATTTAGGTTTATAGGTTTCAAATAATAAGGACTTTATTATTAAAATGATGTTCTCATGCATTCTGGGTATCAAAGGAAATAAAGCTGCATCCAGTTTCATAGCTCCCGGCTCTGTGCAGTGAGCAAATGCCACTCCTTGGAGGTTCAAAAACAATGTGAATAAGAAGTAGGAAAACCTGTCATATATATTTGCATAGTTTTTGGTGGCTGTAGTACTACCCTTGGCTCAGTTGGTTTGCTGTCACTGTTGGTACATGCCATTTCCAGACTGTATAGAAAAAAAAAGATGGCTGATATGTACATGCACACCTTGAATGGCAGAGGGGGAAAATATCCCACCAAACAAGAGATTTGCATGAGTGATGGGACAGACTCACGTCATAGGACAGTTACTGCATCATAGTGATTTTTGTACAAGTGTAATTTCCTTTCAGTTCTTAATTTCCTGTATTTTGACTGTTTGCAAATACTCTTCACTTTAAAATTAATGTTAATATAACTTTCTTTAATAGTATCTTCAAAATTGTTACAATTTCTCTTTCTTTGGGGGGTATTTATCTTGTTATCAAACTTATTTTCTTACAGTCTGCACTTTAATTGAAAAGTTGTCACTGTCAAAAATGCCATTTAGAGGAGATCCAATAATCGGTATGTCCTATTTTAAATAACATTCCATGATTGTAGTAACTGCTCATTAAACTAAAGTATTAACAAATTATGTTTTTCAGAGAAGCCGGGTTAATGGGGTTGGGTGGCCTAACGTATAAAAAAATAACAAGAAGATACACAAATACTGCAGCAGATGCTGATGCAATTTGAAGATTTGGTTTTTAGCTGTTAAATAGACAATAAATAGAACAATAAATGGAACGTGCAGCATTCAGCATCACAGGCATGGGGTGTTCACTGTGGACACGTGAACTCCAAGCTGGCGTAGCTCTACTGAGAGTCACAACCTCATTTAATTTGGACAACCAGGGCCCTAGGTTGATCTGTATAATTGCTGGTCTGTGGAAAAAATAAAATGGAGAATGTTGAAGTTTGGAAAGTAAGAAAAGTTAAAGCTGTTTTTGTTCCTTGCTGTTGCAGGTGGTTGGCAGTGGTTAATAAATGACAGTCTAAGACATCTCACTCTTGTTTCCAGTGCTGCACGACAGCATATAAAGGTACAATAATTTCTCCTCCTTCATGTGGTCCCATTAAATACAGAATTAAAAATGCTTTTGCTTTCCGTGGATTATTTTCCGTGGGATCTTATTGGTTCTTGAATGCTTGTTTCTTAGATGGGTAAGAAGGGGTATTTAAAAAAGTGTATTTTGGTTTCCTCAAGATTCCAGTGGACCTTTTTGATTAATACTTGAGCAGTTATCTCAAAGATTGTTCTTGTCTGTACATGATGTGCTGGAAGCTACTCCCTGGTGGCTCTGTGGTTACATTTAAAGAATTAAAAATGCTCTGGATGATGTCCACAGGTACTGAGGGTGTTTGGCCATTCTGGAAGCATTGGTGTGAGTTACCAGAGTTATTCAGGACAGCGTTCAATTATTGAACTTTCCATTAAACTCTGCTGCAAATCCTTTTACTGTGCTCTCACACTGCTCTGATTCTGAGTATTAAATCCATTGATGGATATGTCTCATGCTGTTTTATTTACATTATCTTAACACCTCCAGTTATTTGCCTTGGTTTTCCTAAGAAATCCCATGGGAGTTTGTTCTTGTGTTCTTAAAGGCTCTGCTGAATTATAAAGGCAATTTCTGTCTACCCTGTTAGAGCTTACAGACAATCCGAATTTAATACGCTGTGTTCATTGTGTTAGGTTTTAATAATAAGATAAAAAGACATTGCAAGTATTTCGCAGCTCATCTTTTAAAGTTGTCCTTGGGAGACAGAGGAGACTGGAGCGTATCCAAATCACTGAAGAAATTAAAAGATGAAACTTTAATTCTTAGGATATTCTTTTGGCATTAACAATTTATTCAAAGTGTCTGTATGTCTTATAACTGGAACTTCTAAACCAAAAGCTAGAAGAATTAATTATAGGCTGTAGAGAATTTTGACTTGTTCAGTAAACATCAGTTAATGCTGAGCAAAGTATGTGTAGTAAATATCAATTCTCACTTATTTCTGTATCTTTTTAGAGAGAAAGAATTTTAAGGGCCGTGCTTAAGATGTTGAAAAGTAATCTCTTTTTCCTGACATACAGCATTCAGAGAAGCCAGATTAATGGGGTTGGGTGGCCTAACATATAAAAAAATACCATATGAAGTGTAACTTCATGCATTGAAGGTGACAAAGATTTAATTTAGAAAGTGAAGGATGTGAGCAACCTGGTCTGGTCCCAGGCATCCCTGCCTGTGGCAGAGGCTGGATGAGGTCGCCTTTAAAGGTCCCTGATCTACAGCAATTGGATCATTCTGCATATTTTGCTACTATAATGCCTGTGGTAGTTAGAATATTGTTTAGGTCACTGCTGATTTTCTTTCAAGCCCTTGATTTTGCATAGAGAACTGGTCTGAGGTGTCTTTGAGGGCAGAATGAATCGGCTGGGCAGCATTTCTGTGTTAAATTTAAGATTTCTCGTACCTGGAGAACACGAGTATTAATGTTGCTATTAACATGAAGTGAAGAATGTGTAGCTTTTGTGTGCTCTCAAATTTATTATAGGTTTGGGTAACAATATATTATTAGCTGAAAAGTATAATTCAGCTGTAACTTTTATGACAAGACTTTTTACGTGCTTTTCGAAATAGCAGCTGAGTTATTTTGTGTTCTATATCAGTGATTGAAACCACCCTAAAAATGAGAAGGCTCAGGTATAATACCTTTGGATCCTTTTCCAAACCAATCAAGATCAATACACAAGGCCTGTGAGCCTGGATGTTTGGGCTTTTTTGTTTATAACCTTCAGTCCATGTTCTTTTCTAAGTTTCCTTTCTATGGCTCCCTGGGGAAAAAAGATTCGTTTCTTGTCAATCTGGCATCAGTATGTGGAAGATGAAACAATGACTTATGTATTTTGTAATGCTGTGTCATCCTGGAGGTCTTTCATCTGAGTTGAAAATACAGTTCTAACATGACTGTTACTGTCTTAAATGCTAATTTAGCTTACTGGTCATATTGAAGGAATAAGATTAAAATCTGTTTTTTTCTTATGTAAGTTTTCTTACTAAACCAGTATTGAGAGGCTGGATGAGGTCAGTAAATGCCAGTATCTGAAAGGATTTTTTTTGTTTTTTAAAAAATCCACTTTCTTTCTCCTTAAGAATTCTAAGAACAGTTACCATAAAGTATGAGTGAGTAAATGTGTGTGTGTGCCTCTGTTGCAGGAGTCTGCAGTGTCTGCGCTGGCTGCGCTGTGCAATGAATTTTACATCAACGAGAGGGGAGAAGCTGATCCAGCTCTGCAGGGTAATGATTCATGTTTAACAGAGGGACAAAATACTGGGCTGGACCAAACTTGCACTTTGGAGGTATTGCATAGAATGGGGAGGGGCATCACTAGTTTTAAAGCAGCTTAAAATTCTTCAGGAAAAAATAACTGACAGCTGAAAGTTGTCTGAAAAATGAGAGCCAAAAGTCTAGGAGCTGTCTCAGGGGCTTTGCTGGCTTTAGTCTGGAGGTTAATACAAGGTACCTCTGTAATGATTACTAGGCAAATTTATGTTGCTTTTCTATTCCTAGTGTAAAACAAAGAAACAAAATTATGTGTTTGTGGCAAATCCTAAATTTTAACAAAGTGAGTCTTTTTCGCATCCTATTTTGATAAACTCTGCCTGAGATCATGGCTGATTTACAGAAGAATTGCTAAGGGATAAGAAAAAGATAGAAAAGGACACCCAGAGTTCTTGTAAATATGCATGTGAAAGCTCATGTGTTTGTATTTGGATCAGCAGTACAGGTGGAGGCTTAAACTTCTCTTAGGGGCATATGAATCAGCTTCTTTTTTTATACTGCTTTTCTTGTACCTGTTATTTTTCAAGTATCAGACTGTATCATGTCCATCAGAGACAGGTTGCTTGGATTGTACAGATAAATATTTTAGGAGTAACAACATTTATGTTCTGTTCTTCTAAATATGGCAGTGAATTTACATATACTTAATAAAAAAATGATTTCTTTTCCTATTTTTTGCCATTCTTAAATCAGGTAGCAGAATACCTTATTATTTATTTCTATTACAGTTGTTCCCAAGATGATCTTGATACCGATCACATGTGTAGTTTCATGCAGTCCATGCCCCAGAGAAGTCAGGGCTGAACTATAAAAGCAGCCTAACTTGATTTTAAAATATTTTATAAAATGCTAAATCTCTATGCTTTTGTCCATAAAAGCCCAAACCCCCAAGTCACCCTTTCCTTCCTGCGGTTTGGCCCTGCCTACCAGATTTTTTGTGGGCAGCATGGGAAGCTGTGATAGGGCACCGAGGCAGACAAAAACCCAACAACCTCTGGGAAGGGTCACGTGTAAAACCAGAACACGCTGGGCAGGAGGAGGCAGTGCTGAGTCAAAGCAAATAAGCTGGAAATGAGTTGAAAAGTTGAAAGGTCAAATTTTATGTAAGGATGAAGTTTTAAGTTTCTGTAAAAGTCAGCTGGTTGCCCAAGTCAGGAAGGAGAAGGGATCTGCTCGAACTAGGGGCAGTAGATCCCTCTGAAGTCTAATTGTTTTTTCCTGGATTTTGGGTTGACTTTTCATCTGGCTTGTGCTTGAAGGAACCATGGCAATGTGGCTATGGTGGTTTAGGGACACAATGAAGTCAAATTTGTAGATGCAGATAGAATTTTTCATCAGACCTTTTGAACTAGAATTATGAGTTGAGAATTTTTCTGTTCTAGAAAATCCTCTGGTCAGCTCTGTCTTGAGTACCCTTTTATGTGGCCTTGACTGCACTGGACCTTCCTCCTCACATAATTACAGAAGTGCCATTACACATGCAAGCATCTTTTAAAAGGAAAAAAAGGTCTATTTTAGCTCTGTGCTAATAAAACACATATTTCATGCCTGTCTGTTGCGGAATTGAAATCCCCATGTGATGGATACAGGTATGAGTGGAAGCTGCAGTGCAGGAGACATTCAGCAGCAGTGCAGGTGCCTTAGACAACTCAGTTAAGCATGGTCAATGGGATCAGAAAGAAAAAAAAGCTTTTGGTAAAATTTAACCAGCGTTTCACTGTGGCTTGATGATTAAAATGATAACACCAATCAAAGGTACTTTAGCAATTTGACATTCTGAATCTGTCTCTATAAGGCTGCAGTTTTCTTGAATCATTACTTTTGCCTCTGTTTTGACCTTCTCTTAGTTTTATTTTTTCTGTCTTAATGTGTTCTGGTTTGGTTTTGCTGACTTTCTCTTTTAATATTCTTTCAGGATGGGTTGTGTGGAATTAATATTGTAGACACTTCATAGGCCCTGTTGGTTTATGAAGCTGAAGGCTCTTAGAAGAATATGAACATTTGCATTACACTTCCTACCATTGTTATTAAGCGGTTATAAGTAAAGAGCTGCTTCTTTGCTAGGTGCCATGTCATTTGGCTAAAATGTCAGTCTTAAATTTCCATCAATCAAAGTGGAGACTGTCACAGCCTCACTGGTTAAGATCTTGCTGTCACAGCAAACACTGCATCTTCCTATGGCCTCAGGACTCTGTCTTACACCCCAGCGGTTTGGAAAGTTTTAAATAATAGATGTGCTTATCTGAAGGTGTTGCTCAGCTCTGGACAGGGAGCTGGGTCCCTGAAGTGAGGGATGAGTTGGGGCCTGTCCATTGCATTGGGGTTGAAAAGAAACAGTCAGGAATTATGATGAATGGGGACTTTCTTATAGCAACTCTTCTTTCTTCCTCTAGCAAATATTGCTCAATCATTTAAACCTTAGATTACAGTAAGCAATGGCACAATTATGTAATCTTGCCAGGATCTCTGGTTCTTTTTCTTTGAGGGTTAAAAAGTGTCTCTCCAGTAAAGATGGTGATGAGACCACCCTGCTCCTTTCTCGGTCAGAGCTGTGTTTATTGCAGCTGTCTTGGAGCTTTTCTGGAGTATCTTGTTTTTCTCTGTGTCTTACGGAAGAGTTTAATGTGAAAAATCGGGTAAAGGAAGTATTGTTTGTAAGTCTGAGATAAAGACTGCAGCAGAAATGTGTACCTATTCCTGACTTCTTTTCTTTTTTCCCGTTCACCCTCATTTTCTCCTTTGTATCGCTTTACGTGTTTGGTGAGGCTCCTTTTTCCAAGCCCAGTTGAGTTTATTCCTTTGCCTTTTGCCTGTGCTACTGTTTGTGGAGCCAATGTCCCTGTTGTGGTCAGTGCCAGCACACAGAACCAAAGGGGGCACTTCTTCTTGAGGTTTCTCCTCCAAAACCCCCAACTTTATTTTTGTCTTTCTGTGAAAAACTGAAATGATCTCACTGTTTAAGTATGATCTGTGTGTGTGCTCAAGCAAGATTCCAACCAAGAGTTTTCTGAGGGAACACTGTAAAATAACTGACCTTAACAGACCATGAGATCTTCCTAACACAGAATACTTACCCAGTGATGGGAGATAATGACCTATAAATATCAAAGAACTTGCTCCCCTGTGCCTGCAGAGAAACTTGTGCTTATACTTACTATTTGGATTTCTAAAACATGATAACTCTTTAAAATTGAGAACTTTGTCTTTCCTCTCTCTGAAATAATAGGATTAGTCTAAATATAAAGTCAGATTTTTAGATGTAAAATATGAATTCATTCATGTAAAAGTGAACATCTTGATGTTTTTATAATTTTCCTATAGGAAATTAAAGATATTCTGCATTTTAGTTTAACAAATTACAGAATTTTCTAGCTGCTTTGTTTAGGCTATCTTTTCCTTATTTTTTCCGTAGCCAAATACGAAGTTACAATGATGTGGTAGTTGCTTTTCACTCTGCAATTGTATTTTTTCTAGATGAGCTGGTGACACAGTACGTTTCAGAACTACAAAACGCAGAGGAAATGATTCGTTGTGGCTTTTCACGAGCTCTTGGGGCCCTTCCAAGATTTCTGCTGAAGGGCAGGCTCCAACAGGTGAGAAAATAGGATCATTGTAATGAGAAGGCTTTCTGAGTGAAACCTGTGACAGTAATCAAATAAATAATAATGGTCATAATTAAAGGTCTTTGTCAAAGGGGTTTGAAAGCTAATGTACAGAAAATCATCATGAGTTGAGCTTGCCATAGTTTCTGATAATTAATGTTTAGTCCTGCTTTATTAGTGGTAATGGAAGAGCCGGAGGTTGAATTATCCCTTTGCTATGGGACATTGGTCCAAAGGAAGAGAGATGTGTGCTGGCCAGTCCTGGTGCGAATCCAAACTCTGCTTGGTTCTTTCATACAGGACTGAACACATTTTAAAATGATATCTAAATAAACATCATAAAAATTGCTTTGGATTTGTGTATCTCAGTCTTTGTATTTTTTCAGGTTTTGGAAGGTCTAAAAAAAGTTACCCTAATTTCCCCTGAAAATGTGAGCTTTGCTGAATCCAGAAGAGATGCCTTAATAGCAATTGCAAAGTACGTTTCTCATCTCTGCTTTTGTCGAATTTTAATTCTCTCCGTAGAAGCTTTTCCCTGGTCATTCTGCTTTCTGCTGGGAGCATGAGTCTTGACATCAGTTATACCGTGACAAACATACACATAGCTTTAGAGTGTCTGCATCTCCATTTATTTTTGATTTGGGTGTTATCACACACCTGGCTGTGGAGTACAGCTCTGATAGTGCTGTCAGTTTTTTATCAGTTAACTGACTACCTGGAGTGTATTTTAATGTTTGCCTTTCTCATGGGCTGCAATTTATTGGGCTTTACTGAGGAAGAGGAATATATGTTTTTTTTCCACAATCTTAAGAAGATTGAATTCGTTTAATGAAATCGTGCTTTTTATTTAAAGGAATGTTTTCTATGTTGAATCTCACTGTACAGTTAGAGTTAATAGTATACATGAATATTTCATGCTCTTAAACCATTACAGTGCAAAAAACCCCATGACTTCAAGGTAAAGATGTTTAATATCAGGTTCAGTGCACATTGTGTTGGCCCTTTACTTTTCTTTCTGACTTCATTTTGGGGAGAGTTCAATGACAGACAGATATGTTCCTTTTTGTAGTGTTACAGATCTGAAAGCATTCTGCTTCCCTGCTGAGATCTTAGCTTTGCCCGTGTTCCTTTGAACCCAAATGCTGCTCAGAAATCCTCAGGTCAAATCCAGCACAGTGGGTCAGAAATATTCCTCATTCCATCAGCAGCAGATATTCCAGGTGTTGGGAATTTTCTTAAGCAGCATAACAAAGTTTGATCTTAACATTTCTCTTTGCGAGTGTTACGGTTTTGCCTCCCATCCCTTCTTCTCCTCCTGTTCAGGGTTTGCCAGACGGTGGGTGTGAAGGGAGATGGCTCCCCAGAGGAACACGTCTGCAGGGACAACGTCAATCACATCTATGGCACGCTGCTCACGGGGGTGACCGACTACACCACGGACAGCCGGGGCGATGTTGGAGGCTGGTAGGTGCTAAAGCAGAGGGCCATGTTTGGGGTCTGATGGAAACCTGATGTGTTTTCAAAACATGTTCTTAGAAAAAAGAGCTCCAAGCCTTTGGAGATTTGAGCCTGGCTAGGAATGAGGTAGGAATGCGTGGTGGGAAGGGAGGTAAAAAGTGAAAGGCAAGGCTGACGTGTCCTTCCTCAGAAGTTGGGAATATGGGGACCGTAGTGTTCAAAACTGGAGTGCAGCCTTTTCTGATTCTGTGGGTGATGTTCTAGTGAATACCAGGAACGTATTCATTTGCAAAACAGGGATTTAAAACATTGCTTCTCTTTCTTCGAAATAACACACTTGGTCCTACCTGAACTCTCCTGCTGTACATTCCTGTTGTGGGGATTTTTTGCCAGGAGAGGGAGCAGCTGCATAACGTGTTGGCGGCTGAGAAGGACAAAAACTCTCTAAGTTGTGCTGCAGCATCACCGAATCTTTTGTAAGTTTAGGGTTTCAGTGATTTCACTTATGAGACTGCAAGAATAAATCATAACTCTATAGGAATATGTCTGCTGATGTGAAATCTATAGAATAGGTAGATTAATAAAACAGTAAGTTTAATAAACCTGATAAGATTAATAATACCTTAGCAATATTAAGTCTGTAGCAGTCGTATTTTCATGTTGTTCTTCAGTCTTCAAGGTCCCCCTAATATAAAAAGAAGATTCAGTGTATAACACTGCATTCCTCTGAATGTTCAGTATTCCTTCAGTAACGGTGATCTGGAAAGGCAATTTCTAAATCCATGACCCCAAGCACTGTGAAGGCTCACGTCTTTCTTTGGGTTGGTGTTTCACTTCCAAAGAAGCTCTGACTGGGGATTTATCATCACTTGCTGATTGGCAGTTCTCCTTCTCCCATTCACTTTGAAAGGGAGAGATGGTGAAGAGTTCATGTTAATGGTGTCATCCTGTAGAATGACACCGGTGAGAAAACCACGTGACATACGGGTCTTACAAACCAAACATAGTCGTGTCAGGGTGCTTTTCTGCATCTCTTTATGAGCACAAATATGCCCAGCCTGAAGTAGTACTAGCCAAAAATCAAGTCAAGAAGCACGTAAAGCAGAGGGGGAAGGGGGATCCTTTCTCTTGGTAAACTGTTGCCTGCTGAAGGCTTTTGTGGCTTCTCAAATATCAATGCTTTCTCATTCTATTTCTTCTAAACCATTGAATAAGATGGAAAGGTACAGGGAGAAATGCCATTTCTATGGAGAGACCTTGTCGTTGGCATTCAATTTGTGTCTTTCTTTAATAGAATCGTGAGAAAGTTTCCTCAACTTCACTCTCCATATGCAAACTTTACCTTTCTTTTGACAGATTGTTTGCTGAGACATGTCTGATCTGTCTACAGGTGTTAGGCATGAATATCTAAGTCAGATACTATACAAAAAACTAGTAAAACATAACCTTGATGAAAGACTGCCAAACTTTTTTTAAGCTGCTTCACAAAAAATGATGTAATTTACCTTTTTTACCATTATAACAAATGTCCCGCCCAGTTTTAGACTGTATCTGCAACTATTTTCAAGTTCTCTTGGAAATTAGAAAGAGGAGTATTTCTTGACATAGAAGGCTGCTGTAGCTTTTGAAATTTTTTTTTCCTTTTAAAAAAAAATACTGTTGAGAAAGGATGACATTACTCTGAGTTACCAATGTGATGAACATGCTGGGCCTGGTCTCTTGTGCAGGGTCATGTAACCCACTGAGGATCTGCCATGGTATTACCCATATCTTAAGGAAGAAGCCACTTTAAACAACTCATGGATTGACAAGATGTAGTTTAAAACAAGCATATTGATTTTTTTTTTAATTGAAATTACACTCCTTTAAATTTTTTTTTTAATATTGTACTCAGACATTTTGAAGGTAGCAGATCATCATTATCTAGATTAGACTCGCTTCAAGCACAACTTAGTGTTACTTTGGTCAGACTTTTCATAAAATTATTATTTAGCATAGAGATTTTGACTCAGAGTGGCTTAAATCTTTTTCTGATGTTGGAAATATTAAGCTTGAAAATTTATACAATATGACACTCTTAACAGTGTTAAATATCTGAATGTCAAAATGTGGGTTGGTGTTTTCAGAAAATAATTTGAAACAGGCAAAGCACTTAAGTTTAAGCACATCTACTTGCACATTAAATTTAATTACTAATCATTATCAGTTCTAACCTTCTTAAAATAAAGAATAAGCCTGATGACACGTGGCTGGAATAGAGACCAGGCTGATGAGGTGGGGGTTGCCTGGCAGCGGGGGTGACTGCTGTACCCCAGTTAAGTGTGAGCTCTGTTTCACAGAATGGGGCTGGGGGGCGGCTCTACACCCTCCTTGTCCTCCCAAAATGTGGTAGCTGCTCTCAGAGGGCGTTGCTTTTGTTACTGTGAGTTTTTGCCAGTGTGTTAACCTGACTGATGTGTTTGTTGAGGTAAGTTCTGGTGCAGCTCCTCTCATCTCTGTCTCCCCAGGGTGCGGGAAGCTGCCATGACCAGCTTGATGGAAGTGACGCTGCTGCTGGTCCAGAACGAGGCAGAGCTAATTAATGCCAACATGTATGTAAAGTGCTTTTTCCGTGTCTGACCCCTTAGAGCTCCATCCCAGGCCATATGGGAGTGCAGTGCTTGTACCCTCTGTGCTCGCTCCCTTACTGAGTGATGGAACTTTGACAGAAGTGCGTCAAGCAGGTGTGGAGGGTGTTGTGTCTGCTTTGCAGAGGGACTGAGCTTGTTGAGAGAACCGGGCTGGCAATCCCACCTTGGCAATACAGCACAGCTGTGGCATTTGGGCTAAACCTTCCACTTCTGTGGTTCTTGCCACTATTGGTCACTTAAACAGAAAGCAAACCCACCCACTTACCCAGAGCATCACTTCATTAATTTGGAATGTGGTCAAATCTGAGCATGGGTTTGTATTCATTTCTTTTCAGAATTATTAGTGTGGAAATAAAGAAAAATAATTTACATTGAGCTCCTGACTTTTAATTTCATGATACAGTACTCCTAATAATAAAAAAATTAATAATAATTAGCATGTTTTAAGCATAGCTTGAGCTGCAGCAAAACTTTCCTAATAGTGGCATTGGTTTGTGGACAGAATGTGCCAATGCTTAGCTGAACATATATACATGGTTTGCTTTTTAATTTAGGAAAAACCCAAATGTTGAAGGATACTCTAGAAGGAAATACTGGATTCTCTAAGAATACACTGGTGCCCGTTTTCAGGGGCTTCCTTCTACTGTTCTGTTGTATACACAGATTATCCACATGGAACTGAGAAAAGCATTCCTGCCAGCTGGATCCCATTTTCTAAATATTCTGGACCTTGGTGTAACTTACGTAATTTTAGCTGGTTTTACTGTCATTAGTGGCCCTTTCTGAAGGGGTAAAGGGCCTTGTGGGGCACAGTATTGTAGCTGAGTGTTTAGTTATGAACATAAACAAAATAGGATATTGTTAAAAACTAGTCAGAATTGAAGAAGTGATTTATTTGGGATATATGAGTTTTAGGAGAGACCTTGTCCTCTGGTGCACGTGTGGTTTTCTGCTTCAAAATGTGCTTTTCTCAGAGTTCTTGCTCTATCTCCATCTGAAATGTTGCAGTTCAGCTGAGCCACTTTGTTACGTTTTTGAATGAAAGATGGGGCAGTATGTGTAAAAGGTGGATAAAATACTGTGTAACATTAATATCATGCTGGGTTTTGATTGACTGATCTGTGGAAGATAAAGCCCTAAGATTCTGTCACCATGTGGATGTGTTAAATCACTTGTATGATCATTCTGAAGAGTTAAACCAGAATACTTTCCTAGCAGGATCATTCTTATTTATTTAATTGAAACTATTTAAATCTAAATACACGTTCTACTGCTTAAATTTTCTGATTAATTGTTTTCTTCTTTATAGCTGCAAGCAGATTATGTGCTGGCTGGCTCAACAGTCAGCTGAAAAAATAGATAAATTTCGAGCTCATGCAGGATCCGTGTTCCTTACTCTTTTGCACTTTGACCATCCTCCAGTTCCACATATTCCTCATCGAGAAGACCTGGAGAGGATATTTCCAAGGTGAGATATTGAAAAATATCCTAAACCAATGGAAGTAACAGGTAAGTGCACACAGTTAAATTTAAACCAAGCAACCTGATGTAATTTTTTGTGCCCAAATGCCCAATATATGTATGGAGGAATATTTGGTGCAGTTTGTCAGGATTTCATTGAGTTGTCCTATGAATATGCATGAACGTATTTTTTCCTCAACTGGAAAACACTGATTGATCACAATGATAGTTTTTAATGATCTGTATTGTTTTAACCAAACCCTAGTTTCAATAGTTTTCCAATATGGACTTTCTAGTTAAAGCGAGAATGAGAGCAGCTCATTCCTGAATGGTGACTGTGATGCCTTACAGGAGTGAGGAACATCCAGTGCTGTGTTTGGGAGAACCTCAGCCTGCTGTGGCTCCGAGTGTTCTGTCTGTGAGGCTGCTGATAGCTGGGTGGAGGGGGTGTGTTGGCCTTTCCTGGGATAAGTCTGTCTTTGGATCAGTTCTTGGGTAGCTGGTGGTGGGACACAGCACAGAATGAAACTCCAGAAAGAAACTTGTTTTCTGAATATAGGTGAAAGTGCCTGGGAAAAGGAAACTGCAGTTCAAATCTTAACTGGATCAGAACAAGGACTTGAAGATTCCTTCACTTTACGGGCAGTGGCTGAAGCTTTGATTTGTATTTTCCCTGTATGCTCAAAGAGCAATGTTTAATTTGATATGTAGGTAATTCAGAGACCTTCCTCACTGGTGTGGAGGAGCTGTCCCAGCAGCGCACCCATTAAAGATGATTCTTGTCCTCCCCCTTTCCGCAGGTCGGAGAAGGAGACGCTGAACTGGAACGCGGCATCAGAAGCTTTCCCTCGGATCACCCAGCTCCTGGGCTTGCCAGCCTACCAGTACTACGTGCTGCTGGGGCTCTCTGTGTCCGTGGGGGGGCTGACAGAGACCACGGTGAGAGCCCGCTGTGGCTTTGTGCCTGGCAGGAAGGACAGTGTCCTCCCCCTGCTGTGCTGGGGACGCTGCAAGCAGGGGCTGCTGCAGAATTCAGAGCAGAGATCTTTTTCAAGAAATCCAGTTATGCTTTTAAATCTGGTGGGCTTCTGGTTTTACATTTTTAAAAGTATAATTCTCTTGGTTTGCAGAGTGTGCAGGGAGCACAGAATGAGGGGGCTCTGTTTCTCCTATACTGGCCTGACAGAATATGACAGTTCCAGCCCCACAGCTTCCAGCCCTTTGCTGGCCCTCCCAGCTGGGATGAGAAGCAGAGCCCCTCATCTCAGTGCAAGGGGGCTGCTCTTCTCAAAGGAGGTGAAAGCCAGTTCATTTGTCACCTGATGCAAGGTGTTAACTATTAGTTGTCAGTAGGTGTCAACGGGATGCACAGGTTTATTTTTTTTATTATTTTTGATACACTTTCTACTAAAATACCAGTGAGATGCCAGAAGTTCCATTACAAAGAAATATCATTCAAATATCTGTCTCAATCCTCTGAGCTTTGCAATAATTTATTTCTTCTGGTGTGAACAGTATCTGTATCACTGGCTTTGGCAGTCTGCTAGGCTGCCAGTTTTTTCCCTGCTTTTCTATCAGTTTAGCACATCCTTCTGTTCTTATATTACAGCTTGCATCGGTAGTTTCACAATTCTTGGTTTCCAGATATTTGGCTTATAATGTTTTTTGATTTCTTATAGCCAAAGATGTAAAATACAAGAAAACAACTGTTGGGGTAAGGACATGGTTCAATATGACACCACAGAGGAATATCAGACCAGTAACGGAATATTTTGAACTGTCAGATCTCTAAACCCCAGTGGTCCTGTAATGGGAGGAGGAGGCTGTGAGTCAGCACTCCAACAGTGGTTAAGAGTGTTTCTAATTAAGATTTCCATCTCAAATTAAGAAAACCGGTAGAAAAGTGAAAAGTGTTGGGAAACAGAGTTTTTGTGGGAGGGGAACAGCTCGTGCTGGGTCACAGGAAGGGGCAGTTAAAATCACCTGGAACTTTTCTCCCATGGCTGCCACTTGGCAGTCACAGTGTCCCCAGGGGATGTTTTTTTGCCTGGTGCTGTGGGTTCTGCTCTTGGCATCAAGAGATGTCTGGGAGCCTTTGGGTTTGATGTGCAGAGTATTCGGTATCTGTGCAGTCTCTTGTATTTAAACCAATTTCAAGCATTTTGATGTTTCTAAAATGGCAACTAATTATATGGCAACAGCTATTCAAAAGCTTTGAAAACATATGTGTGTTGGTTTGTGACAGTAATTATCAGATAGGCAATGCAACTCTTAGCAGATTTCTTTAATAGCAAACATGTCCATGAAATTCCACTTTCAGTCAAACACAGCTAATTATAGGAGGCTCCACCAAAACCAAAGTTATTTGTCTAAGTATAAAAAGGAGGAAAGTTTTGGAGAAACAGACATTCTGGCTGCTAGCTGGGGTCAGAGGAAAATTATTATTCAGTATTTTAATTATTTTTTTTTTAAAGTCTTGGTTGTTGCACTTAATTATAAAAAGTAGAAACAGTTCAGTCGCATGTAGCTCCCTTCCCTTGTTGCCATCTGCCAGTGCATTAGGGGAAACCTTCTGCACTGTTTTCAAACTGTGACTGTGAAATGGTAACTTTTCTGTGGCCCTCCAGTTTTCTTTAACACTAAAGGCTTGTTCTGGCTAAAATATTCTTGAAGGCTTTAGAAAGAAGATTACCTGATTCTCTTTTGAGTCAGCTAGAAAGGCAAGTGAGGGTACTTACACTTGTGTGTATGTGGGGTGAATTACATTTAATATCTAAAATGTGATATGGAAATTAGAGTTGTTGTGACTTATAATGACTTGTGTTCAAACTACTCTGTCAAAGCCTGTAGCATTCTTTGCTGAATATCCAGAGGCTGATTTAAAACATTAATAGAATATTTTAAGAACAGTCCTATTAAATCTATATGAAAGAAGCAATTTTTAAAAATATTGGATGAAGGAAAATGATTATTTGAATATGTGTTCTTGCAGTGATGTGTGTATTCTTGTGACTCTCTTCCCTCTCTCAAAAAATGTCCTTGCACATACACACATGGACATGGAAGTTAGAAGGAAGATTCTTGTATATACTGTGAAATAATCTGTGTTCAAGTGTCAGTTTGTCTTTCAGTCATCTCAGGGAATTAGCAGGAGAAAGGCTCTGTTGTATTTCCATGGTCAGTGGCTGTTTTGCTGCAGCTAAAACTGCTCTGCAGTAAAAACTGCTCTGCAGTATATTTAGCAAGAGTAGTTCTTTGTTTGGCTTTTTAAAGAGATTTTCTGGAATGAGCCGTGTGGGGTCTCTGAAGTGTTTTGGTGGCACTGGGGCTGCTGGAAGAGTTGTAGCTCAAGCATTGGAAGTAACCTGGAAAAACAGAAGATGTCGCTCCCTGTGGGATTTGGCACTCTGCTCCATTGCCATGGTTCAAAGGGCATTTTCTCTGTGTAAAAGAATCTTCTAATTATACATCTGGCCCACAGTGATGCATATTTCTTCTGGCTGCATAAAACCCCTCAGTCTGTGGAGATCAGGACTGTACAATGCTGGTCTTTCTCCAGTGCACAAACCCTGCAGTTGCAGGGGTCAGGATATAATTTTGATATAATTTCATTATTGTTGAACTACATTACGTTCAAAATTTTGTTGAAGCACAGAATGTCCTGTGATTCCCCTTCCTCCATAAAGAGTGAAAATTGCATTTTAAAATGGTATAGAAATTGTAAGTAAAGCCTTTAAAAAAAAAAAAAAAGGAACAACATATTCTGAACTCTTTAAGTTCCTCCCAGGCAGTACCAGGGCTGTGTTACTGTGTTAGATCTCTCAGATTAAAATGTCGGGATGTTAGTAGATGATACTCTAAAACATCTGGTTACTGGGACAAATTGTATGCAAATCAATGCATATTTGGGTGGAAGAAAGAGGCCCAAAATCCTGTTTTCCTGGTTGACAGTTCTTGAGCAGAATACACTTGAGAATAATTCCAGGCATTCTTTTTTTAAAGAAAAACATCGTGTGAATTATGATATTCCCACTTCATGTGAAGTATCTCTACTCTGAGTCTCAGAGTTACTGGTCTGCAAAGATTTTTTTTAGTAAGGGAGTGTTCTAAGTAAGACAAGGGGGACGTGGCTTCACTTGGGCTAATGTTTAAATGATACACAATTTTTTCTGAAGTTACAGTGTAAACAAGCCCCTTCAGCGCTGTGAATGTGTCAGGATTAGGAACGATCCAAACCTGGCATTATTTATTGAGTGTAACGTGGTTTCTGCCCCACGGTGCAGGCGTGTTCTGGCTCTGAGAAGGTCCTGCCCTGCCCAGGTGCTGCTGGAGAAATGGGAGCCTTTAGCAATTTCCAGGATGTCTGGCTGTGTCTGAGCTTTCCCAGGGGTTCCTCATGTGGCTTCCAGTGGGGGTGCCCTGGGTGGAGAGACTGAATTTTGTGAGCTGGGGCTCTGAGGAGACTGGTTAGACAGGACAGGGACCCGTTGGGGTCTGCCCATGTGCTGCCCATGTCCTGTACAGGCCCTTCCTTTCTCACCATATCCTGGTTTTTCTGCAGGTCTGTCCAAGGTGCTGCTGCCAAGTACAAACCAGAGCCTGTGTGGATTGGTTTAATCACTGACAGGAGCTTCCATTTCGGGTGTAACACATGCTGTTACAGCTAATTCCTGTGGACCATACCAGTCCCACCTGTTGCCTCAAGACTGGTTTTAGGAGCGCTGCACCTCTGTTTGGCAGCAAGCTGAACAGAAATGGTTTCACAAAGTTGGTGTAGAAACCGCGCCGTGTGCCTGTGCAGCGCTCCAAGTGCCTCTCTGCTTAGTGGAACTGCACTTCCTCATACTTGTCCTCTGGTTCAGGAGGTGAAATCTTTAGGATTTAAATGCTATCATCAGGTGAACAGTGCCTTTACACTGTGCTCTGTATCGTGCATTGCCTGTTCCTGCATGATCTGCTCTTGTGTTCAGTGTTGGGAGAGTCAGGCCTTGGCAAACCCTGCATTTACTGCTTCGTAGGAACAAGGTCATTCTCAGGCCTCCTCTTCAATTTGTGTCCAAAGTTGTCCCAGTTCCAGCCCATTAACCTCCTAATTTCCTTTCCCAGTCCATGTGGAACCCCAGGGACAGGTAAATGTCACACATTTGATGTAATGTGAATTTGTGTTCTTCATAGACAAGGAAGACATTTGGAAATGCTGTTCTCTGCAAATACTCAGGAGCAGTTAAGATTACAGCTCTGATACTGAGTCTGGGACAAAAGGAGTTCACCTGAGGAGGAAATAGGGATTTAGTCTGTTCATACCTTGTTACCTTCTTATGCTGGAGTTTCTTCCACTACATTTCCTATGGTCTGTACTCACTATTGGGAAAATACCCCATTTTTAAATGATGGATTATCCACACCTGCACTTTTGTATTGTTTAATTACTTGCTGTCCTCATTCTCCACTGTTCCTGATATTCTGCTGCTCTGCCTTGGTTTGGCACAGCTCTGGAGTACCCTGCCTGGAGCTGTGCTTGTTGCCATTTTCTTTCATGCCCTTTCTTGCCTTTTCAAGTCATTTGGATCTGCAGGGAAAGCACTGAGTCATTCAGCTTCCTTCAAAAAATGATGTGAGATCTGTGAGGTGGTTGAAGAGACAAAAGAAATAGGAGAGAAAATGATACCTTTTAATTTTTTTTCTTCCTGAGATGGACTTTCTTCTGCTTATTGTTGATCTCTGCTTGTGGAAGGTGTTAAGACAAAATATGTCTTCTTTAAATGATCTTAAATGTACCGATTGTTTTAAAGGGTAATATATAATAATTAAGCAGGTTTTAAATTTTCAGGAAATCGCTCTTACAGTTTCACATCCTTTCAGTGTCAGGACCCAGTTTAGACTGGGCACACTGGGACACACACCAGTGTTGCTTTTGGAGTGTGAAAGGACCACACTGGGGTCAGGTCAGTGTAGCTGCCTTGTACAGATTTTACTGAGATTTGACTGTCGTTTTGAAACTCAAAATAACTGAATAATTTCTCTAAATTGCTTGACCTTTTTCAAGGAATATTTCTGCTCCTGCATTGCCCAGGATGTTTCAGTACAGAATAAATTATTAAGGTTGCAGACTGTGCTGCTTCCCAGGATTGCTGTGCTGTGCTGTTTGCACGCAGGCTAAAGCTTTGGGAAAATAGTTAAGAGTTTTGAGTCAAGGCTAAAATGCTTCTTGTTCTTGTGTCCTGAAGCACCCATAAATGTTACTGAGAGGAGGTTTGTTAGATAAAATGTTTAAATAGAGATTCCTCTCATTTGCATTTGGGAAGACACTTGTGACATGTCTCATACTCTTCCAATATTTTATTTTCTTTCCTTGATAAAATGGTCAGTCCTCTGAGGGACTGATGGCACCTTTGAATGAGCCTTCAAAATTCCCTATATGAGCTTCAGGAAGAAAATCTCCCTGACTGCCAGGCTGACTTACTGCTTAGAGCCCCAACAGAAACTGGTTGAACACTTGCAGCCAGAACTGAAGGAAGTTGGTGCTGCAGGACTGAGCCACCCCACCTGCCCCTCCCACAGCACCTCCTGCCACCACCCCCTTCCCCAGGCAGGGTGACCAAGGCCTGGCAGGATGGGTGATCCTCACATCAGAGTCAGGAGGATTCAGGAATCTCATTATGTTTATGCTTGATGAGATATTTTCCTCTAAGGTAATTTCTGTAACCCAAAAAAAAAATAAAAAGCAAAAAAAAAAGGAAACAAGTATTTCTTCTCATCCACAAGGAAAGTAAATTAATTTTTGTTATTATTTTTATTTCTTGATAATTAATTTTAAAAGATCATGCCAGAAACTACAATTCCAACGTCTCCCAGAAGTGGAAGCTCTGAGCATTAGCAGGGATGTTGTTGTAGCCCTTGTCCCTTGTTTGCAGAGTGCGCTGTCAGCTGGGGGGCCCAGATCCCCAGGAAGGGGGGTCCCACAGAGGCTGTGCCTGCTCCCCTCCCGCAGGGCAGGTCCCTGAGGGAGCAGCTGGCCTGGCAAGCACAGTGGCTCCTGGAGGTCAGGGAATCATGGAGTGGTTTGGGCTGGAAGGGACCTTAAATCTCCTCCCACCCCACTCCCTGCCATGGCAGGGACCCCTCCCACTGTCCCAGGCTGCTCCAAGCCCTGTCCAGCCTGGCCTTGGGCACTGCCAGGGATCCAGGGGCAGCCCCAGCTGCTCTGGGCACCCTGGGCCAGGGCCTGCCCACCCTCCCAGCCAAGAATTTCTCCCCAGTATCCCATCTAAGCTGTGGGAGCTGTCAGGTAGCATTGCAGCCTGTGATGGTTTGTGGCTGCTGTGACCCCGTGGGCTGTGTCCAGCTGAGCCTTGAGCAGCAGCACTGACCCCTCCTCTGCCATCTTCCTAAGTAGGCTGATCAGCTGAATAAAGTTAAACCAACAGTCATTATTTCTGAGTTGTGTTTAAATTTTAACCTGACTTTGCTGGTGGTTTCTGTGGCCCAAGAGATTGTCTGCATGGTTTGGTTCCATCAGCAGTTTAATAAGTATTCCCTGGTGAAGTCCTGGTGTGCTCTTTCACCTTCAGAGTCACAACAGTATTATTGTTTGAAGTGAAGCAGGATAATCATAGTGGTTTGAGGATGTTTTATTTTGAGAGAAAGTAAACAATGAACCTTTAATGTGGTCTTTTTTCCTGCACTGATAAACTTGAAAAGGGAAAAAAAAACTCACAACTTTTCTTGAAAATGGGTTGGTGAAGGTAAAATAGCCACGGCCCTGTTGGGTATTGCTGATTTTTCCATGTGGCTGCTGTTGGAAGAATGTCCCCACTGCAGTTCTGATTCCCAGCTGTGGTGGGTCAGGGCAGTGGCATAGCCTGTGTTTGTGGGCTTTGCCCTGTCCTTCACTGGAGGTTCCTTCTGTTGCAGCTCAGATACTCTGCCCAGAGCCTGTTTGACTACATGAAGAAAATCCAGAGTGATCCCAGTGCTTTGGAGAGTTTTTGTGAGACGCTGCTCAAGGTCTTTGAGGACCACCTGCGGAATGACCGGTAATGGTTTTCCTTGGCTTTTTCCCCCTAACAGCTTTTGGAAGTCAGATGTGTGGCTCATCTCTTGAAAACTAACATGGGCAATGCCCAAGGCACATGCATTTGTGTTTTTTTAGAGCTGTTTAGTACAGCAGGACCTGTGGTAAAATGTGTAACCAAGGAGTGATGGCAAAATATTTTCCATAGTCAGGTTTTAAAATCATAGAATGGTTTGGGTTGGACAGGATTCAAAGCTCATCCCATTCCAACACCCTGCCATGGCAGGGACACCTCCCCCTGTCCCAGGCTGCTCCAAGCCCTGTCCAGCCTGGCCTTGGGCACTGCCAGGGATCCAGGGGCAGCCCCAGCTGCTCTGGGCACCCTGCGCCAGGGCCTGCCCACCCTCAGAGCCAAGAATTTCTTCCCAATATCCCATCTAAACATACTCTTTCAGTTTGAAGCCATTCCCCCTTGCTCTATCACTATTGTGTTTTTATGTTGTTTCTTGTCTCAAGTGTTGAAATAAAAACGTGGCCTTGGTTATTTCAGCTGACACATTGGTTCATTTGGTGCTGTAACTTCTGATACAATCTGTGGAACACATTGTTTATATTCTAGAAAATAGATTAGTATTTTCTAATACTGCTAATTGTATATAAAGCAGGTGTGTTGTTAATTGGGTTTCTTCCTTTTGGCTGGAAGGGAATGTCCCCTCTCAGCCAAAAGAGGATGGTTCAGCCAACACACACAAGTTACTGAGCAACCCTCCTCTGTGTAAATCAGAATACTAATTTACATGTGTAGGCACATAGGAAGTTTCTTTCTTTGCTTCTGATTAAAAATAGTATATATCTTCATGCCAAGAGGTGTATTTACCTTGTTGAATCATTTTCTTTCCTCAGGGTGTCTGTACCTCTCCTGACGATGCTGGACCAGATGCTGGCGAATGGCTGTTTTGATATGTTCACTGAGCAAGAGAAGTAAGTTGCTGGAAGTCTTTTGGGTTTATTTTCCACTGTGCAAAATGACTCTTAAATCCTGCCCTGGGTGTTGCTCTGGGGGGTGCACAGGGCTCCAAGTGTGAGCATATATTGCAATGCTTTCATTTTCCTGAAGTGGGACAATGGGGACAAACAGCCTTGAAAGGGTCCTGATAAAATCTTTGATATCCCTGTCAAAGTTGGTTACTTGTTCATTGTTTGACAACCAGGACATGAATCAAGTGCAATTTGCACGTTTCACCTGGCAGACTTGGACCAGTATTGGATCTGTTCTTTCTTTTTCCAGCTTCCTAAATCCCTGCTGTTTGGAGTACGTTCCTTGCTGTACTGGAAGCCTTAAGCACTGGCAGTGTCCTTAAGGCTGCCAGGGGTGCTGCAGAATCCTCTGTGCCTGCTGGCTCTGGCTTCCCCAGTCCCACTGGTTTGGTTAATGGGAATATCTCCAAAGACGTTAATTAAGATTCTAATAAGAATAATAAAAAAGACATGTTGCAGCTCTTCCACCCAGAGTTCAGTCTTGTGGAAAGTATTCGGTTTAGGAACGGATAAACATGAGTGAGATAGTCCAATGTGAAATCATGGGGCTTTGCAGATGTTTCAGAATAGAGAGATTTTAATTTCAGTAATGTTAAAATGTATTCCACAAGCTCTCCCAGGCAGCATCTTGGCACATCTGCAGGTTTTTACAGAACTGTGCAACGTGGATCCTGCAAGCACACATACTGGATTGGGAATCTGTTGATCCAAGAACTGTTCACAGCAGATAAATCTGAAAAGCCCTCATCATTCCAGAAGTTTTGGTTGAGCCTACTCTTGTCTTGAAGTGTGGTTTTAGATAATATTTCTTAAATTGCATTTGGTAGTCCCTGTTTGAATGGGAATTTAAAGTGAGCCAAAGACAGATGGAGTGAACATTACGTGTTCAGTTGGGTAATCGTGCCAGTGATCTGGGGCTTCCACACAGGCTCCAGTCATCCCTGCTGGGGAAGGCGAGAGATCATGGGTGGAAATTCCAGTTCAAGTCTTATGTCCCAGGTCACTGAACAGAAAACATGTGGTAGCATCAGGCCTTTGCTGTGTGAGTGACTCAGACTCAACCCTGTGGTGCCATTGTGATGCTTTGTGTAAAAAGACCTGACATAAAATCCAGGGCCTTTATGGGGGGAAGGGTTTTGAAGCTGATCCAGATGTATTTGCCTCCAGTTTGATGATGAAACCGAAAAAGAAAATAAATAATGAAGCAGCTAAGTGGATCATGTTCGGGTCAAGGGAGTGAGGGGCTGGCCTGGAGTGCAGAACTTGTTGCCATACAGAGCCCAGGAAGGGCAGAGCTGTGGGGAGGTGGAAGACAGCTAAAAACATGGAGGGTTTAGTTCCTGCATGGCTCAGATTTTGGTAATGTAGGTGCCTCCTGGTGCAGAGGGGACCATAGGTGAGTTACTGTGGGGACGTCACAGGGAGCCAGGTGAATGGCCAGGGCTCTGCCGTGCTCTTAGAGCCTGTGTGTGCATCAGCACTTGGATGAGTGCACCCAAAACCACATTTCATGCCATGTTTGCATTTTGTTACTCTGGTGAGTGTCCTTTGGGTGCAGTTAGGGATGGATGCACTGATCCTGGCTCCAAGGCCTGCTTGCCTGTGCTGTTGGATGCCTCCTACTCCTTTTTGAATAGAAAAGTCTGACTTCGGGTCTGGTCTCTTGAACAGAACCATTTACTCCCTTTCCAGAGCAGCCTCCACGAAAATGTGTAAGAACAGCACAGGCTGAGTGGGAAAATGGAGACACTGCTTGGTGGCATGAAAAGGCAATGTGTGCCTGCAGTGTCAGGTGGTTTTATGTAGAGTGTGCCTGAAATTGGAGAGCTGAGATACAGGCTTGTTTTTTACCTTTGGATGGTTGGCTCCCATTTAATTTCCTTCCCTCATTTTTTACCATGTTGGGCTGAACGGAGTTTCAGCAAGGGAATTGGGATGTAGGATGTCTGGCATCAGGATTATACCCAAACCAGCTGCCAAACAGGCAACTGTTGCATTATTAAAAAGTATTTGAAAAATGCATTTTGAAGTTTGAAATGGAAACTCCACTATCCCACACATTTTTTTCCAATAAAACATCAGCAGTCCAGAGTGAGTAATAATCCAGAGTGCTTAATTTAACCAGGATTAGGAGCTGGATCCGTTTGACCCTCATGAGTGTTCCAGATAAAACCAGTTGCCACAGGGTGTCACTCCTGCCCTGCACAGGTGGAACCTGCCAGGCATTTTCCTGTTTTTTCACACCCTACAGTTTGTAGAGTTTAGAATATAAAGTTCAGCATTTCTGATGTAGTTTTGCAGCTGCATCTCAGTGTTTGGGAAGTTCTGTGTGGCTGGTGTGTGATCTCTACTATGCAAAAGGACAAGGGAGCCCCTGGGTGTTTCTGCTCCACTATCCTGGTTTGAATGCTCGTGCCCAAGTGAGGTGGATTTGCCATGTGTGGAACTGGCCAGCAGGGATGAGGAGTGTGGGGTAAATGCCTGTCCTGTGGGGTAAATACCTGTCCTGTGGGGTAAATGCCTGTCCTGTGGGGTAAATGCCTGTCCTGTGGGGTTGGAAATGAATCAGCTGTAGTGTCATCAGGGTCAACAAAAGGCTTTCAGAACTGGCTCCTCTGCTGTGCTTGGCTTAGATTGAGCTGTAATGGGAAAAGAGAGCTGTCTGGCATATTCCAGGCTATTATTTCCTTCCTGTCTTAAGGTGACATAAACCTGCTTGTCCAGCAGGAGTGGTTCCCCATCCCTTGTGCTGACAGGAACGGTTTGTATCACTACACAGTGAATGGCACTGGAGAACTGTTCTGGGTTAAAAGTACCCTTCTCCCAGTCAGCTTGAGGTATTTCCTTAGTCTCTCAAGTTGTGCCAAAATAGGAAGGCAAGGGAGGGGGGTGGGTTGCTCCTGGCAGCAGGGCAGGTGGGTGCTGGGCTGAAGTGTTGGTGCTGCAGCATCGCTGACCTGCTGCTCCCCCTGCCCCGTGTGCCCTCCCACCCTCAGCTCCAGTATCATTGCTGGTCTGTGCTCACACAGCCCAAAACCTCCTGATCCCATCCCAGGGTACAGCTGGTGGCGCTGCTGCGGTGACAGTGCGGGTTGGGGACGGCTGGAGGCAGCGGGCGCACCTTGAGCGGAGCGCTCAGAAATCCAGCAGTGAGCACTGTGCTGCTCTGAGCTCACCCTGGCTGCTCTTGAAGCACAGAGCCAGCTGGCAGCTCCCTGCTGCTGCTGGGAGCAGGACAGGGAGGGCACAGGAGAGCAGGCTGAGGCTGCTGGCCAGGCTGGCACTGGGGGTGTCACTGGTCACGGCTCCTGTGGCTGCAGGGTCCTGCTGCTCCAGAGGGTGAGGGATCACAGTGGTGCTGGGGCTGCCCAGAGTCCTGTGCAGTGCTGGTTCCTTGGAAGTGTGGAAACAGGGGCCTAATTCCCAGTGCCATGTAAACAGAATAGTCTTGGAATGACAATTCCGTATCGAGTGCTTTCTGGAGTAGTAAGTGGCACTTCTCTCTCCTACATATATGTAGCTGACCCATTCAACAGAAGCATCCATGTATTCTCTGTATTTTTTTTTTCTGGTGATCTTGCAGCACTTTAAGAAAGTCTGTGTCCCCACTGATCTCCAGCTGATGATTTCCATGTATCCATGCTCCCATGATTATTTTTTTGAGCAGTTCTGCTGCTCTCAAACAACCAGCCATAAAGCAGAGAGCTGGCAGTGATGGCAGTGGCACTGCTGAGACCCCCAGCTCACCTGGAGGAGGGAAAGCAGCACCTTTGGCCAGTACTGTGTGTGCCCAGTGTAGAGAATGTAAAGAGACTTCAGACTGATCCCTTTTCCCCAGTGCTGACATTGTTCCTGCTGGCACAGGGCCCACACAGGAGAAGGAATTTTCTCAATTTCCTTTACAGAGGCCAAGCTATTTGAGTCATTTGAGATCACACATAGGTTAGCTTTGGTTATTACAAATATAGAATTGGCAACTGACAGAAAGGAAAGTGCATCTGTTTTAAACACAAAATGCTGCTCACGAGGTTCCATGTTTTAAATTTATTCCAGATGCTCTTGTTCCTATTGGTGTCTTTGTTGCTCCACTTCTCAGCAATGTCCCTGTTGTTCAACCGGTCTAAATCTCACCTAATTCACTGTAGTGCCTGACCTGTACTGAGAGCCAGGCATGCACTGCAGGGATTGTAATTAGCTGTCTACACAGGGTCTTTGTGTTACTGGGCTGGGAGGAGGAGAAATTCCACCAAAGTAAGACAAAACATACCTCAATATTCAGAGAGCTCTTCCCTCACCAACCCAGACAAATCCATGTCTGTAGGCACACACAGACTCATTCATGCAGATGTCTGTTGTTCCCACTGTGTGTAGAATTCTTCACTTTGATTTACCATCGTTTGTTGTTTTTTTTAAACAGGTCACTATTTGCCACTACATGGTAGGATTTTGTTACAAATTTTTCTAAAGTCATTAAAAACCACTAACTCTTGTCTGGAAAACTCCACAGAACAAGGCACATTACCTTAACAAAACATCCTGGCACTCCTATAAACATTTTAAATGTTCTGCCCTTAACACAACAGTATCCAGCTTTCTTCAGTAGTTTTTATCCACAGCTGTGAATTGTGGTAGCAGAAAATTAATGTTACTATTTTTGCTTTCTGCTTTCCATACACAATGCAGTGAGGTTTCCAAAATACACAGCCTAGAAGTAATTGTGCTCGCTAGACAAATATGAAATAGTTTCTTTTGCATCTATGGCACTTCAGCCTTGAGTGTAGCAAGTAAAAGACTAAATAATTTGAACTGAAATAAAAGCATTAGTCCCTCTTTCCTTCTCTTTAATAGATCCTTGGAATAACTAACAGTACTTGTGTTTGTACGAGTGTCTGGGAAAGAGCTGTGCAAATCACGTTTCCTAGACTATGTGGAAAAAGAAAAGAATTTGCTAAATATATTTAAAGATGGCTTCATGGCTTGTACACGTAATAAAACTGTAAACCCTGTGTTTAATTACGTTGTCTGGAATCACTGAAGGAATTTGGGCTGTGAAACGGTGGAGTGGTTAAGAACAACATTGATCCCCTTTTATGTAAAGTTTGTTGGAGACCTTAGGGAATGCCCATGATGATACAGAGTAAGTAACTGCTGTTTGGCTGGGGGATAATGTTAATTCCTGACAATGTATTTCTGATCATACCACACTGTTGTAAACACAAGCCATGGCAAGCCACTTATCCTGCACTGACTGAACCGTTTGGCTAAAGGGAGTTCACTCCTCAGCACACAGATAGTAGAAATGTAAATAATTAACAATAATTTCTTCCCTTCTGTGATAAAAAATGAAAGGCCCAGGAACCTGGTGGCCAAACTCTCCTGAGCTGCTGCAGGGGAAGCACAAACCACCCTCACTGTGTCTTTCCTTGCCTTTGAATGTTAGTTTGGCATCCTGACAATCATTAAATGTCTTTGAAATTCTACTGAAACTTACTGCTCTTTTCTCATTTTCAGCCACCCCTTCCCAGTGAAGTTGTTCACCCTCTGTAAAGAAGAGATCAAAAGATCCAAAGATATCCGGAAGCTTCGGTCCAGCATAGGAGTGTGAGTTAATGAAATTAATCTTTTCTCATAGACAGTGAAGAGTATTTCATTTGCTAGATGTAACAGTTAGGTCTAGTTCATGTGGAATTTAAATGGAAAATATACACAAATACACGGATTGAAGATGGTGAGAGTGTCATAGTTCTGGATGGATGAAATGAAATGAAACACATGATCTGATAAAACTGAACAACTTTTAATTTTTTTTATTCCTAAAGATGCTTAAAGGGAATCATTTGCTTTTTCTTTGGAGAGGGCTTGACTTGGTGCCAATGGCAAACATATAATTAATTGGTTGGATCTTAGCTGTGCACTAGAATGAGTTGAAAACATCTGCAGAATTAGTGTTGGGTTTTAGGGCAAAAGCCCTCACTCAGGTCAGGCAGCAGAGAGGGCAAAACCAAAAATGTCCCAGTTGGGAAGGACAGTGCTGGGTGAGGAGGGGAGGGGAAAAGCAAAAGTAGGTTCAGTAGTAGAAGCTTGGCAAAATCATTCCATTATAACAATGTCGAGCAATGACTTCATTTACTTTCATATTTCATTTCTTATTTAATTTCTTTATAGGGAATAATTTAGAGTGCAGGGCAGGCTGAGATGAGCCCTGGCCCTGTCTCTGGTCTGTGTTTCCCCATGACCTGCACCCCCCATGCCCAGCCTCCCCTCTGCCCTCGCTGTCCGTGTCAGAGCCTGGGCTAGGCTGGGTTTTAGCCGACTTTGGTGCTGCTGGTCAGTGCCTTTACCCCCACATTTGTACCCCACATTTGTACAGGCAGCTCAGTCACACAGCAGGCTCTCACAGACACCCTCAATGCTCGCTTTCTGCCAGCACTTGGAGCTGGGATTTCCTGTGCAGCACAGCTTCCCCTCCCCACCTTCTCCCCAGCAGTCATCTTCATCCTGGTCCTCAAAATGTACTTGTGCAGTTATAATGTAAGATCTGGTTTTTCCTGATATTTTCTAGGTTTTGTGGCCTGATTCAATTTCAAGGAGACATGAGAGAGAAAGTTTTCTTCCAGTTGTTCCTCCTCCTTTGCCATCCCTTTCCTATAGTAAGTACTGAAGACTTTGCATATTATCAGCCCTGTTCTTTACAATACTTCACAGATGAAAAATAGTTTAAAGTGTATTAAAGCAGCATTCTCCTTAGCAGGTATTAATGTATAGAACAGGCTTTGCCTCTCAAGGATCTGCTCTCTGCAGTGCTGCCCCCAAAACAGGCTGCAGGTGCCTGGCTGTGCCACCCCTGCTGCCCTTCCACCTCCTGGCCTTACTGGTTAAACTGGGAGCAGTGCAGGTGCCCCAGGCACTTGTTTGTGTTTCACAGCCCCGAGCCCAGGGAAGATCTGTTCACCATTTAGTGCTGAAAGCTCCATCCAGATAAATTACTGTTAGTTCTGGGTACGGTTCTGTGACATTTCTGAGAGAAGCAACACAGGAGTAGGTCTGGTTCAAGAAGAATAAACTTTTTTTCTCAGGTGTGACAAAAGCTGGTGTTGTGCAGGAAGGTTTAGCAGAGTTTTAACCTTTTTCCTATAACTAAGAGGGTGCAAAAATCTGAGTATGTACAAGAGATCATATGAGTGTTGATATTATTTTAGTCCTTTAAAATCTGTGTTGACTTAGGAAGGTTTGGGGTTTGGTTTTCTCATTGCACAAGACCTGGGAGCCCTGACTCTACAAAGTTTGGTACTTCAGGTTTCTATTCCATTTCCATGTTGTGTGCACTTGCTCCATGAGGAATCCTTTGCTGGAGTGGCACATCGTAAGAAATGGAGAGAGATAATTTCAATTTCATGGTTTATTGGTATTTTACATCACAAATGTGTTTCGTTTTTACAGATGGGTCAATTTGATTTGGCTTTGCTAGTCCAGAAATAACCCTGTAATTCCTTTGCCTTCCTTTGGTTGCCATTAGGCTATTGTCAAGAAAAAAATCAATTTTTGTTGCGATTTTGCAACACCCGTTTTCCATTTCGCATCTTTCCAGCTGTTCTGCTCCAGCAGCCAGGGCTATTGTCAAGGTGTGTCTGCACAGGGTCGTGCTCCCTCCCTGTGCTCCAGGGAAAGCTCCAGCATGACCTGCTCGGGAACACAGGGCAGGACAGGCTGACGGTGCTCGCTGCATCAGCCAGCTCCAAGCAGTTCTTCCAAGGGTTTTGCTGCCTCTTCCAATCTCCAGACTGGGAGATGTGTTTTGTGAGCCTACAGCAACCAAAGTTAGAGCCAGGCTTTGGCTCAGTGAGTCACTGCAAGGAATGGTCCAGTTGGGCCAGTCTCACATGTCTGAATTCCTTCCCTGTGAGGGACACAGGTGTGGCCTTCCAGATGGGAAATGCACTGAGTGTAGGAGCAGGAATTCCATGAGAAGCATCTCACGAGGTCCCTTCCTGCAGGAAATCCCTGTCAGAGGCAGGAGTGGACTCGGTGTCTGCCATAACAGTATGGGGACCTGTAGTTGCAGTGTTTTAGGATTTTCCTTTCTCTCTCATGGAGAATATAGATAAACTGTACTTTCTTAATCTCTGTGTTTAGTGTTAGAGGTGTACAAGCCATAACCAATAGGTCTTTGGGGGTGGATTGTCTTTGGCCAATAGACAATTGTTTATTAGTGTGTATAAAAAGAACTTCTTGTAAATAAAGTCCTCTCTTTGCCATCTTGGAGCCTGTCTGCCTGACCTCTCTACCTGCTTCCACAAATCCCACCAACAACAGAAAAGCAAACCATAGGGACCAGTACCAGTACCAGCACTGGGCTCCTCCCTATGGATCAGAGCATCCAAAGGAGCCCATGAAGATGGTGAGGGCCTTGAGAAACCGGATGAGGAGTGGCTGAGGGCACTCGGTCTGTTCGGCTGGAGGGGACTGAGGGGAGACCCTGTCACAGTTGCAACTCCCTGGTGAGGGGAAGAGGAGGGGCAGACAGCGATCTCTCCTCTGGGGTGACAGTGACAGGACCCAAGGGAATGGCCTGAAGTTGTGTCAGGGAGGGTTAGGTTGGGTATCAGGAGAAGGTTCTTCCCCCAGAGGGTGCTGGGCACTGCCCAGGCTCCCCAGGAATGGTCCCAGCCCCAAGGCTGCCAGAGCTCCAGGAGTGTTGGGACAGTGCCCTCAGGCCCAGGGTGGGATTGCTGGGGTGTCCTGGCTTGGACTTACTGATCCTTGTGGGTCCCTCTGGCTCAGCAGCCCCTGTGGCTCTGGGTGTTCTGACGCTGGCTCTGCCCCTTCCCTGCAGATCCGCAAGACGACGGCCAGCCAGGTGTACGAGATGCTGCTCACCTACGGCGACGTGCTGGAGCCGGCCACCATGGAGCAGGCCATGGCCATCCTCAGCAACACCGACTGGTGCGTGCAGCGGGGGCTGAAACAGCTTCTGTGCCCTGGGCTTAACAAATTCAATGCCTTTGAATGCTGTGGGGGAGGAAACTTGAAGAAGTGATATTGTAGGTTCAGCTCTTTATTGCTTCCAGGCCACAAAAGCTCTGCTGCGAGGAGTTCTCTGCTCTGAAGAACTCTTCAGGATATTGTCCCACTGGAAGGGGGATGTATAAAATCACCCTTAGATAAACTAAAACACCCGTAACTTTTCTAACAACATAAAAAGGGAGGAAATCTTGGAAGTTTTCCATGAACCAGAGACTGGGCTGTGCAAACAGTCAAACTTCAACTCCATAGACAGTTTCTTGGCATTTATGAGCACTGGCAGGATTTGGGGAAAGGAAGGATCTCTGCAAGCTGGAATACAACAGAATTAGCAGAACAGCTCAAATCTCCCATGAAATGTAATTACTCAACGTGCTACAAGCGTTGTATTCAAGCAAACATTGGAATTGGAACAGTTTAGAAGTTTCCCAGGCACAGGATGGCATGAATTAAAGAGCCACTTTATAGAATGTAATTCATTGTTTTACGTGCTCCTACCTGTACTGTTAGCTTTTTCCAAGGGCAGGGAAAGAGGGTCCTGTTCTCTATGAGCACAATCCAGTGACTTTCAGAGCAAAGGAATCATTCCATCAGCACCTCTGCAGTGACAGGAGCAAGGAATCAGGATTTTGGTTTGATTTTCCCTTTCCTCAAATTCTAGCATTGAGCATTGTCATCACCTGGGCAGGTTGATAAAAGGCTGCATGCCTGGGAGATTTGAGGAAGTACAGAGTTTTAAGAGAATAATTAGTTTATTAGTTTTGCTGCCTTATTAAACATTTTTCCCTGTCACAGACCTGGATCATGGGGATGCTGCCCCAAACAGCAATCACAGAGAACAGACAGATATAGAAGAATATAGAATTTATTTAGTCATTATATTAAATGGCCTTTTGTCCTCATTGACATTTCATGGAAATAAATTTATCCCAGACAAGTGCAAAGAACAAATACACCTTAAGGCTGGGTGATGGATTTGCAGACTGCATGTTACACTGTTTGACTTCTATGTACCTTCCAGTTTATTTCTGTGTTGAGGTTAAATAACTTTAGATTTGTGAAAAGAAAGCTATGTTTGTCATTGTGAGGGGTGGCTGCTGCTCTTTTTCTGAATTTTCCAGGGCAAAATTAAAACAAGAGTTTCAGGTTTGAAGGAGTGGTCACCAGCAGTTCTGCCTGTGGTTACAGTTCTTGTTTAACTGCACATGGAAGTTTAGGACTGTGTTTGGTGTGATTCAGTGCTCCAGTATGAAACGGGCCTTTAAGAGCAGGCTTGCTCAGGAATTGCAGAAAGAATTTGTTACCAGACACTGAGGAGCAGGATGAGATGGGTGCTGTCACCAAGGGATGGGTACAGGGCCAATATTCACAGTGGTACTTCAGCTCTTTTCATAAACAACTGGGTTACTAAATCAAAGCAAAATACTTCCCCGGAAGAGCACTCCAGCAAAATAAATACTCTGTTTTCACCCTGTCATTTCCAGGGTGTGCCTGGCTTATTCTGGCTGGGAGCAAGCCCTGAGTACCCTGCTGCAGTATGGCCACTGCTCTGAGATGAAAGACAAAGAGCTCGTTTACTCCAAACTCAATTGTTTTATCTTGGTAGATTTGAGCTGTTTCCAGAAGAAGAGATTTGAAGTTGTTGCAGAGTGTCAGAACAAGCTGTTTGTTTTCCTCAAGCTCTCTCAGTGCTAAAATAATCAGTCTAAATTCTGAATTACCCTAAGTATTAGCAGGAGGAAGCCAAATGAGAATTTGAAGGAATATGCTAATTACTGGGGTACACATATTTTCCTTCTTGGGACTACCGAGACTTTATCATACAATTGTGTCATGCAGAGTTTAAACAAATTACTCTATAAATAATACATTTTATTTAGCCACAGGAAGATTTCCAGTAGTAAATAAGACAAATTGTTCACGGTGTGGAAGAAAAAAGCTCAAGTTATTTCTAACTTGCCCCTTTTTTGCTTTATCTCTATAGTTTTGGACTCTGTTTAACACGAGTTTTGGACTCAAATTTAACAAGAGTTAAGTTTGTAATTGCTCATTTACAGGTATTCCTTAAGAAAACCCAAATAAATGTCCTGCCCTGGTGAGCAGGCCCAGCAGCCTCCCAGAATTCCAGCTTGAGGGGCAGGCTTCTGCCACAAGGGAAGGAATGCTGCTTGTAGGGATTTGGGGCATTTTGGGGCTTTTTGTAACTGACAGCTTTTGAGGTAGTAATCTCACGGACATGGTCCCATTTCAGAAACTTTCTGAAAGATTCTAAGTTTTAGGTTTGGATTTTCTGCTTCAGGAGAAAGCTTCTGTGGAGGGGAGAGTCTTCTCCAAATCCAGTAACTTTAGAGAATGAATTAGTGAACTTCTAATCAAAAGGGTTTTACAAATAAGTCAGTTTTTTAAATATAAAACTCTATAAAAGAATAGTCTTGGACATTCTAATAGCAAGTGGTTACCTGTGGCAGATCTGGTGTGTATTTATGGTTTATCTGGCTTAAGATGGTACAAAAAAGGTAATTAGTCTTTAAGTGTGACACAACAAAAACTGCTACAATTAGAAATGTGCATGAAAGGACACACATTACGATGCAGTGGTGACGTGGATCCCTTAAGGAGTTGAAGGGATGTGTAAGAATTAACTGAAAACAACCTTTCCTCTTGCAGGGAAGCAGAGCTGCCCGTGGTGAGGGAGAGACGCAACTGCCTGTGTGACCTCATGAAAGTGCCCAGACCCCAGCTGGTGGCCAAGGTGAGGTGGGGTGTGCTCGGGGGGGTTTGTTCATGGAGGTGCCCATGCACCCCAGCAGGATGTTCCCAGCAGCTGCAGAACACATGGCACGGCTGGAGCTGCTGCCTGTGGCCCTTCCAGCCCCACTCCGGAAAGCATTCCATGCTGGCAGCGCAGCATTCCAGACACAGATGTGCAGGCACTGCTCCTCTGCCCCTCCTGGGGAAAGGGAAAAGACAAAAACTCCTCCATTCCAACAGCAAGATGATGACATGAGGTGGTGTGCAAACCCCAGGATTCCAGCACTGCCTCTGTGGACAAACAGGATACAAAGCCATAATTTTTAAAAAAGTATATGTATATAAAATGTATATTTTAACATTGTTTTTATGTTATGTGTTATATGTTATATTTTTATATCTACATTATATATAGAAAAAGTGTGCAAAAGAATCCATTTGTAGGGAGACAGATGACACATCCAGCTGTAGGTCCCACATCATTCCAGTGCAGATCGTTTGTAATTGCCCACTGGCTCAGCATTTCTGAAGTACAGAACTTTCTGCTTTGGTAGGGGTTCTGGAAGAGGTTATTAGTGTTTTAAAGAGTACATGTTACTGTATATATGTATAAATATTTATCTTTCTTTATACTTAAGACATCTAGGAATACCCTTCAAAGACCCCCTGCTGCTCCACTGCAGTTTCTTTACTCATTTCCCAGTTTTTACCATCTGCTTTTAGTACAATTTTAAGAAACCTCAACTAACATAGAAATGTTAATTCTGGAAAACAAGAGTCTGAACCTCCTGTTCAGACAAGGAATTGTTTTTAGAACAAAAACTGACCTGAGCATTACTTTTAAAGGTTTTCTAATCAACTAATAGAAAGGTTATGCTCAAAATAGAGATCTTACAAGATGAACTCTGATCTCAAAAAAACCCTTATTAATCCTTAATTATTGAAGGCTGACACTTTAGGAGAAAACTGACTCTAGGATAAACAAAATAATAAATACCCAAATATACGTCCAGGTATCTCCAATGGAACTGGTACAGGTGCAATATGGAGGTTCTGTGCTCAGTTTGGAGCTTTTTTTGCTCCCCTTAACATAAGTAAACTTTCAGCACAGAGCTGGCCCTGCAGCTGCTGAGCCCAGCTCGTGGTGCCCCTGAAGATGAGGGGCTGTCCCAGCTGTCCCCGTGTCCTCAGTGCTGCTCCCACCAGTGCCCACAACTTGGCTCAGCATGAGTGAGAAGCCTGAGAGGAGGCCAAGCATGACAGGATGAAAATGTGAATGAAGTTGGCTTCAGCTCAAATCAACACTTCCCACTCCTTTAAATCTTTGACAAATAAAACTTGCTGGAGGATAGTTAAACTGTGTTGTTAAAAGGATGAAATATTACAGCTCTCTGTATTTTTTCTCTGTTGGTGTCACTCAGTTCCATGGCTGGGACAGTGGCAGGACAGTGATGGTGTGACCTGGCCCTTTCCTTTCTCCCTGGCAGAGCTCAGCATGAGGACGCAGCAGGCCCTGCGTGCTGGGCTGAGCCTGGAGCTCACGGTGTCGCTGCGGTCAGGACGGGAGCGGAGGAGGCTGAGCCGGCCCGAGCACGGCACCGCGGGGCAGAGGAGGCAGAGCCTGTCTGGAAGCACAGATGTGCCACATGAAGACAACCAAAATTCCTTGTTTTCACTTTTTAATGTTGCTGGCTGGCAGGTTCTCTGTCACACCGACCTGTCTGGTTTGGTGTCAGTGGTTTGTACGTCCCCAGCTGAACAGGGCCTGTGCTTGTACACACACCGAGAATTAAACCTGACCTGCTGCACTGCGCTCTCAAAGCTTTTTTTTTTCCAGGGGTAAGAATGGCAACACTTAGTGATACTGAAATCATCCCGAGCATCAAGTGTCCCTGTGGAGAGGTCTGTCATTCCTATGCAATAGTCAAACAAAAAAACCCAGGTTTCACTTCAGCTGATGTCAAAGCCTCTCATAATAGCTCTTTATGTAACTAATTCAGACAAATTGTTTTTGTGGTAAACTTTCTTTTGAAGAAGGTAAGTCAGTTCTTCAGCTGCCAGGAATTCAGCCCATCTCTTAACCCCTACAAAATGAAATGGCTCCAGCATTGATCTTCAGTGAGATCAGTGTGAGGGGGAGAACAAATGCACAGGCCACGCCCTGTTGTAATTACACTGTTATTTTATGGCTGTGATTAAATCCTGCTATCCTAACACATGAACAGTGGTTGTGTGTGTATACAGACACATCTCTACAAACTTGAAAAAAAGGAAAAATTCAGGCAGGGAAGCTAAAACCAAGCCAGTTTCTCTGTGAAGTATCTGCTGCAAACCGTAGGTGTTCATTTCCAAAGCTTGAACCTGGCTGGCTCAGATTCTGTTTGTTTTTGAAGAAAGTAACTATAAATGAGATTATTGAATACTTCTTAAGGATTCTTGCAAGCTGGACTGGCAGCTGGAATTAGTGGAGCTCAGGGTTATTTTTTCTGACTGTTGATCAAGTGGTTCTGAGCTCACACTGAGCAGCAGCCAGCGCTGGCCACGTGCTGCACCCACCCAGGAGGAAACGCTCCTGCACCCCCAGCCCCTGTGCTGCTACACTGCCACTAACAGGGAATCTTCTAGAACATCCTTGAAAGAGTTTGGGGCTGTAAAGTTACTCCTGTAGGTCCCTGCTGCAAGGACAGCACAAGCTTTGCTGGCACAGCCTGAGTATTCCAGCCAATGGGAGAAGGTGCAGTGGAAATGGTGAGGAGCTGCACATGGACTCACCGGGCTGCCAGGTGCTTCTCACACAGCCCCAAATCCAGGATGCTCCCTTGAATGTCAGCCTGGCCCTCTGCAGAGCCCCTGGAAACACCAGCAGCTGCTCTGGGAGCTGGGAATGTGCTGGGAGCAGAGATGGGGTGAGGGCCCCCAGCAGTGTGTGACAGAAAACTCCATTTCCAGTGCTTCAGGCTTTGCCTGAGGAATGTCTGAGACTTCCCTATGGTAACAGTGCTCTGGTAACCCTGTGCTTCATGGGTGTTTAAATTAGAAAGACAATTTAACAGTCAAACTGAGTGATGTGCACACAGCATTACCCGAGGTGTAACTATGACCTCCCTTACAAAGGGATTACTCAGAACAAAGATGAAATTTATGAAGCACAAATGACTAAAAAATTATAAACCTCTGAAGAGTTTGGCCTTCCTGCACCCAGATCCACAGAGAGCAGCACACTTCAGTAGCACTACCTCACCTTGGGTTTAGTTAAAGTGATAATAATCCGTCCCTTCCTTCAGGTTCAGCATGTCCAGGTTTGTTTCAAAGGCTCCACCTGTCAAATCCTATGAGGGAATAAGAAGAAAATTAGCTCAAACTCATTTCAGGTTGTAACAGGTTTGGGTTATTGGTTCTTTAAGCCACACAAGAAAGTGTCCCATTTGCAGAGCTAAACAAATAAACCAAGGCTCAGAAAAGCTTCTGTTCAAAAATTAAGGGTATGTTGAAAAGTAAATGTTCAAATCAGTATGGGGGCAGGGGTGGGGGGGAATATCAGACAACTCCTCAACTCTCTTTGAGCCCCAGTCAAGTTCTCAGGAACTGGGTAGATTTGGTCCATGAGCAACCTCAGTGATGTCATTAAGAAAACACAGCAACTTCAGCATTTCTGAGCACTGGGGTCTTCCTGGAATCCTTTAAACTCTACTGATCTTAAGGAATGTCACCAAAAAAACCCCAAAAATTAAAGCTGCCAACACCACAGGTGGTGGATAAAACGGTTGCTCGTGTTTGTGTGGTTGGCCCAGAACAGCTTTAACTGTAAATGTTTAGGATGGGAAATTACAGAAATGGAGCCCAGCTGAAACTGGAATTGAAGGAGTTGGAATGCTAGACTTGGCTAGAATAGCTGGAGTAAAAAATTGCTCTGTGATCTTTAATGAATCTGAGTCCAGAAATTTAAGGTTTTAGTCTCCCATGGAGGACAACAGTCACAAAATCTGATCTGGAATTTGACTAAAATGCATTAGCACAAGTCATAAAAATCGTCACTGAGGTCTGATGTTTACTAACAATAAAAAATATTTTAAAATAACTCATGAATAATTTGGAGGAGGACAGGAAAGGGCCAAGGGCCTGAGGCTTTTTAGGCAAGGGGTCCATTTCCCTAAACCAAATCCTTACCTGGGCAATAAGGCCCTAATTGTGACAGATATTTTTTTGTTTGACTTCTTGAAACCAGGCATAATTGGTGGGATTTAATTATTGGAAGGATGGGGTCCTGCTTTCACAAGTCAGTTAAGATCCCAAACTGTCACTATTCCATCTGCAGAATTTACCACTCACATCAACAGGGAATTCTCCTCAGAAGTGCAGGCCCTGAAATGACCTTTAGTCTCACTAAGGATTCCATAAACCCAAGATTTCACAAGTTAGGACACAGAGTATGGAACAGTTGTGTTTAGCTTGCTGAAAAAAATAACCTGCTTTCTAGAGGGGTTAATAAAACACGTAAGAGACCAGATGCTAAAGTAAGTGGAGAGTTAAAGACAAATCTTTCATTTGCAGAGCACAGGAAGAGATCTAACCACAGATTTTCTGAAAACTTTATACCAACTAGTTTAATTGCTGTGACAGAAAAATAAAAATCCCTTTCATTTCCAGCCATTGGAATCCAAGCCAAGACAGGGCACAATACAGCATTTCTAAGCATTTTGCTTTTACATCCAAGCAAGAGCAAACGCGCAGCACAAACCCTTGGGTGAAGTGGCCCTGCAGGGCCCTGCTGCTCTGAGCAGCTACAGCCACACTGTCATTCTCTTCAGCAAAAACTTAACACACACACAGCAGAATTCCAGCTGTCTGTGAAGCCATTATAAAGTGCAAACTGAGCAAAGATCAGAGGATGCCTGCTTCTTCCAGAAGGATTTGCTCTGGTACCAAAGCCATGCCAGTGCTCACAAGGGAGGAACTGTCTGAAAAAATAAATGAGCCAGTGCTGCTCCAAGTACATGGCCAACAGAGTCACTTCTTGTAAACAACCCACTTAATAAACACATCTAATCTCCAAAATCACCCTCTTAGAGCTGCATAGAAACATGCAGGATTTGTCTGTATCAAAAGGAAAACTAATCCCCTACCATGAACAGAAAATAAAAGCCAATAAAGCCCCTTGAAGTACACTTCCTTCTTCAAAAAACAGTGACGAACTTAGGTTGGTAAAGAATAAGCAAGCAGAAAATGCTTAGTGGCCATGAAGGGAAAAACAGACTGAAGACCCAGCTGAAGTCACAGACCAGAGTGTGCAGGCAAGATAAAAAAAAGTGTCATTGTAAGGGCTCAACAGATTAAATGTGCTTTAGAACAGGTTGCACAGATGTTTTGTCTGGGGACTTCCACCCACCATTATATGCAGTATGAAAAATCAAATTAGTTGTAATAGTATTTGCTGATCCAAGGGTTTATCAACCAACAGTACATGATAATGCCCTGAGGCACTTTCAGTCTGGCTTTACAGCCCAGAGTTACGATCTCAGAGCTGATCATGAGGTTGGGAGTGCCAAGTTAAAAGCAGGCTGTACCAGAGGAGAGTCAGCTAATCCATCTCTGAAGAGATCTAGGACACTGTTAGAATGTCAGTGTTTGTGTGTAGCTGCAGGTTTGAGTTGCTCTCAGAGAGGTTTTTATGAGTGTTCACCACTGCAATGTATTTGCTATTTTAAAGCTTCTGTGTTATCCCATACACAGTGTTACAACAGCAAAATAACTGCTGGTTATCATCTTCTAATTCTGTTATCAGGGCAATAAAACCAGTTGAAATAAGTTACCACCATCAGGCACAGAAGATGCTTCAGAACTGGCAGTGCCAAACAAAATGGCTTTTAAGGTATGATTTAAAAAACAAAGCCTTTGCCATACACGGGGCTATGAGATATGTGGCCCGAGGGAGGCTGAGTGCACGTGCTCATTTGGGTATGTGATAGTACTGGGCAGGAAGTACAACAGATCCATCTCTCTACAGAAGCTGTACCTTCTCTTATTCTTAATTCTACCTAATACTGCTGATTTAAATCCTCAAAATACCCTGCACCATCAGTTTGATAAAAAAGGCCATTCAACTGTATAGCAAAAGCTTCTGGGAAAAGCTGCTTACAGAAATAGAGACTCATTTTCTTAAGGAGCAAATGCTGCTAGTGCAGATAAAGCCAAAGGTGGAACTCACCAGCTTCACACAGATCACGAACGGTGGAGTCGCCTCCCTGAAGTGACACACAGGAATTTTTGGCTTTGGTCTTTCCTGCAGGAAGAAGAGGTACAGAAATACACAGGTTATTTCCTAGCTTGGTTTTAGGAGCTGCTCAACTCTAAAAGGGGAAAAAAAATATGTTGAGTCCTGATGCTAAACAGACCTTGCTCATTCTCTACCCGTTGTTTCAGTGCCCATCATATTTCAGTGCAATTGTGTTGCTTTGAGTGAAGGTGCACCAAATCCGAATTTGGAGCTTTCTGCTGCGGAAAGGAGCAGGTTTCACTGCTTCACCACTCCCTCTTTATCTCCAAGTTCTACTTTCAGCCCTTTCCCAAACAGTTCCCTCTTTGATCTGATTGCAAGGTATGCAGCTGCAATAGCCTGTCCCATCACAAACCATGTTCCTTTTGGTTTTGGTTAGTTTTTTGCCATTTTCGTGAGCTGCATCAGTTCCTGTGCCATCAGAGAGCATCAGAGCAGGCACAAGAGCAGAGACAGAGGAGGATTTTCCCTCCTGGTGGGAGCTGTTAAATGACTTATGCCCAACTGGGACTTCACCAAATGGTGGGATTTTCTAAGGATTCACAATGGTTGCAGTACAATCTTCTTTACAACTGATCTGAGAAAATGGGTACGTTTTAGGAGGACAAATGCCCAGGATCTGTGTCAATCATACTGACAGTATTACTGCACTAGTAGGCACTGAGTCCTCAGTATTCTGAGTCAAAATCCTGGATCCCAATTGCTTTCCTGCAGCTCAAAGCACTCCCTGTTTTCCCAGTATAGAATCTTTGCAGTTACCCCAGGTTAAACAGAAGCTGTACCACAGTAGGAGCCCTCCTCACTCTCCTTCCCTCAGTCCCACTCCCATCACATACAAGGATCTGGAAAACTCAGGGTAATTCAATTCACAAGATAACTTGCTGGAAAACTTTTCATTTTGAGCGTTCTTTTCCTTTACCCACCATAAAATAAATTCTTCTTCCACTTAGAAGACAAACCTGTCAGTGAAGACTATGTTTTACCCCATCATCATAATCCTTTCAGAATATATATTTTTGTCTGTCTAAACTGACTTCATCGAGTGTGCAGCTGACAGTTCTGGCTCCAGTTTGCATTCCCGTGTCCATTCCCAGCCCCTCAGTCTTCTGTCATCTTTACCAAAATGAGCTGCGGCACAACATCTAAAATCGGTAATGTATTCCTCCATCACATTGCCCAGGACACTTCTAGATCACAACAAAGAATGCAAGAGTGGTTATAACTCACCTCAGATTCCTCATAAGTGTAGAATCCTTTCGTTATTTTCTTTTCATCGACGTCACAAAATGCAGTTACCTGAAAAAACAGAAGCAGAATGTTTCAATAGCAGCATTTCACCAGGAATGTATCTCTGTAAGAAATGCTGCAGGCTGGGGAATGGACACAGGAACAGGGTAAAGCACCCTGGGCCTCCTTTGGAGCTTCAATACTTACTAAATCCCTTCTGGGTATGTCTTAAAGAGGTGGGGAAATTCTGCAGTTGTCTATGAGCACGGTCTGAACGTGAGACCAGGTGATCTACGTCCCTCACTGCGTAAGAAAACACCACCAACCTCATCCACAGGGAGCAAACTAAACCCAGAGACCATTCTCCTCATTCTGGCACTTCTGCTGAACACCCAGGATGAGATGTTAAAAACCTGCTCTCCTCCTGCCCACCCCAAACATGGAATGTACCCCCAGACACCTTGGGACAGCAGCACCACTGCTTTGGGTGCTCTGCAATACCACACTCAATTCCAGGGCATAACACACCAAGTCTGGGAATTTCTGTGGTTATGGGCTTGTATTTTTCAACTGAAAAGTTCAGCAGATCTGGTGTTTAAACACAAATAATTACTGCTTCATTTTGCTTGTTCTTACTAGAGTTATGAAAGCATTATTTGCAGCCCTAGGTGTCAGATATTTCAGATGGGTTTTTATTTGCATTCCTCATAAATATGCAGGCAGAACAAATGCCTGTCATCTAAAATACACAGTGGCCTTATTTTTGAGTCACTAGGTTGCCAGGAACATTTTGGAAGACTTTTTGAAATAAACATGGCTATGTTTTCCTCTGACTGCCATTGGATCTATTCATATTATCTACACGGAGCTCTTATGCTGAAGCAGAACAGTTGAGATAGTTAAGGTTGCAGAGAAATCAATTATTCTGGTGAAAGCTGGATAGCAGCTTTCGTAGCTTTTTAATTGCTCCATTAAAAATTGATTAACAACACTTACTGCTGAGAAAATTTGAAAAGTCAAACAGCTGTTTATTAATTTATTAAGTTGGAGAAGGCTGGAAAGGAGGGCTCACTTTCTGCATCTAAAACCTCTCTCGCATATTTTCTTCCTATGATTAAGATGGTTTGCTTTTACCTAAAGTGACCTAATTCTGTTTGTATAGAGGGAAACACTGTTTTCCTAATATCATAATATCACTTCCTTCATTAAACATCAATGGCAAGAGAATGCAAACAAAAGGATCAAGGGACTGCAAATCAGGCTGGAAACCACCAGTGTCCAAAGCAATGTGGGAAATGAGCTGATAAACTGGAGGGGGTGGGCAGGGATAGTTTTTGTAACTCTGTAGAGAGAGACATTCAGACCTGGAGAAGAGGTTGCTTGAAAACAGGCACCAAAAGAAGGAACAGAACATTAAGGAAACATGAAATTTCCACAGCAGGGCTGTGTGATTAAGGAATCACAGCATTGTCAGATCCAGACTTTTGCTCCTGGTGACCCTGATGCAGGGATTGCACTAAGGACATTAAGCCCTGTGTCAGCATTAATGGAAAGAGAAAGGAAGGAGGGAATTCGGGGCAGCACTAGGAAGGTACTGGACACTGTACAGGGTGTTTGTGGCTGGGGCAGCTGGGTTAGACAGTAACACACACGAGCAGCATTAATACAGATTAATACACTTTACATCCCTGGCCCTATTTCCATGCCCACTGCAGTGCTTTACTGCAGTTGGAAACTCAGATGGTGTGGATGTGTACATACACACACACATAGATAAATATGGGTATATATGTGTCTATGAAGGCAATCAAGTAGAAGCCACTGTGGAAAGAGAAGGTTCCCCAGCTGTGTTCTCTTCATTCTTTGCCAACCACCTTTAAAATTTTCCAATATTCAGAAAATCTCAGTTCTACCACCTGTGTTTTTCTGTCCTGGAAGCTGTGATCATAACAAATAATATTTAGCAGGATATGCCTTCAATGTCAACCCAACAGAGTTCTAGAAACAAATACAGTCCAACGTTGACTTACCTTCCAATAAGTGAAGCTATACTTGAAGATGCTTATGCTCTTATAGATAATAAAACAAAAATAAAACAATGAAACATCTGACACAAGGTAAAATGAAATTCTATTTACACTTCACTGTCAATTAGTGAGAATTCAGCTGCAAGATCTGTGCTTGCTCACCCTCAGTGTGTTGTAACACAGGTAACAGAACCCCCTGACTGGTGCCTAGACTTCTCAACATGCATCAATTTCTTCCTAATATCCAATCTAAACCTCTGTCAGTTTAAAACCATTTCTCCTTCTCCTGTCACTACATACCCTTGTAAACTCTCTCTAAGGACAGTTCTTGTATCATTAAATTGCCATTAATTCTAATCCTCCCTCTCACCCTGGACCATCACTCAAATTTCCGGGTGTAGAAAACTCTGCCAAGTGCCTTTTCTATAGCAACTCCCCAACCCCCACAAAAAACCCCTCAGTGAAAAAAATAACACATGTGAGCCTGTGACAGATTTCCCTTGGAAGATGGAAAGATCTGGAACCCTTTTTTGTTATCACTAAGGTATTTCCCTGTATAATTCTCAATGGATTCAGGCAGCTTAGATCTGTATAAAACAGGTCAGACTTGAATGGGCAATTTTTCTGCCAGGCTGCACACCATGTGGGTGGCCAAAATAGAAGTCAACTATTTTTCTGACACACACTATTTATTTTTCAATTAAAGCTAAGCTATGTCTGGAGTCTAAATACAGGACTTAGGCACAGTTGTTTATCCTATAAGGAGAAGTCAGGGCATCAGGCTTATGTGAGTTATTTACTTTACACACTATCAGGATGAACCCAGAGTCACCTATTTATTTTCCTGCATTAATGGACTTCTTTCCTGTAGCTTTTATGAAGACCATCTATCCACACATGAACTCCTGTCTCCCTGTGAGAAACTATGAATCATAAAGCCATAAAGGAGTCTCAATATGCTTTTTTTTCTTTTTCCCCTCTCCTTTTAGCAAAATTACTCTTTGGCAATACCTCTGACAGTATGACACCACTGAAGCTTAGATCACGCTTCAGTGTTACTAAAATACATAAATTATCACTTTTGTTTTGCACATCACTTGTATAAAAATCTGCAGTTACAAAATTTTCAAAGCAAAAAAACTGCTAATTCTCTCAGCTCAGAATTGGATGAGACAGCTCGGTATCTGCTATAGACAAGCTATGGAAATACTGTAAGTAATTTTTATAAATATGGATTGTAACTTCCATTAAGAGTGGTGTAAGAGAAAAAGGAGAAATTGACTTCTCCCTCGTAAGAGAAAGTTTACATAGCTGGACAGATAAGATATTTACTCAGAAACATCTCTGCTAGAGGAAGACACGTTTGAGGAAGATAAAAGCTGTTCTCTGGCTGGCTCTTCCTAATAAACACAGCGGCTCCGCAGGGCCAGGCCGGGCGATCAGACCTCCCTGGGGAAAAGGAGATTAATGGGCAGCAGATCCTCCTCCAATGTCCAACCTAGGAAGGGCTGAAGGACCAGGAATGATGGAAGAATACCTCGGGATGCAGCTGGGACTACCTGCCTGTTTGAGCTCTGCAATGATTACACAATTAATTGTTTGTTTCCTGCGTAACTTGTTGGCTACTGCAGAGAATGTTTCCTCACACTTCCCATTCCACTCAGATTTCATAATGGAAAAACTGAAAGATTTAATGATTTCATCATCAGCTTAATGATATCCTTTTATGATGAGCGATCTTCACAGGATTTTATTCTCCCATCTTACTTTCACCTGTGGTTTGTTTTAGGTCCGTAACAATCATTTACAGAAAGCAACAACATGTAATTACAGCACATGCTCAAGGTCTGTTCGAGCTGTTTCCAAAAAACTGGAAAACCATTTCAGTAAATGGTCACCTGCACCCTGTCTTCTCCCTCCTCATTACATCAGCTGGTCTTGTAAGAGTCACCTCCAAAGAAACAACCTGCAAACTCTTCAAAATCCTACGTGAGCAGATCTTCCCTACTGCATTCTCTCCACATCTCATGCAATCCAACATCTGTTTAATTCTTCTATTTATAATTCTTTCATTCAAGCTTGTAGAAAGCCTCTGAAGCATGTTAATATACATATGTGCAAAAGCAAAATCAATTTTGGCCATTCATGTCAAAACACAGTAACTGAAAGCATTACAATGCAAGTTTAAATAGATACAGCTAATGGCAAACAGAACAAGAGACACACCGAGGTATAAACAGCTTCTGGCACGACATGGAACCAACAAGCATCAGTCACAATCTGTGTGATTTTCTCTATCAGGAGCTGCTTTTATTTCACCTCTTTAATGCTACAATCAGGACAGAAGCTGTGGATATCTTTAAATCCCAAGCAAGCCTTTCATTATTCCATTTAGACACTACTCCACTGAAAATAGCAGCAGCTTCCCCCTTCTGCACATATCCATAACGTAGTCACTTACGAATTTTAATACCAGAATCCAGCTTGCAAAATAAGCTGCTGAACACTGGACATAAAACATTTTCCTTATTATGTACAACATTACACCTGCCTTCATAGGTAACTGTGTTGGGCCCTCACTGCCAGGGTCTCACCCTCTGGAGTAAAGCTACCTGAGTTATGCCAGGCACGTTCTGGGTGTGCACAGCTCTGTGCTGACAAAACAGAGCCTGCAAAAAGCACTTTTTCCCAAATGGAATGAGCAGGGAGTTTTTCAGGCCATGAAGTATTCACTGCAGTCCAATATGAGACCTCTATTTACCCCACATCATTTTAGGATGTTTTATACCTGAATTTATCTGAAACTTTTAAATTTCATTTCTCTCCTTGTTCTGGAGGCTTTTAACTTGGTTTCACATTGCCATTCCACCGTCAAGGGGAGTGCAATATTCTTCCCTTTATTGCTGTTTCTGTGCTTTACGTGTCCCCACTCCAGGCTCAGATAGTGCCATTCACACACTTTTAGAGTGGCTGAAGTGCTACAAATCTGAACCATTCCTTGGCTGGGGGAGTGAGCTGAAGGATCAGAGCTGCAACACATGGTTTGGTGATGCTGCTCTCAGAAAAAGGTGAAGGGAAACCAGTGGATGATTTTAAATGGCTGATGAGCCAGGAAAAAGGGCCTTCAAAATGCTGCTTCTGTTTGCCACCAGCAGACAGGGCTGTCACAGAGGAATGTCGTGGCCTGGCTGTGTACAAGCACTGTTTCCAGCCCACTAATGAGCTGATGCTTATTTGGAACTTTCCCCTGCTATTCCATGAGCCACTGGAACACTATTTTCAGCCATCGGAAATGACACAAAATGTTAATGCTGAAGTTCTCCTTTTAGCTGCAGTTTGATGGAGAATAAAAGAGCAGACAAGACAGCTCAGAAACCCTCCAGGCACATGTAGTATCCCAAAAACATTTGGTTTCCATCTTCAGCTGCAAATTATAGACACAACGGATGTGTTTTAAACAAAAAAAGGTCTGTTTGACTTCATTCTTGCAGAAATGCTAATACTGAACCACTGTCAGCAGTGCGAATCAAGAAGGGGAGAGCCAGGAAGCAGAATTTCCCCAAGAATACTGAGATCACGGTAATTAATTCATAAAAAAAACCCCTACCAGTGGAATATTTTTTTTCATGTGTTGCTGTTTAGCAAAAATACTTAGCCTTGGATTTTTGCCTGAATCCTTTGGAGACAAAGCATCATTTTAATACTGACCATACAGATGGCTGAAGGAAAAGGGAGAATTGCTGAGGTGTCCTTTTCTCTTTTAATATAACCATAATTCAAATTCACACTGTTTTCCAAACAGACTAAAGTAATAATTTGTTAGTGAATATGAACATAGACAGACTGCTGCTTCCTGGAATTGCCTTAATTTTGTTTTCTAAGAAACAATGCTCCTTGGCACAGGGCAGAGCTGGACTTTGCAAACATCCCACAAAGACCTCATCAACATAAGAAATGCAATTGCTTTGTTTATCAGGGTCTAAAAATACCAGAAACACTCTTTTTTGAAAAATGTGTTTTCTTACACACCCTAAGCCTGACAGTTCAAATTAATTAATTGTCTTCCTGAGGATTTAGTACAGTCCAGTTTTTTTTCGGAGTTACGAAATAATACAAACTGTATATACTAGGGGGGTTTTTTGTTTGTTGGTTGGTTTTTTTTGGGTGGGGGGATGGGTGTTTTTGTTTATCCTAGGAGAATGTGTCCCAAATTTTCTACAGGTACTTTGTGCCAATTGAGAAAACAACCCTGCTGTGACTCCACAGTCCAGCCAAAGTCAGTCTCAGGACATCTGACTAAATTCTGCATCTCAATAAAACTATGCAGTCAAACAGAGCATAGGTGAAATTTTCAGGAGCCTAAACTGACTTACAGTATAAAACCAAGTAAAATTAAGTTTAGACAGAATATAGCTGTCTAAACTTAATTGTAGTTGTTTTATACTTTAAGTATAATAGATTTTTATATATATAAATAAACAAATCACAATTGTCATTACGGTTATTATATATAATATAGCAATGAAATAACATACAGAATATAATTGTTATAATAAATTAATAAATAAAGCACACGAATTTAATTAAATAATAATTAAATTATACAGCTAATTTTGGCAATGTTACCTGCATTTCCAAGGGTATTGGACCTTTTAAGATCACAATGTTTTATACAACCAGACCTTCAAGAGGAGAAAATGGTAATTATATGGATGCAATACATCATCTTTTCCGTAAGGGGCTTTTGGGCTTGTGGAATTTTTAAGGGTGTCTAATTTGCAGAATTGATGAATTTATATCTCAAGGTCTCCATTTATTTACAAGACAACATGAGATTCCACTTGCAGATTCAAACTGATATGAAATCTCTGGTGTTCTCATAATTAAAAGAATTTATGAAAGCTTATATCTTGTTAAGTTGGTCTTTAAAGGGTGAGACAAGAAAAGCATTTTATTGTTTTTAGAACTGGAAAGGATGAAGCAACAACTATTTACAGCCTTTGTTCATATGGGATTTTAGAGTCTTTGGCAAGAGTTGCAGATTAGTCACAAAATACCTGAAGCATTTTTGAGGAAAAATATAATATGGAGTTTCTCTACCATCATTTTACTGTTACTCATTTAGAATAAAATGAAAACTGCCACGAATTACCTACCCCAAATTACATGAATTTATTTGCTGAAACTCCAGCAGCACAATCCTTTGATCAGCTCTTGGAGAAGTGAGATGTTATCCCTATTTCTACAGCCTTTTGCCAGTGACTGATATGAAACATGAGGATATCATTTACTCTTCAGTTCTGGCTGAGATGGATAGACTTGGGATCCCACTTTTGGAAAAGCTAGGAAGTTGCAGTGACAATCATAATGAGTCTGAACAGATACATAAAATAGTGCTTTAATCACTACAGAGAGCACTAATCAGAAATCAGCTATCTAAAAGGTTCTACTCTCACTTAGGATGACACAAGTCCTTTTCTGAGGCTATTTACCTTCATTTGTTGCTGAGAAAGCCTCTGAATACTTCAGATAACATGTCAGACTGAGGGAACGGTTTGATTGCTCTGTACAGGGTATTAAGGATTACAGCCTGCATTTCAGCAGCACTTTCCTGCAGTACATGTGCAAACTGAGTCATACTTGGCTTATGCAGTTGCATCTGGCACGTGGGTTCTCTGAATGTGTCTGCTACGGCACCCAGGAACTCAGGGGTTGATGCTCGGTGCAGTATTTCCATACCAAACTAAATCATGCTGGAATATGTGCATTTTTAACCCTGACAGAAGCAAACAGAGTCCAGGCCTGAGCGCTGCCAAAGCAAACATTAAGGGAAGGTCAGCGGGGAGAACGCGCGGATCCAGCGGAACCGGAACCACCGGAGCGCCTTTCCCAGAACGGAGCTGAGCTCGGGGTCTTTAGCTGGAAACTGGTAAAACCCCAACAATATAATTTCTCTCTCGCCTTTTTTATCACCTCTGCTGTGACATCTTTAGGTTGTCACTCTGTGTTGAACAGGATGTGAGCTCCTGAGTGAGCCACCTACAGCAGGAGGCAGCAGATGTTCTCTCCCTTGCTTTGGAGTACATCTGCACCCATTTCCATTTTGGCTTGGTACAAAAAAAGCTAGAGAACAAAACAAAACAAAATCCCAACACCTGAGATGGTGAGACACAACTACAAAACCAACACGGTCTGTTTTTCCTGTAACATCTGAAAAATCTACCAGACAAGTTGACATCTCTTCCCTTGGAACTTACTTTCTTATTTTCCTAATTTTGCAGAGAGAGGAGTGCAATGGTTGCTGAGTTGTCAGCACAATGGCCATTGTTGGTCAATTCAAAGGTGCTCAGCAAATAGTAATGAAAGAGAATATTTTCATAAACCCCTCCAAATCTTGTGCACACTGCACTGCATGACCAAGGTAACACATTTAATGGACAGCTCTGTCCTCTCTGAATGAAGCAACTGATTAGCATTATGCTAATCAGCATAATGCTAACACAAGGCATTTAATATCTTTTCATACAGCTCACCCAGTGCCATGTGATAGCAATGACTGTGGGATGGCATTGGAATGGCACTGGAATATCAAGCAGGAAATTCAGTTCAATTTTTGCTTTGTACATTTACTATCTGAGTGTCTCCCATACCTATTCAGTAATTTTAACTATGTGTATACAAATGCCATTTTTTAGTATGTGTGTGGTCTGAGGGCCACAACATTAATCAGGCTTTTATATATATATACATATATATATATATATTTGTCATTTTGTCTTCCCATCCATGTTCTTAAGAAAACAAAAACACATTCAGCAATAAAATGAATGTTCTGTGGCTCTTTATAAGAAACAGCCATTTGACATTAGCCCTTAATACTCTATCTAACACAAAGTTATTACACACAAGAAAATGCTATAAAAATAAGGTATTTAGACTCTTGGACAATCTATCCTGAGAAATATCTGCCATTGCCAAATATAAGTAACCTCCACATTTTCAACTGCCTGTAAATTGGACAGTCATGTACAGCAGTTTCTACTCGCCTGTTCACCCCACATCGCACCCTTATTTTTGGCAATCAAGCTTTCCAAAGGGAGTCACAGTGACCAGGCTGTGTCCCAACAGGGACTTGTCCAGTATCCACTTTGGAACTGGGCAAATTTATACACGTATGGATGATCCTGGACAAGAGTTCAGGATCATACAACCCAAATAAAGTTACTCTACTCACCCTGAGTACCTGGACACTACAGTTGTGTCTCACCTTCTACTATGCTCAGCTACCAGCAAGCAGAACATGGTGCAACTGTTGCTCTCCATACACACCATATGCACTAAATAAAGTATCATGGCATTTTAAAAGAAGAAATACATCATGCAGAATATTGAAAATTGCCCTGATTTATATTAATTATCAATTAGTACTGTGGGGACAAAATATCTTCTGAGAATTTTGCTGCATTAGATTAGAAACATCAAGGAGGCATATGAAGAAGTGGGTTTGTAAAAATATTACTCACTTTCCAGCTCACCTTTTTCTGATGAGCTGGTGACAAGCTTCTGTAGAGCTTCTTGCCTTGCTTGCCAGCATTCCAAATGGTGAATGATGTCCAGGAGCTCAGGACTCTCTCCTCAAGAAACCTGACTCGGTGATTCCAGATGGTTCCCCTGGAAAGACAGAAAAAGGGCAGATTTTGACCCCTAAAACTTGCAGCATTTTTATATACCTATATGCATATCTACACACTCAGCTACATGTAAACCTGACCAAAGTGATTCACATAATACAAAAAAATCACCTCAAAACATGATACTGGAAATTTCTGAGGGAAATGTCGACTGTTGCTAGAACAAAAATTCTGTGGAAGTTCTCAGACAAAAACCATTCAGATCGATAGGAAGCAGCAGCTAAATAACTTGTATTCTCAAGAACCCTCCCAGATCACAAGAATATACCACCACCCCGTGCTGCAGCATAAACGAATTTACACTGTGGTATTTGACTCAAGGCTCTAACATGTGGAGTGTCCAAGCTCTGAATCAGCAACAGCCTCCAGCAACGATCACTGAGCTGCAAAGCCCCACACAAACCACTCTGTTATACAAGTCACACTGACCAACATGCACACACACATATTTTAGACCAAATAAGAGAGATTTAACTGTAAAAGTTCCAAAGTATTATTCAGCAAGGACACAAATATGACTGTCCCTTTATTTGAAGGCAACTTTCCTAAGAAACTGCGTTTCTAGAAACAAAAAGCAGTGGATTTTTTTTTTTTTTTTTCCTTCCAAGGAGTGGTATGTCTCATAAAATTTCTTAAAACGTGCTTTGGAAAAAAAAGCAAACTGGCAGATGTCTGTGTGCAATTATACCTTTAAGTCTTCATCTTTGGGATAAATTCCACAACATAATTAAGCCAAGTGGTTGAGGTAAGCAAGGGTGACACTAATACCAAATGACAAATCACACAGCTCTGGAACCAGTGGCAAGGGACCATCCAACAGCCTTACATACTGAAGATCTGCTGACATCTTCAACAAGTTCAAGACAGGTTCTCAGAAAGAGAAAACAATGTCAATGAAAGCAGTTTGTTCATGGTCCATTCCTCCAAACTGGCAAATCCACTTAGACAACTACAGCTTTTTTTCATATCTGAGTGTGTGTTCTACCCTTAAAAGTAATATTTAAGACTACATCATTTATCATGGATGAAAGAAAACTGCCTGCTGTTAAAAACATCTGCTTTATTTCCAGTGTTCATTTAATATTCATTAACTAGGAACCCACCTCAGACCTATTAAACAGTTTCCCAGACAGAATAAATAGATTTCCTCAATTTGACAAATGAATCTTCCTAACCTCCATCTCTCAAACAAGGCACCCTGAGCTGCAACTGTTTCACAGGAAATTCTGATGAATACCTAGTTGTGTCTTACATAAGGCTTATCTTCAAACAGGATTTTCCATTTGCTTATTTGCATCATTCCTGCCCTGTCCCGAATTATGCTTTGAAGACCACACAACCCTCATAGGACCGAAGCACATGGACTCTTGCTGGGATTGTTTCCCAGCTCCAGTGACCCTGCTTCACTTCAGCACAGCCAAATCCTGCTTAGCACTTCATCACTGATGCTGGTGTGAAAACTTGGAAAGGACTTCACACACAAATAAATGTACCCAAGCACAACAGCCACTCCATAGAAAACTTCCCCGCAGTCTCGAGGATGACAGCTCTGCACCAGCATTTCAACTAATGGAGAAAAGAAATTCTTGATCAAAAATCTCTTCTAATGCAACCACAAGATGCATTCCTGCTGCAAAGCTTTAACAAAGGATGCTGCTGGCATCCTTTGACACTTGCCTTTTTCCATGTTCATTAGAGCATACTGTATTCCCAGAAGGAATGTTAAAGTACCAAAATATGAAGGTCAAGTATTTTTCCAGGATTACTTTACTAGAAATTTTAGAGCTTCTGCGCACTTCTAAAAAGAAAGATTATTGCTTTGCACATAAATGGAAAGGTTTTAAAAGTGACTTCCCTTTGAAATATGACTTCAGAAGGATAACACTGTATTACATTCCAAAGAAACTTCAGAATCTGTTCTGTTGGCTTGAGTGACACCAGCAAGTTTCTTTTCCACTTGAGTTTGTAACATTAAGAAAGTTAAAGTGAAAAACCAGGCAGCCTCACAAGGCACGAAAAGAACTTTTAGCTAACTTCTAGGTGCAGTGCAAACACTGCAATCTACCCCCAGGCTTAGAGAAGATGTTTCTAATTGTCACGGAGATGGATGTCCCAGCACAGCAGCATTGCTTCTTCCAGACAGTTTGTGGCTGCTGTCTAGGTCATGGGAGCTCCTGTGCCACAGGAATCCCTACTGAGGTAAAATTCAATCAGACCAAATCTCAGTGTCAATAATCACCCATGAAGATTTCAGACTGAAGCAGATTTACTGACTCACCTCACCAGTGAATGTTATCCTGGAAAAAGCAAGTGGGGAAAGTATGTAAGAGAACTGCACCCAGAAATAAAAGGGAATGAAAGGTATTAAACTCCAAATTAACTGCATTTTTGTTCAACCGTAAGAATATTGTCAGGCAGCTCCATTTAACACCAATAAAAACTTTTCTTAAATACCTACTTTGGGTTGTGAAAATGAAGCCAATATACCCAGCAGCTGTGATTTTTTGCTTGCATCACTATGAGGCATTCTTATGACAATGCCCACAGAAAAGCATTTGAAGCTCACATCCCCATATTATGTGCTTTCAATGAAAACATTAAATTGTATCAAACACTTTGAAGTCTTGAATTAACCCTGAAATACTTTTAACAGTGCAAGCTGAGATATCAGATAAATACAGAAATGAGGGGAGAAATTGTGACTGAGCTTTAGAGCAACACTCACAGACTTCATCTTTGTGAGAACTTACTCTGCACAAACAATCCCACATGCTGAAGCAAAAGGGAGCTTACAGGTGTCAAAGGAGCGAGTTTCGGTTATTCCCTTCAGGTTTCCGGTTCACCTAATTTGCCACATTTTTTCATGTTTCCAGAATAGATAACTGGGGTTCCTGCCTTGAGGGATAAGGGAATGCCATTTTCCCATCCTTTATGAGCCAGTGCAGGTGCACCAGACAGGAGCTGCAGCAACATGCAAAGGGTAATTAAAGAAAATGCCTGAAACGATCTAGAAGTTGTACAAACCACTACTTAGAGATGATTCTCACAGCTATTTTCAGATTATGCTTCATTACATATTCACAGCCACCAGCAAAACCTAGGAGGTATTACCACTCTGCATCACCCCAAATCAAGACAGCTTTTCCTACCCATCTCAGAAATGATTAGAGTAAGCAATCTGCAGTAGCATTTAGTACCATTTCCAAGCCTGTATTCAGTTCACAAGATTTTCCTCAGCCAGAAGGTGGGATAAAATTCTTCTCACTGTACAGATTTTTTCCCATATCCTAATACTCTTTCTTGACCATGAGTCTTGAAATACATTATTTTCCCCATTTCTTTCATTTTCTCATCACAACTTTATAAAAGAAATGTTAGAAGGATTTCCACTTGAAACATCATCCTTGAGGCTCACATAATTTTCCATGACCCCTCAATGCTCATCAGTTATGTGGTGAGGAAGAAGAGGAGCCAAAGTTCTGCAGGAGTGAAATGAGGGTATTCATGCAGTGGGTGAGAATGACTACGCCGTGTGTTCCTCAGCCCCCAGCAGTGACTACCAGACCATCCACCCAAGCAATGCAACAAGGGAGCTCTGTTAAAAATGTCTGCTGATCTACTGACTGAATACAGGAGTCGAGAAACATCTGCTCTATTCCTATTTTGAAATGAAAGATAATGTGACAATAAAAGCAATATGATTTAATGTCTGAGCTCAGTCAAACCTCACCACATTGTTTCACTGCCTTTCCCCTCTTTCCCCCAGTGAGGCCACATAAGTGAATCAACAGAGCAAAGACAGATGTAGAAGGAGTTGAGAAATACAGAAATACAAGCCAAATATCCTGAACAGTACTGGAATTTCAGGCATCGATTGCCATCCTCAGAAATATTAGAGATCCATAAATCTGACTTTTTCTCCATACGCCGGCCCCGCACAGTGCTCAGGTAACAACAGACAGGAAGAGGAGCTACCCAAGTGAACAGCCTCTTCCAGGGCCTTTTCACTGATGGCAGGGTAAGAGAGCTCTGTATTATAGGTGAACCTCACCTGATTGATAAACCAGAGCTGGAAGAACAGAGAACTTCGTAATCACAGTGTGAGCCTGAAAAAGAGATTCCTTACAGCGAGTGTTGCACACAGAATTCAAGGTCCTTACCATCCACAGGAAATTCAAAAATAAATCCTATTTGAACCATGGCCATACTGGTGAATAAACTGATTTTTTTTGTCGTTGTTGTTCTGTTGAACTTCATGTGAACTTATTAATTGCTGGACTATATCGTCCCACTGAGTTATTACATTTACACTTTTAATAGGTTCTATTAATGTCTGAGTTCATCTTCAGGTCACGGGTCATTAGCTGAGGCATGGTTTGCATTGTGGCCTGTTTCTCATGAAAGGCTTATTAAGAAAGACTGAGACTATCAATGTTAATGGCATTTACTTTTCAAGAATCTAATGAGGTCATTAGTTTCCATGTTTAATTGAAGTGCCAAATGCAAGCGTAGAAGATAAAAATGCAGTTGACCTCATCTTTATTTCAGCTCTACAGGAATATCTTATGCTATTCCTCTCTCCTGCCTATTTTTGGCCGTGTCATTTTTGCAGGAAATGAAGGAAGCATTCCTGTACTCACCACAGACACAAGACCCAGCCTCAGAGCACCTCTGAAACAGCCAAATGTGTATTTCACACTAAGTGCCTGCTCTTCTTCTCTCAGATGACACTGGAAGCTTCCAGTGCCTGAAACCAGATGGTTTCAATAGATTATTTAATTCTGGTTATTTCTGCAGACCGATATTGTACTCATTCTGAGCACAGGGGATCTGAAATTCCTGAAGCCTTGAAGGGGCACTTCACCTTTTCTGTGTAAAAGGGAATTGCCCAGATCTTAGACAGAAGGTACAAACCTTATTTTCCACACATATTAAATTTGTCTTGACTAAAAACTTGTAAATTGCTCCAAGGATTAGCTGTGTGCCCCAACCACCTGTCTTCATGAGCAGCACTACCTAAAGACAAGTGCAATGTTTTATTGCTCACCTCGCTCCAAGCTCACTTTCATCTTGCAGTGAGGTATGGCTGTATACATAGTTCCTTTCCCTCTCCTTTGGCAAGATAAAAATCTAGGAATTTTACAATGGTTTTAGTATACATCAGACTTTCATACTCCAGTACTTCTCACCCTAAAGCCAGCTCTGACATGGTCTCACATCAAAGTAATGTGGCTGTGCAGCACCGAGTACACACAGCCCAAGGATACAACACCAAATAAAGTGATTTAGATCCAAGAGATATGTGGGATTTCATGTTGCAAATTCCTAGCTGAAGAGAATTTTCTCAAAATCCAGCAGGTATCCATCACAGACTTTGGATGAAATGACAATGAAAACATTCCAGTTTCTGCATGCACCTAATGAAATCTAAATATAGACCCTGAACTTCATGCAGATTCTGTCACGCACCCAAATCATTTAATAATGCAGACTGATGCCTCCAGGGTAAGGGAGAATGCAAATAAGATTTAGTTTCCTGCTTCACAGATATTCTCAACTGTAGATATTTGTTCCAGAAAGATACTAATCATAGGAAATGACCTAAAACACATGAATGCTTACAATTATACATACTAACTAAAAAAAGGAACCAAATGTCACTTGCCAAGCAGTTTTACATGTATTTTAGGAAGTCTGAAAATGCAATGAGGCTTCTTTCCTCCCAAATGGTTCTGAAAGACACCCACATAAACTGAAAGCATCCCACCACAGGCTACGAGCAAGTGTTGTCTTTGCTGAAAAGAATGAATGATGCACCTTTGTATAAAAATGTCCTGCTGTGGTTTTCAATACTGAAACTAGGCATTAAATGTTTTTAAAATATCAACTTTCCTACAAACATAATTTAATCTCAGACAAGATATTAATTTTCCTGGGGAGTTACTACTTCCAAATCTGCATCCAGGCTAACTCAAAGTTAGAAGATGACATGGTCCAATGACAAAAAGCAAAACACCACAGAAGACTGCTCAACAAAACACACCCAAAAGAAAAAGACTTCTAGAAAAGCCAGAACATGCCTTAAATGATGTGGAATGACAAAGAGCCAAATTAGGCAAGACCCAATTTAAATTATAAACTTAAACCTTTGTGCTGAGTCCATTAATCTCTTTTTGCTCAACACACACCTCTGTCTGCAGACACAAACACTGGGCAACCCTTCACAGCTTGGGCAACAAACAAGGGAATGAGGCAGGACCAAGAGCTGTTGCACAAGCTCGTGTTTGGAAGGTCACATGAAGTGTCATCCCCAGCAGAACCAGCAGGAAGCCAAGAGGAAGAGCAGCTCGCCTGATTTCTTAGAATGAGACAAGAAAGGCGCCAATTTGGACGTCCACCCCACACATCTGAAACAGCTCACAGGATTTCCACATTCCCCCAGGATGCTGTAATTCAGGGTGCTTGTGCCATACAACTTTGTAGATCTGAATAAGCAACAGCTTGCAGTAAATTCAAAACAAGTTCATTTCCAAGAATGAGATGCTTTCCTACAGACAGAAACAAAAGGCTTCCAAGAGTTCTAGCATCCCATGATGTGTGGCTGAAAAGTTGGTCACTGACTGCCAAAAGGATCACACAGTAAAAGAGGGGGAAAAAAATCCTTACATTTAAACATGAATAAAAAGGAAAATAATTTATCTCATGTTTGTTTGCAAAATCAAAACCATATGTACTATTTGCTTGGAATGGCCTTTTCATAGTTAAATGATTTCATATAGATATGCACATATATATGTATTTATAAAGATCTGTAGTGACATTAACCATGAGTGTGCTATTTATGGTACTTATTTATTTTACAGTATGTACTACAACACAACAGTACAGGGATAGACAACGAAAATGTGCCCAGGAATGTTCAGTTTTACTAGTCAGTTCTACAAAGCCATGAAAATAGGACTGACTGAGAAGTGTACTTATATCATTGATCTACTTAATTACCTCTGTGATTCTGGCATGGGATTCCTAAAGGACAGGAATACTCATGTAATTTTTTTATTAATGTCAATGCATAAAAGAAAAGAACAACTTTGGCTCAGCTTGCAGCATGTAGAAGAATTGGCAATTCAGCATTGCCTTTAGGGGCTGCCCAGCCCTGGAAGGGCAGCAAGCAACAAAGGCAGCTTACAAGGAAGTACCTAAGAAAATTACTCCTAAACATCCTCAGGGATTTTTCAAACCTCATTGTCTGATTTAGATGGTTTAGACCCTTTAAAATAAGAAAATAATATATGTAAAGGCAGCACATTATCAGATTAAAGGTTTGGTTTTCAACTGGTTGTTTTTTTCAAAAGACCGTTTTTGTCAGCATTACAAGTTTCTGTTTACTTTTTAAATATTGAGGCAGTTGAATTTGAAACTAAGTTTTAACATTTAAAAAATTCTTTTTACATTATGGTTCACATGGCAAAAATATGAGAATGAAACCCTTGCATATTACACATTAAAAATCCTAATTAAAAACACCAATAAAATGTCACCATCTTTGCTGCCTATGATCCACGATAAAAGCAATTTTTGACTTCTAGAAACCACAGCTTACTCCAGGACAGAGTGAGTCGCAGCCTGTGGATGGTACCGGTAGAGCAGGAGGCAATGGTTTACTCGAAAGACTTCACCACCCTTCCGGAGATGTTCATAAAAAAACAACAAATCTTCTGGGACACCCTGGAACAGAAAACAGTTATTTCATAGTTAGTAACCACTATTCAGTTACATCTGAAGATGTTTTATTCTTCTGCCAAACGGTTTAAAGTAATTGTTTTTCATAAATGCAACTTTTCTGTTGCTCAGGGAGGTTGTGGATTCCCCATCCCTGAAGTGTCCAAGGCCAGGCTGGACAGGGCTTGGAGCAGCCTGGTTTAGTAGAAGGTGTCCTGCCCATGGCAGGAGGTGAAACAATAAGTTCCCTTCCAAGCCAAGCCCATCTCTAATTCTATAATATTATTTGTGTTATGTCTCAATGAATTTATCTAATGAGCCATGAAATAAATGAGCTAATGCTACTAAAAGATCACTGCTATTTAAAAATGAAGTGCAGCTGACTGCAAGGACAGAGGTGGGAAAATCAACATCATCTCATTTTGACAGGGATCTCAAACTTGGTGCAGGTGAATCCAAAAGAAAAAGAAAACCAGCTGCTAAACAGTTTGTGCAGCCTAAAGTTCCATGTAACCACACAGTTTATACTGAAAAGGATCGGTGACTTCGGAAGGGTTTTTTTTCTCATTTTGCCAGAATTCTCCTTCTTTCTCTGCTTGCCATACAAATACTGGTCTCTACTTAGGAAAGGTGACTCAGGCCCCACAATAACAGACCTCAACAAAAACTATAAAAAAAGCAACCTCAGAATGAGGCAACATCTGAAAACAATTTTTTTTTCTTGAAACTTCCTTCTATGGTACATTCATCTGAATGGGATTGCACTCGCTGCTGCTGAAAACACTACAAGGTAAGATCTCCTACAATAGTGGATCTAGCAGGCTCTAGGAAAAATTAGAGATTTCCCAATAATTTCAACATTTCTCACATAAAAACCAGAGAATCTTCATACCACAGATACAGTGTCAGACAGGCAATTATATGGCTCATAGTACTCAATTCCATTTTGTGGCATATGAAAGAATAAACCTACCTTTAAAGCCCTATACAGGAGGTTAAAAAGTAGCATTTATTTATATTTTGCAATGCTACAAGTTCTTGAAATACTAGAACATTTCATTTTTTCATCTTTAAAGACAGATATTTCTTCCCTTCAACACAGTGTTTAAAGTGACCTTTTAATAGTATCATTTTAGCAGACTAGAAAAGCTCCCTTTTATAAAACCAGGGGGGGCAAAGCAAGTACTTAAATGTAGCAACAATAAAAAGCTGAAAGATAACATGATAGAATTGAGAAGGAAAAGAAGGTAAAGAGATTGAAATACATTTCTTTCTATAGACAATATCACATACATGAATAACCAGGGCACAAACCTCAACCTCAATTTTAATCATTCTATTTCGACACAGAAAAACAATAAGAGTACAAGTTAATAAAAAAATATTAATGGAATTTTTTCCCTATTACTACAGCTTCTGACTTTCTTCCATAATTAGGAAAATGAGATTCTCTAAAGTGCTGGACACAGCATACTTCTGTGGTTTCTTCTGGCCCTCAAGTTACAAGAGCAATACAGTTCAGTGACTGTTTCTCATACCCACCAGGCTGAGCAGCCAGAGGGGTGTGGGAGTCGAAGAGAAATGAGACAAAAAAGGCTTTGAACCCTGGAAAACAACTCCAAACCGCTCAGTTGAACATATGTATCTTGGGAGAAATCAGAATCAAATCAAGCTCTGGACTCTGCAGCCCCAGCCCTCACTGTGTGATTCACGTGTGACACTGGATTGGGCCGCACTCCCACATTCCCCATGGAACGGATTCTGCTCCGGCTGCTCACTGTGGCAGCTCATCTGTAGCTACCAGCTGTCTTTGCAGACATTTGTCTGACTTCCAGTTTCAGAGCTGCAATGCAGAAGAAAACTTTTAGGCAACCTCATACAACTTATGCTTTATATGAATCGACTTTGAAAGCCACAAAGGAAATCTGGGAGAAGGTGGAGTGGCAGCCAGCAACCACAGTCATCAAGAATACAAGAAAAACACAAAATCAATTTCTTTCCATTTGTCTCGTAGTCCTTTCTATAGTTTTATTACTGTGGACTTTAAGGGAAATACTGACCCAGCAGCAAAGTTTAAACCTTTTTATCTTTACTAGTCACACACTAGACCATGTCTCAGGGCCCAAATGCAGCAGATATCAGCTTGCTGCAGGAGTCATATTCTGATTCAGATCTGTGATTCCATCACACACATATCAGCAATTCCTTTTCTTCTGGATAAGCATTTGCATTATGCAAGACAACCGTTAATATGTATATTTAAGAAGAGTTACTACAAAAGCAAAAGGATCTTTCAAAATGCTGTTTGGCTCCAAGTGCTCTTTGGCTTTCCTTTAACTGGCAGAAATACTCTGGAATAAACTGCACTCACCCTAGGAAGGAGCAGGTGCCTTGTACTGCTCAGCAGTGGCCTCTCACATTACAAAGGAGCAGCACTGCCATGCATTTTGCAGAGGAGGAAAGATGTTGATTGTGTTATGGATCCTGCAGGGATGGGACTTCATACGGCTCTTGAGCGTGTAAGTTTGCTGCAATGCAAGAGTTTCTTCCCAATTGAGATCTATTATTGGATCCAGATGGCATTTTAAACACCAGGAATCATTGTGAAACAACATAACTTTGAAAGAAAAAGCTGTTAAACCACTAAAGGGATATTTTAATGCATTTTTTGAAAATTAATATCCATAGCTAAAAGTATCAATTACTAAACCAGCATTTCAGCAATAGGCTACCACATCAATACCTTTCAGCATTAATAAATACAATTAAATTGCACAGTTTACATGTTACTGGACTACATACAGAATTTTCCACATCATAGGCAAAACTCAACTGTACATCCTCTGCTGCATTAAGGGATAAACTGATTACAGCTCCCCGTGAAAAGCACAGCCTGCCCCTGCTTTGCTCCAACCAGCCAAATGCAAAATCATTGTTCACTTTATCACATTCCTACTGAACAGGGAAGGGTTTCTGTTGACCCAGTATTTTGGGCAGGTACACTGCTTGCTGTGCTGATGGTTGTATGGATGAGTGGACTGATTTTTAATACACCATGGGGTGTCAAGCAGAACCCTAACTTGAGTTAAAGTAACTCCTTGTTCAGGGACCAAACTAAATAATCTACAATCCTTCTCTTGCCATCTTCTCATTGCTCGCTGTTCTCAGTCCCGGCAGCAAACCCTGCTCCAACTGCAGTGACCTCAACCTTTTTAAAGAGGTTCAAGCATCTCACAACAAGCAATTCTGGCTACAAGTCTTGCAGCTGCACCATCAGTCATGATGAGGAGCATCAGTAGGAATGATCAGCAGTTTCTGGGGGAGTTTTAATGCAAGTGATGCCCTTTGCAATGCTGTAACTATTGACACCTGCTGAGCTCATGCTGCAGCCCTGGCATGGCCAAAGGAACTTCTGCAGCACTTCAGGCTGACAGCAGTCCTTTCTGTTTGGTCACTTGGACAGAAATCACCAGCAGGCTGCAGAGGCATAAACACAACATAAAAGCTGCCTTTTACTGCTAAACCAAATAGATGAGAGTGATTCTGCCACAGAATCAACCTGTTCCAACTTCCTCATCCATCTCATTCAGCCCTGTCTCAGTCACCTTTCACTCCCTGCCCTCTCCGAACTCACAGGCACCCTGGCAGAGGTGGCAGATCCTGGTGAGCACAACCAGTGGAGATTCAGCCTTTGCAGAGAAATCTGACTGGTGAAAATGGGACATCTAACATTATTTCTTGAATACATGTACTTAAAATAAACAGTGGTAACAAACAAGAGAAGTACATCAATCCACACAGGGAAAAAGCCTTCAGGTTTGGAAAAGCTCAGTCCTTCTTTTTGATCAGGGCATGAAGGAAAACAGCTATAACTTGGTACACATTTTGTAAACCAGTCAGCAACATCAGGGTAACTGTTAGACAGAAAAAGCCAAATTGCTTTAATTCCTCAGAGGAGCCTAAAATTGGTGAATGGAAAGAATTCAATAGCTATTAATAGCTTTTCTACAGGATAATCCAAGATATTCTTAAGTTTTTCTTTCTGCAGATCTGTCACTTCATTTCTTGGCTCTCATCCAAATCATGCCTTTTCATCATTTTACCTTGATTATAGGACCCAGAGCCCATTAGCATTTACTTCATTGTTTGGGAAATAAGAGGTTAAAGGAAACAGCAAAAGGTTGCTTTCATGCAAATGTCTTGGCACAGAGAAATGTAGTTAAACAAAGATGATGGGGAAGTCAAATGGAAGGGGGATGTTAAATTCTAAATGACGTTTTATAAGAGACCAGCAGAAAATATACTCAGACATGGGGTATGAAGTGAATTTTCAAATAGCTTATGAAGTGTAATTAATCACTGGCTCCCACCACTTTTTCTCTCCTTTTTAGATCAAATATTGATCTCTGTTCAGCCTTAATTATACCAAGCCAAAACCAGTAGTGCCTGTGTTTCATCCTGATTTTCCCCAGAGCATCTTGATAGGTTATCTGTCAGACTGACAGTATTTTAATTCATGTTCCAAAAAACCAAATTCCTACTTAGCCTTTTACCTCTCAGGCATTGTTATAAACACTTGTCTTTCTGAAGGGAATGACATTTGTGTTCTCTGGCAGAGAAACATGGAAAATCGCATCAGTTAGTGCCTAACAGCTTTACCTCAGAGCTTTACAGCAGGGGCTACAGTCTCCCGTGCTCAAAAGGATATTTTGACACCTCCTCTGTTTGTGTTTTTTGTGACCTTTTATCACGAAAATAGAATGAAACTGAGCTCCAGACACTTTGTTTGGAGCCACAATTTGTAGTCAGAAAGGCCAGTGGTTTACAATGCACTATTCCATCTGGGGCTCATTAAGAATAATTTCTCCCAGTTTACACCTTGAGATTAGCTCAGAACTTTAAGGCTGTCACTCCATGTTCAGTTTTCATACCCTTAAAAAGAAAGGATAAACACAGGGGTGACAGGAAATTTGGAACCAAGTTGTGGTAAAATTCTAGAGAAAGAAACAAGTTAGGCATGCAATAGTTGTGATGTGGAGAGTAATAATAGTGCCTGGAGAGAGCTGAGACCATGCAATTTTCCACACTTGTGTGGAGTGGAGCCTGCAGGTTAGCAATGCTCATTTATACAGCTCCTTGTACTCAGGATTTCTGTCAGACACATGAAGCAGTAACTTTTCTTTGCTAATAACAGACACCTTGTCTACCACTGCACATGACTGGGGAGTTCCCCACCCTAACAGATGATACAGCTTCAAAATCTGCTTTTCACATGATACCAGAACACGGACATTTTTTCCTCAGCACAATTTTTTGTTATGCTTTTGGACACAGTTATTACTTTTTAACAATGGTGCTACTTATTAGGAGCTACCAAAAACTCCAGCAGCAAACCCAAACTAAGTAATGTCCCACACTAAGTGTCAAGTGGGAGTTCTGAAGGGTTTAGTGAAGTGCTGCTACTTCTTTCAATAAGGAAGCACTGCACTCTTTATCCAAAATTGCTGGATAACAGAAGGATTATTTTCTTTTAGTTTCCTAAAAAAAGTCAGAAACACAGTTCATGTGACTCTTCTTCCAGCAGGAGATACTATTTGAAATGTTACTTCATAGGCTTGCGACCACTTCTATTGTATTATTTTAGTCTCAGCACACCATCAGAGCTTGCTAAAATCTTTTCAGTACTCCTGCTCTAACTATCATTCATCAGAAATTGCATAAATAACACTTCTACCATTTTAGTCAATTAGTACAAAAAACAAACCTTTCAGGTTCTTAGAGACAATTTATGAAGATACTATTTAGGATTTTGTTTGGACCTAAAAGGAATACACTTCTAACAATCGCAGATCTTGATCAGAAAGAACGTCATTTTTTAAAAAAAAAACCAACAACAAAACCCCAAAAAAAATCTGTTTCACTTGGAGCCTGGATGGCTGGAGAGAGACATACAGATCTACCTGGAATAAAGAAAAGACTACACCATAGCATATTTATTTGTATTTTATCAGTCCACCCATACCGTGACCATAAACAACAAATCACAATTTCTTCCATGGAAGAATTACCCTCCATTTTTTCTAAGCACTGAAATATGAAGTACAGGTGTTTGGATATAATTTCAAATGAGAAATGCAGCTTTTTGGCAAGAAACAGTTTAGCAAATGGAGAAGGCCAAAACATGGGGATTTGTTGGCCTGTTCCTGTGTTTACTTCCAGCAATAATGACACTTGCAAGTCTAGTTAATAAACACTAACTCAAAAATGGAGATGGAAGTGATCAGATTGACACAGATCCTGGGTCAGGCCAGAACAAACACGCAGGAGTGAGAGACCCTTAAGAGTATTCTCAGCTCTGCTGATACACAGAGAAAATCTTTCTTTGCCTCAAAGGAATTATTTTCAAATGAAAATGAACAAGTTAGAGCAATGATAAATACTTTGCAACACAAAGTGCTGAAAGATTTAAGACTTGATTTTGTGTCCTCTAAACCCCCAGAGGACAAAGGTTTGACTTGATTGCTTGTGTCCATTGCTTTGTTCAGATCCGTCCTTGTTCGTAGGGTATTTTTCTGAAGGTCCTCTGTATCAGCCAGTCTGAGCATGGACATGTTGGACACTTCACAATAGGGACAAACAATATGTTCAACTTATCACTGGCAATTTGTAAAACTAGAAGGACATATCATGCATTGTGGATAAAAAATCATTAGGATTAAGATTGTCAGTGTATTACAGCTGAATAACCAGTGGCATAGTTCCTACACAATTACACAGACAGAGCAAAACAGAAAAAAACTCAACTCATAAAAACAAAACAAAGGGAAAAAAAACCCAAAATGAAAAGCAAAAAGCACAGAACAATAGCCTATTTAACTTAACCTCTTGAACTTTATCATTAGGCTTGCTGTTCTATTGTTGCTGCTGCTTTAACTTGCTTGCTTTTTTGGAGCTTACTAACAATGCTCAAGAAGTTAACTCAAACATTCTTCAGAGAGTGAAAATACAATGATAAGAAATAATAATAAAAAAGAAATAAACAGCATGGGTCAGTGAATGTAGATTGTATTGGGAGCCAGGCACCATTCCCAGCTCTTCCACTCACCCACCATCTAATTAAGGGCAAATCTTTTCACTGCTCCAAATGAATCCATTCTCTGTCTCCTTACTCCTTATAATTATAATTTTTTGGCAGCCCAAAGAATAATATCTGTATATCCTCATACATATATATATATATATACATACGTATATAGGTGTGCATATAGGTACACACTGCGTGGCACTGAAAGGCTTCGTTTAGAAGCTATAAAAATTATCACTATCAGCATAATCATATGCTGTAATTTAAATAATAAAATAGGAAACAGCCTTAGCAGATTTTTTCTGAGTTTTAATAAATGAAAGTTTTAAAAAAAACAACAATTCAGAGCCACCAATTTTAGCCCTAAAATCTCACCAAAACCACCAGAAGAAAAACCTCTCAGGATCAAACCACACAAAATGGATCCAAATGTATCTAAGTCAGATCTATTTGCCAACATATTTCTAGTACTACCACAATAAATACTGCTGACAGACATCCAGGGGTTTTATTCCATAAACACACTAATGAGCTTAAAGCAATCAAATTGAACCCATACAGGAAATTTATAAATGCAAAGAACACCTAGCTGTCACAGAAGGAACATTTCTGAGATCACAGGTATTAAATTTGTAACCTCTCAGTCCTGATCCCTGAGGAGAAGCTACTTTAAATCTTCCAAAGACAAGCACAAGAGCCAAGACTGACAAGCGGACATGAGACAGGCAGATAAATGCAGTTGTTTTATGGCTCTTCTTTCTTCATCTCAGGGATATAAATCAGGGATATAAATCTTAGGTGAATGTACTTCCACCTCTTTGCCATCCTGCAGCTTGCTTCCTTCCCAATCTCTTTCAGCAACCTACCTCACCTTGCAGGGATAGTTCCTAACAGAACTATGGGCTCACCTGTTCTTGGCTTTCAGATCTGCTGCATCCATTTCAGGGACCAAAGAGGAGCTAGTATGTCTGAAACCTTTAATTTTTCCAGGTATGCTGACATATCTAATAGATGTGTTAGATTTAACTACAAAGTCAGTCTCAGGTAGGTCCTTCCATCACCAGAGTTATTCTCAAGCAACCTTAGTTGGTTAGTGACTGGATTTTTTTTAAAAAAGAGATGCATGGTACGACCCAGGTTTTTTTAGACCTCAGTTTTCACCTACACCCCTTTGCCTAGTGCTCCTTAGTAACAGGTTCAGGGCTTTCAGAGGCTGAAAGGGATGGTTAAACAAAGGGATGGTTCCTACATATCATCTGTACCACTCACCTTTCCACCCTCATCAAATCTTCCCACGTGAAAAAACCATTCTCGAGAACAGAACCAGGTTGGCATGATCACAGTAGGCCCATGGGAGGTAAACACCTAGGAAAGAGGTAAAAAAAGCCAGTCAGTTAACAGAATGTCAAACCCAGCATCTGTTTAGGAACACAACAGACCTTGCACATTCACCTGAAATTCTGCCTATGCATAACCTCCAGCAATTTCATGCACTGAGAAAAGCAAGTGCTTGAAATTTAGCATGTGTTGAAATCTAGCTCAGGGTTGAAAGTGCAGTGTGTACCAGAATCTCCAAGGTGTCTCAGCCTAACAGGCAAGTCTGGTTCCTGCTTCATATTCCATGACCTTCTCTTCTGTCCCAAGCTGCAACACATGCAGAGCACTTAAAACTTTTTTCCAATTTTAGAGTATTATACTGGAATTGGCACTTATCAATAATGGCGATGCTGACATTGAGCTGAATGAATTGAGAAGAATCGTGAAAAGCTAAAGTTCTTAAACTGAACCCTACACTTGCTGAGCACTGACCTTTCCCATTTATCTTCCTTATACATATATTAATAAGGAACTTTCATTGATCCTTTATGTCTGCCAAAGACACTTAAATCCTAATCAAGCTTGGACAAGTAAAATGCAATTTGTTTCAAACATTACCTGAGTACTATGGATTTGCTATCCAGGACTACCAACAATAAAAGGTTGTTGGAAAGGAAGAGCTTTAAGGAGAGAAAAGGGAGTGACTATTAATTGCATCCTCTTCACTTGTGAGAACCAAGAACTATACAAGTGGGTCTTTGGAGCTTTAAAGAAACTTGCTGTAAATACAGCTGTGAAATAAGCCAGAATGTGGATTACAGAAGGTAAACTGGTTTTTTGTTTAGCACAAGATGAAGGGTCCAGGCAAAGAAGAGACTGAATTTGTCAAACCCAATGTGCAAAGTGAAGGCAGGAGCTTGTGCTTGCTTCCAACAGTGACCCAGAAAGTACCACACACCCTGGCTAATGAAGGCAGAAGAAACCAACTTCCCAATACTGTCAGTCAAACACTACTAACAATGCTGGTCCTGTAAGCTGACAATTTCATAGCTTGTTACCGTGGTACTATTAATATTCCTGTGCAGCTGAAGTTATTAAACATAAGAGCATGAGTGGACATTTGTCATGTGCTTCTCTGTGTCTACATTTTAGAGGTGCTCCTCTGGATGCCAGCCTGAGGGAGCTCCAAAAAATCTTCTTATATCTGGCAATTTCCATTTCCACAGATAACATGGGTTTACAACCAAATACAGGTACTTAAATCAATTGTCCAAATTAATTAGATTAGAAATGTAATCAAAATTCAACAGATGACCCACTCCCACTTTTCTTATGGGCATCTGCCCAAACACAGGCATGCCGACCCCAGGAACACCATGACAGAACTTCACTGTCCCTAAACAGATCCTATGGTGACTCATTTTCATACAAACATTTCAATTCTAGGCAGTCACATTTAGTCAGAACAATCCTATCACCTAATGGCTGTGGCTTAACACATCAGCAGGTTGTCCAGAGCTGAAATACTCTAGTTCAGAGATGCTAAATAAAAAAACTCCCCCCAAGAGTCAGTGGGAGCTGAAAGAGTCAACACAATCCCAGAAAATCAGAGCAGACATGATTACTCAGTACATGGTTATTAGCTCCACATTAATTACAAAGGCAATTGAGTATGGTCTGAACCAAACAATGACCAAACAGTAATCCCAAAAGAAAACAGCAGTAGGGAGAAAAGCCAGGCCAGAGGGCATTGCATTGAATCTCATTTCTGAATCAAACAAAAACTTCAAAAGAAAGTCTTGAGCCCATTGGTACATGTGAAATGTGTTTGCAGAGGCCAGAAAGACCATTTCCTCAGTGCTGTAAGGTCCATCAGAGAACAGAAATGCACTTCACCTTAGAGAGGGAGCCCTACGCAAGTAGAGCTCACACGCAAAGAGCATACATCCCAAACATCTTAGATAATGTGTGTTCCACTGACACAGATAATTCAGTGAGACCAGAGAGAATGAATTTGAAAAACTTGAGAAAAAACATCCAAAAGCCACTTATGTTAACACAGATGACGATGAGATGATGATGAGGATGATTTTATAGTAAACCATCACACATGTCTTTTCTAAATGCAGAGGTGTTCTATGACTCACTGTTCCTCTCAGGAGAGATACCAAAACAGAATCACACAGGTGAAACAGAGATTGATGATGCCACACATGATTTCACGATCTTATCCTTCAAGGAAGTCTTTAAACCTGTACAGCACAACAGCTGAGAGTCAATGAACTGGCAAATAAACTTTTTCTACATACACATTTATAGTGCAACATCAAAACAAACTTCAGGAAATTTATTTGTGCAACTGTCACAAAGGACAAATTCACACTACCTTGTCCCTTGCTATGCAACAATAACTTTTGTGAAGCTGAAATTCTCTTTTTTGTTGTTGTTATTAGCTTAGTCTTCAGCTGAATCTCCTGATCCAACAAATCATAAAATCAGCAGTGCTACCACAAAGAAGGATGTAGGAAAAAAGGACATGAAGCAGAGAGAACAAGACCCTTCTTTTCAGCAGCAGTAGAGATAATCCAGAAATTATCTTTAACCTGGTAAAACTGCTGGAAGTCTAGACTTAGAGCACATCAACATTAATTGAAGAGCCCTTTCAATCATCCTGCCTCTGCTTACACACCTCAGTCACAGCACTGGCACCCACCTGACCCCATGATGGATCAGAGCACTACATCAGTACAAAGCCATTATTTTCCTTGCTTTAATGTTCATTTCCTACAGCCTTAGTCCTCTGAATCAGTTCACTGTGGGGTCAGAGCAGCAATACCACTGACACAGTGGAGACTGAAGGAACAAGCTTTGGAGAGGAAAACAAGCCCTCCCTGTTTGGTCACTGCCCACAGTTAATCAGTCCAGCTGCAACATAAAACTCACTCTTGATAGCAGGAGAACTGGCCAGGAAAAACACTAACTCCTAACAACTGTTCTGAAACACTGTGACATCTGCCAAACTTCTGAAAACCACCTTCCAGAGCTTTTGAAATTGTATCTTCAAGAGAAAAAAAAAAAAACAAGAACGCAACGTTCTGCACTTTGGAAATTCTATATTTCACCTTGGTTTAGACTGACAGAAAAGTTTCCTCTGTATTTCTTTTTTGTCTATTCTTGTCATAAACTCTTGCCAAGGTGTTTAAAAAATGGTCAAATTGCCTTATTCTGTGATAAAAACTGCAACTTCTCACTTTGTGAGACTGACACTCTATCTTTCACCCATAAATCTTTTAGATTGCATGGATTGGAACAAGAGAAACAAAGAAGGCATGGTAGTCTTAACTTGAAAATGAATCAAAAGTAGAATGTGAATGATGGTGCTATGAACTGCTATGTTTACTTTCTTGGAAATATTCTCCAACTCTGCTTAACAAATGTCTTGTGTCACGTTGGAACATCAGTGGATTTTCAGACCTCCTTGAGGAATTAATTCAGAATATTGGACAGCAGGTCAGACCTGTGAACCTTTCACACACAGCTGGATTGAAAGATTAACACTTATTAATAATACTTGTTATTAATTACAATACACTCTATGCTGTGAAAATTATCTAAGTATATGAATATGGTTGAATGAAACCAACTTGTTAAAAACCGGTTACAGAGGTGTAGATGGAGGTATAAATCTGTTCAGGTTTAGAATTCCTGAAGAGCAATGCTGTCATAACCTAACTGGAATCCATCTCCAGATGATGGGCACCAGCTGCTATTTCAACATCTTATTTACTAAATTATTTCGAACTTTTATCATTATCTGTGTTTATTCCAAGGATCAAGTAGCAAGTAATTGAAACTGGTTAGTTCTTGTTCACTGTTTGGCTATCGAATTACATCCAACGGTTACACAGATCCTCTGAAAATAAATCTAAAGAATACAAAGAGCTGATAAAGTGACTTTCATTGTTGTGTTTCAAAGCTGTCAACAGCACATGTAACTCTGGTTCCCACTGATGCTCGCTGCAGATCATGTCAGCATTCAGTGCAAAATTTCAGTTTCAATACAGAGAAAGGCATTTGTGTGCTTGCAGTAACTTCTCAAGGAAAGCTCTATTTCCTGAAGCAGCAAATCAAAGTCTAACAGCAGTGTGACAAAAGCAGACATGCAGATGGTGAAACAAACTTACCACATCAGATACATCATGCCATGCAGAGCACAGAGGGGAAACCAGGCAGCTCACAAGAGCAACAGATTCAATCACAGGCCCAGACTACTTTCTAAGCAACAAATTAATTCCCAAAAATACACTACACATTTAATTCCACTTATGCTACAGCATTTTTCAAAATTATATTCACACAAATCAAGGATTAGAAACAATCTCCTCTGTTGAGATAAAAAAAGCTTTCTAATATCCAGGGTCATACGTTGACACATTAGAAGGTGAAAAACAAAAGAAAACAAATCCCATGGTGGAGGGCCACAGGGATTTTGTAAGCTGTAGGCAGACCATAGACTCAAGGACATCACTCCCAGCATTGAAACAATGATGTGTTATCACACCTGTGCATTCATTCAGCAGTCAATGTACCAGGACCTTGTTATTAAAGAGCACCAGGTTTATAACCAGAATCAGGTGTGTGTGTGTGTTAGTGTGAGAGAAGAGGTACAGAAGGTAGGGAAGAGAAAAAATGACTCTTTCTACTTCAAAAAAGTATTCGGAAAATAAGATTTTTCAAAAGAAAATAATGACAACAAGCTTTACTAAGCTTTCAGGAACCTAAACACCCAGTGTGGTATGGATTATATGCAGTTAGTTTATATTGTACTGAACTGCTGTACCCTTTCCTAGGCCCGTACAAGTAATTGCCTGTGTCACCTCATCATTGCAAGCTTCCAGAGCAGCTGAAAATCCTTCCCTAAAGAAGCTGGAATCCAGCACAGAAAAAAGCAGATCACAGAAATAAACCATACCTTGCCTCTCTGTACTGAAAACCTCATATATACACAGTAATTCTGGTGCAGGCCTGACTAACAATCAGTGGTACTTAACCTTCATAACCCCAAACTCTACTAAACAACAAAACTGACCAAAAAGAGTCCAAGTGTCCTGAGAACTGCTAATGCCAGTGAAAGCAGAGAGCATTCAGCACATCCAAGAAGGTGTTCCTCCTCCTGGAAAACTTATAACCTACAGTTCTCCACGATTTCTTCTGGATTTGAAGCCTGAATGAAGGCTGGAATGTTTCAGTTTACAGGAACAGAGCCAGTGAGAGGAGCTGTAAGATGATGCTTTCTCTTAATGCAAAGGGGACAGTAACAGGAGGAAAGCTGGGGGAGAAAAGCTGAATGTGGCTGAAGTGCTGTAACAACCTCCCTGGTTCCTCACAGTTTATTGCACTCCTAGTGCTTTTCACCAGGCCATTCACTTTCAGAAAAATACAACAGTCCCCTTTATAGCTATGTGACCATTATATCAAAATAATAAATTTGTACAAATAATATTCCCTATGTTAAATAAAATTTTCATACCAAGCCTCTGCAGTGAAACCATCACCTGAAATGAAGAAGATGGTGTGTATTAGCAGGGCATCACCTCCTCCTGACATCTCTGCCTACAGCAGAGCCCACAAAAAATAAAATGCTGGGTAAAGACTGCATATAGCAGGCTACTCTTTACCTTTGTTTTTAGATTTTCTTAGAACTTGCTGCTGAAAGTAAAACTGTTTACAAACCTTCTACAAGTCAATACATTAACTTTGGGTTCCTAGTCCAATACCTATGGACTGAATTGGCTGTGGCTTTGCTTTATGTGAGCCAGCCCCAGCAGACCCATTGTGTGGGATAATTGAGAGCCGACCATACTGCTGAATGTCTCTGTTTCATAGCTGAATGCCCAAGAGCAAGCACCATTCTTCTGGTGTTTTTTAGAGCTTTTTCTCTACTAATGATGAATTAACCTACTGCTGAATCCAAAACAATAGCAGCATGCAAAGGAAATAGCCTGTACGATTTTAGCATGTCTTCTTTTTTCAGGGGGGTCTGTAGGCTACTAAAAGTGGTCTTTGCAACATCCGTGCCTTAACAAGTCTAATTCTTGGAGAGTTTCCAGTATTTAAAGAGTCAGGTATTTACAATGGAAGAATTACTCCATCCAGTAAAATGTAGCATTCTGCACTAAGAGGTTGTCTCCTTTGCTTGCTTTTTGTGCTGAGGTTTTAATACAAAAGAAAGAAAATAATCTGCCTTAAAGTCATATTGGCAGGTCTTGAATTGTGATTAGAACAAGCAAGAAATCTGCTAAGAAACAACACTGCCCAATGTTGATGTAAAATAAGTCATAAAAATTACCTTTCCATTTGGCTTACGGACATGCCATTTAGAATTTTCACAAGATGAAGACTGAACTGGTCTTTCGTATTTGTGACTTATAGTATATAACAGATGACAATACAGACAACAGAAGTATCTCCCTATATGGTGTGTAGCTAAAAAATAAAACTATTCTGCCTCTTAAAGTGCATGATGCTATGTCCACAATTAACAAGCTTCCCTGAAATGCGCTAGCAAAGAGGAAAACAAATTCCGATAAAAGGCAACACATGAAACTTTTCTACACAGCAGCTCCCAGAATTAGTGTTCAGCTGAAATGTGAGCAAACCTCTTGGCAAATCTCAGCTTCAGCAAATTTTAAAATGCAGGTATTTTGAGAGAGAAACATGAAATGCTTTTGAATAGTCAGGATTATCTGAGAGCATAACATATCCTTCATACTAGTGCTCACTGATTCTCCTTTTCAAATAAAAGCCCATGCTGTAAAAGTTTTATGCAACTTGGAAGTGGGGGACACATCACCCTCAGTTATATGAAAGAAATACAAGCATCTTAAAAACAAGCATCAAACCACAGGGAAAGAGATCACTTTTGAATTTGAGAAGCTCAGCTGTGTGTTAATGTACATGCAAAAGACTCACAGGAGAAATATTAAATATTAATGCAAACTTGCTGTATCTATTCCAATACAAATGATTTTTTTTTGTGTTTTTTTCCCCTCTATAGACTTCTACCCTTTAGAGAAGGCAAAAAGAAAACTTAGATCAGATCTTAAACTACAGATTCCAATTATCTGATTAACAGCTGCGATAGTAGAATGTTTTCTTTAGGAAATCAAAGCAAACTTTACCCTAAATCTCTCCCTCATGTCCTTCATCATATTGCAAGTCTTTGGGGAGTATCAAAGCACCAAATGCATTCCAGTGCCTTGAGAGTGCTCGATTTGAGTTCTGCAACACTTCAAAACTGTGAATGGGAGAACAAAGAAAAGACAGAAAATAAAAATGTATTTTAGAAAAAGAAATGTCACTGCTAGTGCAGAAACAGTAACAGCAGATGATATAGGGGGAAAATTTAAGATCTCAGGGTTTTGTTTTACATAAATGGCTTAATATTAGCCTTCTGCACACTGTCTCTAATCTTTTACCCCACAATCACTTTCTCTTAATGAAATACATAATGAAATATATACTGAGAATTAAAAAACCCCAGTACCTCAGCAACAGTTTTTACACACACATACATTTTTGATAATGAAAGGGACCCAACGTATTTCCAGAACTCCGTGATCTCTTACAAAAGTTTGTTTTTCAACAGTGCAGAAGAGAAAACTGGAAAGACCTCAACTGGCCCTGAGCATTCGCAGAGATAAAAATTAAGTGCCCATCAATTTGTAAAAGTGTGAGACAAACCAGAGCTGAGAGCACTACAAAACTTTCCCCTCCTACCTGCATTCTCCTGTTTCAGCCTCCCTAATAACTTGTGGATGGGTTTATATACAGGATTTGATTCTGTTGGTTCTTTTCCTGCTTCTCAGACAGAAACATGACCAACATTTCCTTTAATCTGTGACTGACTCTAACCTCCAAACTTTGGAGCAGCTTGAAGTCACACTGTATCTCTGAATCAGGGCCCTATGTGTGTATCACTCCTGCCACTAATTCCTGTGGTAAATTCTGCCTGAACTTGGCATTCCCTGTCCCTGGTTTGAAGTAGTTATTGCTCAGGCAGTCTTTTAATCTATCCACAAGTTAAAATATTTTTGAAGACTCCATTGCTAAGAAAGAAGGTCATTAATAGCTTCAGATCTTCCAAGCTGGTTTAAGTTATTGGGGCACCCACACTCCAACTGGGACAACAGAAAATCAACAATAACGAGGATTAGAGCCCAGGTTGAGCCCAAGTCAGAGACAATAAACATCCAACCATATCCTCCAGGGAGAATTTCTGCTGTGGGGCAACTGAACTCATCCAAGGTCTCAGGCACATCTCCACTGAATACAGAGGTGCTCCAGAGGACGGGGCTTCCAAAGTCACTGGTTCAGGCAGGCACCTTTGAGGGGTGAACTCCTGCCTGAGCCTCATGTAGCCGTACATTCCTGTAATCAGACTATTATAATTATCCTCAAACCGATTAAATTATTTTCTTTAGTAAGATGACATTTTTAAGTAATCATCTCTAAAAAGCTGTTTCAGCACACAATATGAATCTGATAATAAGGAAAGTGCAGTTAAAATGTTCAAAGAGTTAAGAGGAACCCAGTTATGCTAAACATATGAAAAAGATGTTTTCCATTTTCTTTTTTAATATCTTCTTATCCTGTCCTGAAGAAATATTTACACCAAAAAGACAGTAGGTATGTACTATACAGCCCTCAGCATCTACCACCAATAAATAATAAGGGCATCTGCATTAAAGGGTCATGCTACAATATCAAAGAAAAACTATTAATAACTATCTAAAGGAAACCAACTAAATCAGAAAAGAAAACATTGATTTTTCATTTGCCAAGAAGCTGAAAATCAGTGGAGGAAGCAGATGCTAGTATTTTACTTATTGTAATCTGAAATTTGAAAACAGAACAGCAGTTTTGGTTATACTGAAACACGGCTGTAGCACCAACTGGGAAGGATCTACCAAGCAGCTCTTGTGATTTATATCTTTGAGAGCTTCATGGGTCACTCAACATAAACACCCTTGTTTGTCTCACACATTTACTAAAAATTATTATAATTTAAATGAGGTTTCAAGTCTCTGAACTACAAATTCTGAGAAAAGGTAGTGTAACACAAAAAAGCACAGTAACAATGTACTTAGAAATATTGTGGTTAAAAATATTTAATGATAATTATTTCCCTGTCATTCCTTCATGGAATTGAGATAAAAGCTTAGATAATTTTCCCCAAATTCCCCAAAATTAGTAACAAGAACAAGAACTTTGCATGTGCTACTTGTTTAAAAAAAAAAAAACAAAAAAAA
>VZTX01000292.1:48442-121160 GCA_013400915.1 Pardalotus punctatus | reverse complement strand
CAAACCCAAAAAAAACCAAAACAAAACAAAACAAACCACAGAAATCCACAGGAACTTACAGCAAAGCTGTCTCTGTATAATCATTGATGATGAAGGTTGAGGCAATCTTTCCTGTAGCAAGGGAAGACACCAGTCTGGTCATTCCCAGTGGGAACAGCAAAACTCTCTGCCAGCATGGATGGAGTGTTCAGTGTTACCAACTTGGCAAAGCAGTCATGGTGACAAACAATGACAGCTTTGAAACTCAGGCACAATGGCAGCATAAAAGATTTTAAAGAGCAAAATCAGATTTCCTCATAAGGCTTTATCCAACTTAGCTTTGTCTTAAGTAAAATCAATATATCAACAATACTTATTTCTTATAAAATATTTACTGTTCTTTATATTTCTTGTACTAAAACACGATAATCTATGAGAAATTAAATTTCTAATTAAAAACATACATGATTTCTAAACCTGAAGTTCTGAGTCCCTGTGTAAGGTGGGAAAAAAAAATAAAATTCNTAAATTTCTAATTAAAAACATACATGATTTCTAAACCTGAAGTTCTGAGTCCCTGTGCAAGGTGGAAAAAAAATAAATTTTAGAATTCAGGCACCTCTGCCCTGTAGCATCCCCGAAAAGTCAGCTGCTGTCAGCCAGCACAGGCAGGTCTGGTTCAGAACCCCTTCACAAAATCATTTAAGTCAGGAAACACCTCAAGCTCCTTCCCTGCACTGCATAAGAAACCCAGCAAATTGAACCCTCCAGGAATTAGACCCCCGTGTTTGGGTTAATAACATCCAACAGAAGCACTGTAACCTCTCTTTAGAAATGGGGATATCTGTTCTTTTCAAAATGGCAGCACTTCACAAGCTGATCCTACATAAAAATAGATCATGCAACCAGAAGGATCCATGTATGGCAGTAATGGAGTCCAAGTTCCAAAATCAGCAAAACCTCAGAAATTATCTTTTAAATTCTGATTCAGGAAACCATTCCTTCAGTAACATGTATGCAGACAAGCTGCAAATGTTTAAATATTTAGCTAGGTTGAGGCATTTATGAACAGCAATTTTTCACACATGTGAAAATAGAATAGCACATGGGCTATTCTGCCCCAGAAAAGTTGTTTCGAGATTGGAAGGAGAAAAAAAGAAGCTTTTTTAAGAGAAAATGGATCTTGAAAAACAGACTAACTCATCTAAAAAAGATAGATATTTATGTTGCGAAGGTTATTCATATCATCTCCACTATCATCAAGTCACCTCTTCTAATTTGAATTCAGGAAAAGAGCAGCAAGATGTTGTATCCCAAAACTGGCCAGCTTAATGATAATAAACATCATCTTCTCCTTCAAAGAAAAACAAAACCCAAACCCCAACTTCAAATACTGCCAAAATATGATAAAACTAAAGATGTATAATACCTTCAGGAACTTCTTATTCTGGCAAAATTCAATAAACACTGTGAAAAATGACACACACTGGGCCTTTGAAACCCTGTCTGTGTCAGTGTAGGGATGGTCCCGGAGGTACCAGCCATAGAGAAGGAACTCCAACAGCAGTTCTCTGGTCTCAAACCTCCAAACTCAGCAACATCATTCCTTAACAGAAAAAATACTGACTGGCAAGTCTTTCTTGCTAATGCAAATGAAGAGGAGACATTGCCTCTTTAAAGCTCACGGAATGTGAGAAGTTGTCCTGTTCAGTGAAAATTTCAATTTGTTTTCCTACTTCACTGAAACATGAGAAAACGTAATTACAGGAAGATGTAGAGAGTATGGTTATTGCTATGTTATTGCTATGTTATTGCTGCTATTTGTACTGTACAACTGCCACGGGGGATGAGAAAAGAAAATATCTTCTAGGCTGAGAAAAACCTCCCTTTGATACCAGGCATCCCAGTACCAGAGGAACCTAGGGAAGAACACTTACTGTAATCCATACACTCACTTCAGGTGCTTCCCTGCACCAGGTGTGCCAAGATTTTAGCACTGCAGCAAGTGTGACACTTCAAGCACTTTAATGTGAATTGGGCTGTTTATAATAACCTCTTCCCTTCATTTCCAAGGGGAACTTCTCACATGTTTCATACTGCACCATGATGCGGTGTTTATACCAACTGCCACTTAGGAAAGATATAAACCAGGTTTATATACAGTATCTGCAAAATGTAAAGTTAATAAACATTACCAAGCAGTTGTACAGAGTTTTAAGTTCAATGGAAGACTGTTTCCACTTATATCAGTGAAAATCTAGGTTATGTTCACTGACTTCAGTGGAATTGCTGCATCCAGCACATACCTGGATGGGATATTTGTACCTCTGATCCATCATACACCTCTGCTGTACCTACCAGCTCCCCTGCAGGCAGCCAGAGGCTCTCTGGGAGGGAGCAGGTACATTAGCTCAGGTCTGGTGCCACATCAAGCCTGGGCACAGGGGTTCCAGTCACATTAGGGAGTCAGCAACATTAATTCATCGCTGGGATAAAACTCATTGTCGTCAAATGTGCCAACATACCCAGAATAGAAGCATTTCTGCTGGCATGGCCCATCCAAACCCCAGGTCATTTGGACATAAAGACCATATCTGAAAGTTTTAAGGGAAGTATAAATATTTTAAAGCACAGCTGCAGCTAAAAATCTCCCATTTTTATACACACTGAGCAAAATAGAATAAATAGACTCTTTCAGCTGGAACAGACCTACAATGATCATCCAGTCCCACTGCCTGAGCACTTCAGGGCTGACTACGTTAAAACATGGTATTAGGGGAATTGTCCAAATGTCTCTTCGACACTGACAGATTCGGAGTATCAACCATCACTTTGGGAAGCCTGGTCAAAAAATAACACTTTTATTTTATTACCAGCAGAAGATGATTGGACAAGTTTTACTGAGCCTCATCATATTACTTTGGATATTTCTGTGACAGGCTGGGCTTATGCTCAATTTCCAAGTTGTAACGTTTCCAACTCCCAAGCTTTCAGCCCAGATACATTTCTGCACATCCTTTCCCTTGGCGCTTGCCCTGCTAATTCCACTTGGCCCCATTCGCCATCCCACCCCCTCCCCTGCAAATCTCCCCTGAGTGCCTGCTCCCACAGCAGCCCTGCAGCGTGGATGAGGTGGCAGTGGCCAGCAGTTTGCCTCTCATGTCACTCACGGTCAAAGGCCCAAAGCTTTCCTTCAGGGGAAAAAAACAAACCAGCTGTCCTTCGAAAGAAAAGGAAAGGAATATAACAAGATCTTCAAGAAAACAGAAAAGAATAAAAGAAAAAAAATGGAGAAGACTTGAAACTTCCTCTGCTGTCACAGCTGTTCTGGGCCTTGAATTCTGTTTAAATATTGTTCAGTCTACCAGTCAAACATTCAGAAGAACATACTTCATTTGCTGGGCAATAACCATCATCCTGAACTCCCTCATTTCTGCTGCACCATGAGACCTTTCACCTCTTCACGTGAATTGAAATAAATAAATGAAAGGGAACTTTTAAGATCAATGTCATGATCTAAGTATTTTTGGCAGAAGTACACTAATACAAGCTTTAATACTATGGAATTAGTTAACGAATTTTCAGTTAAAAGAAAAACATTTGTACCTTAAGGTGTTACTTTATCTTTTATCACAGAGTATTACCAGGAGAGCTATCAGTGATTCAAACAGCATATTCAAGTCAAAACACACCAGGCTTTCTTCCCCAAACCCATGCTTTTGCTAATCATGGCACTTTATAGAAACTGCAAATTACTCCAGCTTCAGTAGTAGTTTTCAAAAAGCAAATCTCAATGTTTACTGCATTAAACTAAAGATAAGTCAGAAGCACTATGAAAGCAGAATGGGTACATAGAGACAAGTTTCTTTTACACTGCAGTGTTTTAGCAGATATTACTTTTAGAGGGAGCCAACTTTAAATCTCAAATGAAGTTTTTCAGTGATGAACACTGATACAAAAATTTGATTTTCAAGCACATTTCATTTCTTTCCTTTATGAAAAAATGTCTGGGTCAATGTTATTTTTGATTGAATCAAATGATGCATATTCTTGACAACCTTAGTGTTTCACTCATTTTTTCAGTCTTATCACCTGTTGTCACAATAGCCTTGTCATTCTGTATTGTTCTAGACATAATTTCTTTTCTTACTAAGACAGCCTTATTATTGCTAAGACTAATAAGGTCAGTAATTGGTATTGTCCAATTCAACACAATTTCTCATTAGCCAGCTGCAAACTCAAGATAACCCTCAGCACTGCAGCTGCTTCACAAATCCGACCACAATTCTAAACATCAACATTTAAAACAGCAGAAGAATTTAAAATCCAAATCCATTTCATATTAAAAAACATAATCTTGTCAGGAATGTTCTAAATATTTCCATTTAGCTGAAATAAACCATTCCCTACACAAAACCAGGAAAGCAAGGCTTTCTAATGCAGGAGAGAATGAAAACCTTTGTGCCTTACTTTTGAAGACATTCCTGAGCATGACGTTTCACAGATTCGCCCACCCAATCCAGTTAATGCTTCGCAGCTCCTGGATGAGCCCTCAGACAGCAAAAGGACCCCACAGCTTTACAGTCATTGCAGAAATGTAGAAATGCATCCTATGCTACTGTGTGGGCCCGTGCTGTTATTTTCAACAACAGGAGCAAAGCATTACTTTGCCATTTTTGCTGCTTTTCATGAACAACAGGAATTGTCCTGAAAGACATTGGCCTGCGTCCCACAGCTCCAAGGCTGTACAGCCCTTGAGCAGGGCTGACCCCGGTGCCCATCAAGCCACTCTCACCTGCCTCCTCAGCAGGATGGGGAGAAAACACGATGAAAAGCTCATGGGTCAAGATAAAGGCAGTTTAATTAAAAAAATTTAAAAAAAAGCAAAGGCTGAACATGGAAGCAAATTAAAAACCAGGAAAACCAAATGCCTTAATAACCAATGCCCTCCCTTTCCTCCCGCTGGGCATTTGTCACTGAAGGTGACATCCTGCTGCAGGAATATCCCTGAGGTCAGCTGAGGTCAGCGGTCCTGGCCATGTCCCCTCCCAGCCTCCTGCCCACCCCAGCCCTCCGGGGCTGCAGGAATGTGGAATTCCTGCTCAGGAATGTGGAATTCCTGCTCAGTGCTGGCCCAACACTGCTGTGTCACCAAAACCAGCCCAGGTATTAGTGCAGCGTGCTATGAGGAAAGGTAACTCCAACCCAGCCAGGCCCAGCACACCTTGATTTGTACTTGAAAAAACTTAACCAAAGGGCAATACTCTGAGGATGCTCTGCTTCTGAGTATTTGCAAATATTTGAAGCTATTTTGTTAACAGCTAATGTCAGTGAAGAAAAGCATGACTACATATTCTGTCCTCAGTTAAGAAAAGTAAATAGCTTCCCCTTAAATTCAGCAAAAGACACAATATGGTGCTAAAAAACTCAATTAAATAACTCGAATTTTGATGACAGATCACAAGTTTCAATACCATAGGGAGAAAATTCTTTACTTAAAAGAAAGGCTCTTGGAACTCACAGATTATTTATGTCACCCTTAGGCATTTCTCTCTTGGTCTCAAAATAAAGAGAAATTGTTAACACAATCTTCTGATCAAAGAGCATCACTGGGTAACAGAACATAAATTTTTCTTTTTCTTTTTGTGTTTGAAAAGGTAAAACACCGCTGTCCTCTGGGAAGAAAAGAAAAATAATCACAAGTAGGATTACAAAAGAAAAAGTCAAAGATAAAAGAAGACTAAAATTCAGTTCTGTTGGATATGCCCTCAGCCTCCTCAGCAGATGCCCCATACTAAAAAAGCTCAGACACCATTCAGGTGTAGGTGGCCAAAATCTCAAGATGACAAAAGCAGTTGTCGACCTGTATCCAGCAAAACCTCACTAAATTCAATATGGGACCGATAAATGAAGGAAAATGAGGAGATATAAGGAGGGAAATGGAGCAGGGGGGGAAGGTGATGGAAATTAAAGCATGCTGTGAAAGGCCTTTGGGCAGGACCCAAAAACTTTTGATAAGACTGAAAAATCTACATGGCTGGGAACAGCAAGAAAAACAATTGCTCAGTTTTGCTTTCTTTTATGCTTTATGCAGGAAGAAACCCAGATTTTGCATGGGTAAAGAGACTAGACTATGACAAGAAATATCTTCTGCTTTCATCAGCTTATCCCATCACAACAACCCAGAAGACCCCAAATTTTGCCCATCTACTCAACCCAAAGGAGGTGATACTGTGTGTATGACTAATACCTTTCAACATGTTCCAACACATGTCATAACTCCATGCTCAAGTCTAATTCACATTAAGTCATTTTAAAGAAAACAAAAGTAACATAATACACCAATTTATTTTATAAATGTCTGCACTTACAGACTAAAACATGTGGATTTGTTTTAAATTTAATCTACACTGTTTTATTGATGAGTTTCCTAAATCCATCCTAAATTAGGCTACATTGAATAGAAACATATAAATACATTTTCTCACTCTGCCAAGCTGTAGAATGTTAAAAACAGGCTGTCCAAGTTGGCTTTCACACATAATTGATTAATGAGAAGATCTGCAATTAATGTGTGATGCTAAAAGCTGTTGTTGCTCACTCGTTAAAGGATAAAGTATTCGTTGTGAGTAATTAGACTTTTTATGAGCAGTTAATGTTATGTCCAGTCAGTAAGTTAATGGTAGTTATGGTTTGGTTAATAATGTATCTTCCAGTGACAAGGATGCTCAGGACACTCTCCATTACTGGTGATACAATGGAAGGAGGAGCTTGAGTGAGATTTTAGCATAAAGGAATAAATACAAGAAGATCATTGGGTGAAGACCAAGCCTATGACAAGACCCCAGACAACGGGAAGCAAGCGAGGAGCCAATCAAAAGGAGTGACCCAATCTCCAGCCAATCACCTCGGAGCTAGGGGAGGGCAGAGGGAGGTGGTGGGCGGGGTTTGTGGGGTGTAAAATGGGGTGACCCTCGAGGGTGTCCGGCTGCAGGGGATTCTGCGCCCCTTGGAGTGGCGGATAGCCAACCTAAGCCTCTTCTCGTTGTGTTTGGTTATGTTAATGAGTTAAGAAATTTCTTACAAATCAAATTGTGAAAGATCCTTTCTCACACAGAAGCTATTAGAATATATCAAAAATATCTTTTAGAGATTTCATACAACACATGGAAAATAGAATAATTTTAATAAAAAATTATTTCTTGCCACTAACATTTATTTTTTTCTCTAAAAGTTTATGTGTCAGAGAAAGCAGAAAGTACAGATGAATAAGGTTTCTATTTGTCTTTCCATAACCATTACCTTTCAATGGAATCTCCTCCAAGGTTATGGTTTAGCCTGGAATCCCACACACCCTGGCTGGAGGAACTGGAATACTGGTCTGATAGAAGGGTCGCAGTAGCAGCTTAGGAAGAGATCCCAAGGGATGCAATTGCACAGAATATAGATTTGGCATATACCGAAATAAATCCAACCAAACACAAAGCTTGTTCACAGTTCCGCCTCATTTTGCATTTGAATATAGACCGCATGTTAGGGGATTAAGCTGGTGAACCCAATCTATCTCTACCAGGAAACAGCAGTGAAACAACTGGGCTACAGAACTGTCAATTCTTTCATACAGACCAGCTGTGCACCAATTTGTGCTCCAAACACAGGCCTTGCAACCAGAAGAACATCTTCTGTAATAAGAGCCTTAAACGCAGAACACACTTACGTGTAACTGAGCCAGGGGTCTTTCCACAGGAAGAAAAATCCTACACATTAACACTGCAAAGAGGACAGCCACAACCATATCCCTTCAAATATCCCTTTTTCCATTTAATAATTCCTTTACTGGGAGTGTCCCTTTTACCATTTTGTATAGGAAAGAATCTAAGATGAGGAAATTGCACTTGTACTTGCTCCATCGACTTTACTGCTGCCCAAATGATGTCTCACCAGACAGCAAGCAGACCTCTATGGAGCAAACAGCCTGCCAAATTCCAGAGTTACAGGTTAAAAACCAGACACGACCCAAACGAGCAGCACAGGAGCCATAAATCTCAGGCAACACTAAATTGAACTGAAGCTTACTTTTCATTTTGATCTCAGTCAGCAGGTTAACCAGGCTTTCCTGTGATCAGTACAGAATACTTTTTAAAAAGACACACAGAAAAGCTGACAGTTTTTATAATTTATGTCCAATATTTACGCCTTTTTTCAAGTCTTTTTAAGAGCCGATACTTGCACATGACTGCAGAGGTATACAGAAAAGATGGATAGCAAATCCTGAGCGGGAAAAAGGCCCCCATCGCTTCTTGTCTTGCACTTTTAAGAAAGTAAAATGAGTTATGTTAATTACTTATTTTAGTCATGTTTAGTCATACACGTTTTCTAAAAAGCTTCTGGGCAGTAACAGCTGGAATAGGAGCCACAATCTTGTTTACAAGGGTAACTCCTTTAGAAGACAAACTTGTTAAATGAACTATACAAAGAAAGCAATGAAGTCTCAGCTAGAAATTGGAATGAAGTGGAGGAAATAACCACCTGTACAATTCAGAAAGTTCCAACAGCCTGAAAGCAAAATGTGACTCACAACGCTACTGAAAACATGTCTTTTACACAATCAAAAGCTGATTTCCGGATGTGCATTCACTTTCATTATTTGAAGAGTTTTCCTGTAAAATTTGCCCTGTGACAGTATCACAGGAGCAGGGCTCAGTTTCTTCAATCTCTTTAAAACTTGCACAAGAAAAGGCTCTTGTAGTGGAGAAACCATTTGGTCCTTCACTTCACTTGACTAACTTATTGAAACAAACATGCATAAGGTTGTATCATCTTGTGCTTACGCTTATTGTGCATATATAACCTAACTGTAATATAGTATATAACAAACATCACACAGCAAAATGGACCCATTTCAGCAATGGCAGTCTGGCCAAAAGACATTCTGGGTAGGAAAATACCTGCAGCAATGAGACACAACTGTTGCAGTTCTGTTCCAAGCTGACATTGTAAGACTTTGATTCTAAAGACCAGTGGCCATGAGTAAATATTTTCACTTACGATGGTATTGCTGCCTATCAGACAGGTGCTTATTTTTTTATTGCAATACATGTTTCAGGAATATGCTGATGACAGAAAAAGTCAACAATAAAAGTGAACACCTCATGTTCCAAAATTCCACTTTGTATCTGCACTGTTTGTGCTCATCATATGTTTCCCAACCTATGACAAAAGTTTGTGATACAAGAATAGGACCTAAGAAGAGGATACTTTATTAAAGTATCGCTTCAAGAAATGGGGTAAATATTTTATTTCTCTTAGGAACCACTGCCATGAGGGGTTCCAGTGCAATTCCAGCAGGTCAGAAGTCTGTCTCCTCTCAGTAATCAATACACAGTTCTCCCTGCGGGCTTTGGCAGCTTCCCCGTGTCCCACTGTGGCAAGCATGATCTGAAAACTCTGAACATAATTCAGTATTGAGACAGGAAAAGAGATTAGAAATTAAAATCTTGTTCAAAGGTGATACTTATGCCAGACCCACCAAGTTGCTTAGAGAAAGCTTTTTACAGAGAGTTAAAGCTGCTTTGTTAGGCAGCTTTAGAAATATTTTGAGCTGTGGGAATTTCTCCCCAGTTTGCCCTTCTTCCCTCCCTTTTTTAAGTAAGAACTTGTATGAACCACTATTCAGTGCCAAGCTTCAGAAAGCATACAGGGCCACTGGGTCGTCTGCTTTACAATGCCTGATTCAGCATGTATTTATATCATAAATTATGTTTCACTATAGGAAAATTATTTCCTGTCAAAATGAAAGTGCTCAATTTTGACAATTTATATGCCTGACCAAAAAACAGACCCCAGTAAAAAAGGTTAATTAACTTAATTTTATCCAATGCATACCCATATAGAGGCAGAGAGGACAATTAGAGATTCATAATTTTATTATCTGGATCAGAAGGTTATTTTTGAATAGATAAAGAATGGTCCTAACACAGCTATGAACATATAAATGGTAAAGATCCTGGACTACTAACCACATCTGTATTGGTTACATTTGTATTTCAGTAATCGTTTATTTCTTTCCTTACAAAACCTACAATATTTACTTTAGTAGTTATAAGCTGAAAGTGATCTCAATTTTTCTTTTAGAAAACTTTTGCTTGGAAAATAAATATTGTATGTTACAAGTTATATTTTGTATTGTTCCCTTCCAAAGTAAGAGAAGATTTCTGGGGCTCTGCACTGCTCTTGCCAAAGCAAAGAAATGCAATGTGTGAATAAAACAAGTTATATTGGTAACATATCTGTGACTATAAATATATCAGTGCTGTCCAGTTTCATTTAATAACTACGGGACTTACAAAAATGCTCTTTTCAAAATGCAAATTATTTCTCAGCAAGTGCATTTAGGTAATTCTACACTCTAATCATACTACAAAGTATCTAAATTTGGGAGATTAAAATCTAAATGCATTTGCCTTTGTTTTTCTTTCTACCTCTGTCACCTTTGAAACTCCAGTATGCAGAAGAGCAGCCTGTCCTGTGTCCTGTCCCTGGGAAGGAAGGCCCAGTTTACAACCTTCAAAAAAAAAAAAAAGGGGGGGGGGCAGATTTTTAGAAAAAATAAGGAGCCCAAAAAGTGAGCAGAGAGCCAAGCTTCTACTCAGCAAAGTCTGTGAAAACTCTAAATTCAGCTGAATGTCAAGAATGATTTAAGGTGCAGAAACATTTGGTGCCCTGGCACTGCACTGATCTTCACAGGCACTGCTCTGACCTGATGCTTTCTCAGCTCTCCACACTTGGAACTTTGCAAACCTGTGAAAACATGCATGTGGAAACTGCTGATGGAGCTCTGACTTCCATCAGCAGAACAATCACAAGGGTGGAAAGCAGACATTGTACCAGAGTTTTATTTTTAATAAACAGGCTGAAACACTAGAAGGCTTACTTTGAGAAATCTGAAGTGAGAAAGCTGTTCAAACTCAAACTGTTCCAGATTAATGTGAATTAGTACACTGTATTAATACAGAGTACATAATAAAAATCAGACCTTGAGTAACTGTTGGAACAAGGATAAATACAACTGGCTTTTTACCTTTTTTACCTTTTTTTCCCAAGAAATATTTCCTGATTTCTACAGGTTTTAACTTAGATGCAAATAACGCTTTAGAATACCAGCGCTTCCAAATAGCTTGAAAATATAAGCATCACTGATAGATTTCATTAAATGAAAATGACATTAGCTGTCAACAAACCAAGTACTATGGATGAATTAGAATTCCTTTTCTTTATTAAACTCTCCTAATCACACAATTACTGCTTGTTAGGACAAGTTCCCTACACAGTCCTTCTGTCAACAACAAATAATCAGCTTCACCCACTTGAAAATTCAGATAAACTATTAGAACTAATAATGGGAAACCTGCATAAGACCACTCTTTGTCTCCATTGAAAGCACGTTCAAGGAGATGAAAAACCCTGAGTGGACTCGATGAGACTGAACAGTGCACTCATCTGCTCACTTATCTTCCTAAGACAAACACATTTTGGGTTCGTGTAGGCAGCCCCACAAACAATTCCCAGCTAAAAACATGATCCATTCTCACCCGACAACCTTTTAAACTTGTCACAGAAACATCAGCATTCTTACATCCAGTTAAGCAGTAGGCAGAGACATGAGTCCTGGTCTCAAACCTGCATCAGCCTCGGAAACAGCAAAATCTCCAGCACATGGGAGTCAGAGAAGCTGTGGCTGCCCCATCTGTGGATGTGCCCGAGGCCAGGCTGGATGGGGCTCTGAGGAATCTGGTCTAGTGGAAGGTGTCCCTGCCCACAGCTAGGGGTGGCAACTAGATGGGCTTTAAGGTCCCTTAGAACCGGAACCATTCCAGGATTTGGTGGTTCTGCGGAAGCTGTTCTCTTTCATTGACCACCTATGGCAGTTTCCCACATTTTCTCACAGGTGAGTCAGTCCTTTGACCTGGGATTCACATATGGTGAATCTTCAAGTTCCTCCCCTGGAGCTATGGGTCTTGCCTTAATCCACCCTTCTTTTTCACCGTAATTGTGAACCCTGCAAAAAGAGGCGTTACGCTCTTCAATCTCTATGCCACAGTTTACTGATGGAAATCCGATCAGGCTCCCTTGTCTTCCCCAATTCAAAACTGAAGAAGTCAGCTCAAGTAAAAATATCATGCACAGAAATGCATTTTCAAGAGGCTACTAGTACTTTTTACAGAGGATTATGGAACAAGGCATCACAAGCTGAGACAATATTAAAATAACCGTACGCATCTGTAGGAGAAGAGCTTTGCTGAAAATCTTATGTAAGGACAAATTCCCAAGATTAAAGGATTTAAACAATGAGCTGCCAAACAAGGTTTCTAAGGGTATTTATGAGATGAATTACTCTTTTTTAAAATCCATACAGAACTTTCCTGTACAGCCCAATGAAGGCCAGTATGGCCATTTGTCCTATCACTCTCTCTAACAGCCCCATGAAGCCAAGTCCCACAAACACCTACAATACTTAAGAGACCAAGAACCCAGAGGTATCTCCTTCCTGGGGGAATGAGACATAAGAAGGACATTAGAATGTACAACTGCCAGATCCTTCAGACTTGGCTTTGGATTCTACACAGCTACAATCACAGAAATGACATTTGGACTGTGTAAAACTGAGGAGAAAATAAATTTACTGGAACAACTCAAAGTTTCGGTAGCAGAATAAACATATCCAGTAAATCTGATGTTCTGCTGCCTGCACAACATAATCAGAAGAAGAATTTAGAGAGCTGTTAGAAAGACAGTAAACAAGAAACACGTATCCACATAAGCCCTTTTGTCTACTGCTCTATACATGCAGCACTTACACAAGAGGAAAAGGCATTATTTTGCATAATGTCAAAAATATGACAAGAGCTATTACCAATAATCAGTGAGATGACACATACAGTGTCAATGTCTAAAGTTTCTATAACAGAAGTTCCTAACTGAAATTCTTCTCTCCTGTCAGGACTTTAATACCTTCATATCATCACCTATATATTGGATAACTTCCTGCTACTTTTTAAAAAATTTTCATCCTATTCTATCCAAATTACAACATTGTTAATACTTATTTTCCCAGTATTACTTATAAACCCACTAGTGTTCCATAGCTTTGCTAGATGCCTTAATAATTTCTGGTTTTTTACTCTTCATGTATCTGTAACTTGGTGTAGTTCTGGGCTTCTTACAAAGTGCTAAAAACCTCTGTTCCCAGCACCTTTAGCCAAAACAAAACTCTCTGAATAGAGATTCAAGGACATATTTGTTGCCCTAGGGCCTGAAAATATGTAAACAACTGTGAGATGGGGGGAGCAGGCCTGGGGTGGTTAACATCATCACCTTAGGGTGTGAGTGGAGAGTTAAGGGTCAATGTGATAATGGGACTGAACTTAAAAAAGGTGAAGGGCTCATCACCCACTGCCCATTTTGGGTGTAGTCCCTGAGAGGGACTTTGCTTACCTGAATGTACCTTGAAGGCCCTGAATAAACCTGTCTGCTTTTTATCCTCCTAATTTGCCTAGTCCTGTGTTTTAGGTAGCCTGCTTTCAGGCATCATGCTGTGTACCTGAAATGATGCATAGATATATCTGTATATATGTACACACAAACATCTGAAAAACACACAGTGCTCGCAGGTGGTAGAACTGCATCTGCTGCAACCAGTTGTTTGGATTTTTTATCTTGACCCTGGGCTAGCAGAAATATAATTTGCTTTTGATTTTTGGAGAGCTCTAAGAAATTTAGAAAGCTCTAATAAATTTCAATATGCACCTCTCACTTTTGTTAGAGCCTTTGAAGCTCACAGCAATGTTTAATGACTGATACATTTCCATCCACTTCAGTAATTCAGAGGTTAAAGGGGAGAGACTGGGGGGAGGAGAGAGACTTTAGCAACTTCTTGTCAGTATTGAATTGTAAATAAAGGTTTAAGCCACTCAAAATTCTATCTTTTGTGCAGATTTCATAAAGTCTTCACAGATAGCAATTAGTATTATTCATGGACTACAGGTGTCTCAGATTCCTTAGATGCCCTGGTGATTTTAAAGTGCTTTAAATGTATATTTCTATAACCACTGTTATGCTTTCTAAACAAGCAAATTAAAATTCCATAGATTAGAAAGGCAGGGATTGTTTTAGTTCGTTAGAGTTTGATCCTTTCCATTTTCTGAAAATCCATTTTGTTAGGTAAGACTAAGCTTATATTGCATGAAATACCTCACTTCTCCCCCTGCCCCCCTGCCCCAAATACTTACTTCAAATTGGCTCTAGAATTTCCCCAAGAAGCTTCTCAAATGTATGTACTTTTGATTTAATCCCAGGGTTCTGGTCTAATGGAGGGCACACTGAGCACACACACGTTCTGCACCCCCTAACAAAACTAAAGCCAAATTGCAATTTATTTTCTTAAGGAAGAAATCACAGTAATCACTCAAATTTCCAGATGTAACTGCTGATTTCCTAACAAGGGGCAGTTAAATTCTCCTATGCCCAATATGCATGAATTAGGAATTGGTAGGAAATGAACAGGATAGATTAAAACTGATGTTGAGAGAATTGGATGACCTGTGAATAAACCAATTAAATGCCTACAGCTATTTCAGTAACATGGAGGTGATCAATTTATCTGCAAGAAAAACTGATAGTATGTATTTTATTCCTCTGCATCAGCAGCAATCTTTGCTAGCAATTAATAATGATATCTGCCCTTTTAGAGGTGTTTTCTTCATACTTGCTTGTTAAAGAACAGAACCAGAAACGAAACGCATGGGAAAATGCCTGAGTTACAACTAACATCGGGCTAGGATCAGCTTAAACTGAAAGAGGAAAAGAAAAGGAAAAACACTTATGTGGGTAATGCCTTTGAAGTTTTTCAATAGACAAATGTCATGCAGGTTTCACTCACAGTGCAAGAATACTGTAAATTCAGACACATTCCAACTGCCAACTCAATGTGTCCCACATACCAAAGCAAAAGTGCTGAAAATGCTCTGCTAAATCACTGGCTACCTCAAGTAATGTCTCAGTTGTGAAAAAGCCTCACTTTCTCCTGTTGCTAAACCTGCAGGTAGACATTTGCCCCAAGCTCTGGATTCTGTCTTGTGTGTTTTTCTTCATGCAAAAGATGCTTGTGTCTTGCTGGAAGCCTTTATGGAAATGCGATTGAGAAAGTGAAGCCAGATAAACAGCTGGCATTGCAGAAAAATCTGTCCCCTAAGCAGAGGCCCAGCAACGAAACACAACATACTTTGCCCACCTACAAAATATCTATGATATTTAGAAAAGACATTGAAAACCATTATCAGTTACTGTCTGTGAAAGACTGGCTGTATAGGACCTATTCCCCTATGTTCTCCTGAAACATATATACAAGTGCCAGTGATTTTTTGTCTGGTATTTTACTGTATAAACAGCCTGTTAGGAAAGTCACCATCACCAGCAATCCTCCCCCCAACTAAATTTCTCTATTGGCTTTGCCAGACTGTCTTTTTAAACAGGAAGCTGAAACATATAGGTTATCTTCTTTTCTTTCTAAATACAGATGCTATCTTGGTTTAAACCTTTTTTTAAAATAAGACTTTTAAGTCTTCATCTGAAAATACTTCAAATGTCAAGATTACACTCCACGTAACTGCTCCACCACACATCATTAATACAATATTAAAACAAAACCAGAACTTTCCATAACTCATATTCACACATCTGTGAAACAAGACTTCATTTTTTTCATTTTTGCTTTAAAATAGTATGCATAGACAGTACATCAGATAAACTGCAATGGTCAAGCGTAATTTTAAGAACAAACTTGCTTTATTCTATTTCTTGATGTATATCTAGGGCAAGTGTAAGAACTGAAAACCACAGTGTTAGAGGGTGAGAGTGACATTGGCTTGGTGACATTGGAAACATATTGAGGCAATGAAGAGGAGCTTATACACTCTGACTACTCATCAAGACAAAGCAGAGTGAAATTTGGATAAATAACTAACTTCTGTCAGGCTGATTTGACTGAAAGTGCTGCAGCATGAGTTGAACAGCACAGACCCACAGGCACAAGGGGAAGAGGCAGCCCCATGTTCCCCATCCCCACCAGCCCTTCCTGCCTTCAAATGTCCATCACCTCCCCAGCACTGCTTTTGGCCCTCCTTCAGCTCCAAGATGGACTGAATCAGTTTGGCAAGCTGGCAAAAAAGGGGAGAGAAAAAAGGAAGTGAGAGGAAGAGGAAGGGAGGATGTTGGCTGGACTGTTTGGTGGCAGCAGGCCATGAGATCAGCTCTGCTGCTTTGCGTGGCTGCTCCACAACGTGGGGCTCTGCAAGGCTGCTGGAGCTGCTGGAGCTGCACCTGTGGTTCTGAGCAGGCTTTGCTGCTCTTGCCCTCCTGGCCGCTCTTTGAACCCTCAGCAGCTCAGCTCAGCTTGCTAGCCAAGAAAAAAAAAAAAAACAAAACAAATTTCTCCAACCACCAGACACAGCTCAAGGGAGGGTGCTGGGCTGCCCTGCTGGAAGTCAAGTTTTTGGATGACAGTGAGTTTTAGACAAGCTCAGCAACTCTTCAGGAACCTTTGGCTGAAACCCTACACCTGCCTGGGTTCTGCCTTCTCCCACCTCTGTGCTGCACAGCTGCTCCTCTACACCTTGACATTAAACAAACAGGAAAACCTTTTTTTCTTTTCTCTGTGAAGAGCTGAACTGGCTCATCAAGAAGTCAGCTAAACCCTTGCACCAGCAAGGAAATGGGTGGGATCATGAAGAAAGGAGAGAGAGAGGGTAGGACCTTTTCAAACCAAAATATCAAAAGAATCACAGCTTAAAAATGCAGCTGAATGCATTTAAATACAGGAGAAAAGACCTTACAGAATTCAGTCTGAAACAGGTATTTACTCTAAGGCAAACTTCAAGTTGAATGATGCTTTGTTATAAAATAAAAACATCATTGCTGCCTTGTTTAGACCCTAAGGGCAGAAATGAACACACACAAGTTTGCTTTGCAATTGTATGAAAAGAAAAGATAGTTTGCATTGTTTTCTGTTACTTCCAGTATCACCATTAACTAGAAACCTCCTACACATTTACCTTTCTTATTTTCACAGTTTTTCTAGGTAATGCAACATGCACTTTGTAGGTAATGCAAAGTATCTACAGCACAACCATAAAGGATGTAATGAAAAACAACCTGTGCCCACAGTGTGCCCTTTTCTCTGCAGCACACAGAGAGGTAACAGCTCTGAAATCTTCTGATAACATCAGATATCACCGGCTGTCTGTCAGCCATGAGTCCTGAGAAGGTGCCTTTCACAGCAAGGACTGGTTTCAGCAATTTTCTACAAACATGGTTCTACATAATAAAATGAAAAAATTCTGGATATCAAAGCTGCATTTGGTTCATCTGTAAAAAGTGAAGGACTTACTGATCACATGGTTTTTACTGCAGATTTCCAAGTACAGCTGGATACTGGTGCTCTAAGTAAAGTCAGGCTAATCTGGAAACTATGTATTACCTCAGCTCAGATCAGACTGATGATATTTTACTTTTAGTCCCACATATAAAACCTAGCAAGTGAATAAAGTGCAAGTTATCATTCTAAGCCCCATTTTGATTTTGCTACAGATCTCATAGTAGTCTTCATTTCTCCTGAAATAAAGGAGACAGGCCTACTCTGCTTTGTGAGAATGAGAAATCTGGAAATGCTACAATCCTGAATCCTGGTTGGATGACAGAAACAAATTTTTAATCTGTTTCATAATTATTACTGTGGCCAAAAGGTGGCCAACATACCACGGATAACCACCCTCATGTCTTTGGATTTTCTTCTTTTTTTTTTTTTTTTTTTTTTTTTTTTGAGGCACAGAACAACAAGGCTGACCACTTGCTTTACCAGAAAAAAACCCTAAAAAACACACACTTCTTTCTGATGTTCAAATTCCCCACATCTTTAGATTTAAGTTTATACAGCTGACCAAACTGAGAATAAACAATTCTATACAAAAAATGCTGACACATGGACTAAACCATAGAGCATCTGATCGTATGTGCATAATAATGAACTACTTGATGGAGTTTTCAACTTGGAAAACCTGATGTGTCTTCTATTTTAGATTTCTTTCAACAGTTAACAACTAAGGACCTCATTCATGAGGTAAATTTATCTTGGGAAATGCCCTGGAAGCACAGACTGTACTTTTCCTATGTACAGTGGCTTACTATTTTCTGAAGATTTATCACATACATTCCTCAGTAAGTGATTACGTTTCATTATTTCCAAAACTGGTTGTATTATACAGATAATGAAGCACCTTTACTAAAAAATAAGAGGATTTTTTTCACAATCCTTCTCTTCAGAATAGTCTTACCTTCTTATATAAACCTTGTAATTAAGGGATTCAGGCTCAATCATTTTATCCCTGTTTTTCATTGTCCTGTGTTTATTTATTGTTACAGCAGCAGCTGAGGGAAACATTTGGAAAGGTCTCACAAGGGGAAGTTCTTTTTAGCTTTCAGCTTTTCACACTGTAAGTGTCCAGCCAGCTCCTGTATAATCACACAATAGCAAGTGAATTAGGAGTGTGGTTTTTAATTTCTTGCAATATTTCTTTTTTATTTAGTTTTTGGGGTTGTTTTTTTTTTGGCAACACAGCTCTACAATCCAAAAACCACATCCAAAGTCTAGATGGCACTGGATTCTAGTTTCAGTTCATTCTTTACTTTGGCCACAGTGTGAAACATAAATCAATCCCCCAGTGGAATGTAGCTGAGGTTTGCTAACACTTCTGTGGCACTGCAATGCAGGGATCTGCATGAGAAAGCCGAAGAACAAGGATATAAAGACACAGGGTGAATATTCATAGAACTATTAAAAGACCAGCACTATTCTCTTGTGCTGCCACAGAGTATGATTCCATCTCCTGAGAGCAGCAACCCCACTCAACTGAATAAAAGAACTGAAGAAACTGAAGAACAAAAGAAAAATTTATATTTTAACAAATTATTCATTTAGTTTATATTTTAAATTATCTGCTTTAAAAATGTAGCTCTAGATGGCAAACAACTCAATTGATTATTTATATGTACGGATACAAAATTTCTCTAAGTCTAAACCCTTCTCTGCCAAAATATCCCAAATAAGCTTCACTCAGAGTAGTTGAAAGATGTGTAAATTTCATATATGCATGTAATAAGAAACTTGGATCTCCCTGAATGCAGGAAAGCCTGACCCACAGAACTCCAGGAAACCAATCCAGAAATTTAAAGGAACGAAGGGAGGGGTTTGAAGCCAACACACAGGCATGGCCACACAGCTGTTCTGTCTGAGCATCTCCAGAGCTCCAACTGACCTTAGGAAACTTTTGGTTCATAACCACTTCGATATATATAAAATCTATGAACTCTTTGCAGCAGTTTTCACTGACCAGGAGGTGACAAGCTACACAAACCACGAGAGATCCACCACGTACACTGCACTTCCTTCAGTGTCAAGAAGACTCCCGAGGTAGACGGACAGCGACACCAAAAGAAGCCCTGGAAAAGGCTGTACCATCACCCAGCACGTGGGAAAAGGGATGAACAACATTGCATACATGGACGAGAGAGCAAAGGTTCTGAAAGCAGGGGAATTACACTCAATTGAACGAATTATTTAACAGAAAAAGGAGAGGCCATGTATTCCAAAATCAAAACTTGTAAAGGGCACAGGACAGTGTCTGCAGCAGGAGGGCTGTTATCTGTATCCAGAAGGAGGAGGCTGCAGTCTATTTATCCAGCAAAGGAACTGAAGAGAGTTTTCTTCTGTGTACTAGATGCAACACTCAGCAGCCTGGACCAAGAATCAAACTGGTTTAATTCCTGTGAAAACCCCTTAATGCATGCAAATAGATACTGTATTCCTAAATAGTACCCCAAGCTATGATTAACATTTATTTAATAAACTACTGCACATTTTGACATCACTCAGTGACAGGTGGTCTATGCTTTTTTGTTGGGTTATTTTGGTTTTTTTAATTAAGCAGCTTTTGTGATGGTAAGTCTCAGTTCAAATTCTTTGTCATGTTTCCATTCTGTTGTAACTCAATAATACCTGGAAGGGGTCTGCATTTAGATTTCTTTTAAGCAGTGTTTAGGCTTTCCTGATATCACTGATCACGAGACTATTAGAGGACAGATACTCTTTAGCACCAGGAAACATTTTAATTCCCCACAATCAAACAAAAATCCTCATTAGACGCTGTAAAGCATAAAAATGAAATTTTTGCACACAAGATTTTATACCTTTTCCAATACCTCTGCTTTTCTAAATAAAAACAACAGGACCCATTTATTGCTTTTTATTTGCTGGCCACATCCCATTGTTTGAGAGCAAGATCCACTACCTGCGCCACCTTTCTTAGCACAGAAGGAGGTCTCCTTCAGGCACTTCAGGTTTTTTTGCAATGAGTTGCAACCAACTTCCTCTTGGTAAAAAAGGTTCTTACCACATCCTCCAAATTTTTCTGTTGATTTGGATTAGCAACTCACTGGAAATTTAGTTTTCCTTTCACTCTGTCTGTACTTTTAGTTCTGCTTTTCCTTTATAGCCTTGTAGCTTTTCTACAACAAAACCTCTCCCAGGCACTGAGAGCCTCAGTTCACAGTGAATATTCTCTCCACTAGTCCTGCAATCTGATCTGACTGTGTCTGAAAAATTTCATGGGCTCTTTATTTAGTCAAGCTGAGGATTCCAGTTGTATTTCCCCTCATTTTTAGGTCTCTTTAAGCTTCCCTCTTAAGGTTTATTTAAATGAGAATTCAAAAATTACACATCTGAAGAGAAACAAATTTGTTGACAAATTGATCGCACATTACTTCCACCCCTTTATGCCATATACAAAAATTAAAGAAAAACAAAATCAAAAGCTAAGAACAGAGGAAAGAATTTGCAGGGCATCACAGGGGGAAAGAAGAGAATGGAAGCACTGCAGGCTTCTCAGGATACCATGACAACTGCTCTCACCAAAATATCTGCTTCAATTAAATGCCTAGAAATGGCAGATTTTAACCCAAACTTCAAAGAGCAGACACAATACACACAGGAAAAGCTGGAATTCACCCATAACTCCCCACCATGAAGACAGAGAAATACATAAACATCATCTCATTTTGCTTCTACTGCTTAAAGATACCAGCCATGACAGAAAAGCCCAGTGACAAAAAGAGAAGCCCATCTGCCCGTGGTTACCCCATCTTCTTGTGCTCTGCCTCTCACTTAATTCTTCTGGAAATACACATTGTGGGGTTTTATAAAGATCATTTTCATTTCCTTTTCAGGACATTGTCTATCATCAATCCTTATTATTGTGCCTAACTATGTCAACTCCACAGAAAAGTTCCAGCCTTCTATCCAAACATCCCTCAGCTTCTTTCTCAAAAGCCTATGAGGAAACAGAAGCAAACACAATATAAAAGCACTGGAGCATATGTCTATATACTTTCCATCATCAAAATAGAAAAATCACTGACCCAGAAATACCCTGAACTGTGTAAGATTCTCTAAAGACGCCAAGCAATCAACAGAATGTATCTTGGCTCCATATGAATCAGAATAATATTTTTCTTAATCCTTTTTTATTTCCTTAGACAAGTGCAGTGGTAACCTCTCATGGCATGTGAGGAGATGCTGTGGTAAGAAGGCTGGAAGGAAGATCAGAGTGCCCAGAGAACATGAAAAAACAGACACTGAAATAAATGAAATTAGAACTCCAAGCTGTAAGCAAAAAGGATTGGCTTTAGGATGTTCCTTGATGAAAAACCTTCTAAAACCTCTGTCAAGTGTGGTATCCAACTGAGCAAAGTGCAACAGGACTTTTTCTCCAAAGCACAGCCTGGTGTGTTTTCATAGCAGGTGGAAAGGAACAACAGAGGGAAATTCTGCCACAGCAGTAGGTGATGGGACTACTTTGCTTTTCTAGTAAGAAAAAATACAGGTTTTTTTAATGTTCCCTGTTATATGTTGAATTTGTTGGACTCCTACTTACGAAGCACATAGTTCTCTGCAGCACAGCCTCAAGGACTCTCTTTTTCTCCATCTACTTAGACAACACTGATGGGTTTTTTGTAGGCTTTTAATACTTCATCTCATTAAATACCTCAAAAAGTGGTGCTTGGATTATTTTATAACACAACACCAGGAAAATAAGCACTTCCAGCTGCTGTCATATAATGACCACCTTCAAGTGTAGCATCTAAAATTCTCTCAAACAACTGTTTAGAATTGTTGCATCTGTGTAGCATTATGCATTTCCTTTGATTCTGATGTACAAAAAGAACTGCTTGAGACCCAACCCCACAGAGGATCCAGGAAATGCAAACAAAGCAAGTATGTCTCCCTTTACATGAATCATAGAATATCCTGAGTTGGAAGAGACACACAAGGCTCATCAAGTCCAAATCCTCACCTTACAGTACAGTTTGTTTAAATTAAGAATAAATCAGTATCCAATAAGAGAGCACTTCCTAAAATGTCAATCATACAAAATACTTTGTTAATATTGGTACAATTGTCTTGCCAGCAAAAAAAAAATGTTAAGTTAACCCTAAATCTACTGGCTTCTAACAATAATCTTATGTGTCCTGTGTAAATATACTAGCTACTAAAATTCATGCCTTGAAACACAAAAAACTCCCAGTTCTTCATTATATCAGTCAGACTGATTCTGCAATAAGGACAGAAACAACATTAATTTGGAACTTAAGAGAAGCTGGGAAAGTAGGCAAAGCACTGAATAATCTTATTTTGATACATTTACATTCACAAAAAATACCACTGAAACTCTGAAAACTTTGGTTCATATTAAAAAAAAAATAGAAAAAATATTCCTTTGTTTAGCATCCAATAATAACTTAGTAACAACACTGCATATACAGAATTCCAAGCTGTCTTTGTAGACAAAGTGCCCCAGTGACAGCAAGTCAGTGAGGCTTTCAGAGCCAGTCCCTTTGATCCACACGTGTGAGGAGCTCCCACCCAAACACACTCATTCAGTTTTCATGCCTCAGCTCCCAAGGGACACAACAGCAGTTTGAGTGTCAGACCTGTTAAGCAAGAGCAGGAAAATAATCCAGAAACAGTCACACAGTTTGTTAGTTCCAACCTTAACTGGCATTTTTGATCAATAGTGTTTTACCATTACAACCAGTGTCTGTGCTAATATTGTTCTTTTAATGGCTCACCAAATTCATGAATAAGCCACAAAAAGCAAACTCTCAAGAGCCTGGAAAAGATCTGGCAATTTCCATTTCCAAGGTAGACAAACCAGTATTGTTAATTTTGCATCCTCCCCTCAGCCTCTGGCATATCAATCACCTTTCTCGAACAGCTATTGTTTCAGATTCTTTCCTCCCATATCTCTTAGAACAACTTTCAAAACCACAGTAAGCTTCCCAATCCTTTCTTTTCTGTAGATTCTCTGAAAACCAACCCACATGCACAGCATTTCTTATCCCATTCCTGGCCTCTGGCAGCCTCACTCTCCAGCAGACAGAGCAAACCATCCCCTTAAATCAGGATATGCTCTGAAGGTTCACAGCAAGCACCAGGAATGCTCTGTGTGTGTGTGGAGAGCACTTGTGCATCAGGGCTCTGAAACAACATGCTGAGTTCACCAAAAAGACTGGTGGACCTTGCAACGGCATAAAGAAGCTGTCAGGATGAGAGAGGGAAAGCCATTCACGCTTGGTGAAGTATTTAGGTTTAAAACTATTCATTTCTGATTGAAAACAATCAAAGGCCAAGGAAAAAGAGGCATTTTGTTGTCTAACCATGTTCCAAAATATGCCTTTATTGAGGGAGCAGAGAATTCTGGCCGGGAGTGTTGCTGATGGAGAGAAATGGATGAATGCAGGGGATACAAAAAAAATCATCTGCCAAAGGAGGAAAAAGCACTCACCAAATGGAATGGGAGCATTAAAGAGGCAGCAGCAGAGGCCAGCACTAAACAGAAATGATGGGACTGAAGAGCAGGATGTCCCAAAAGCCCCATGGCATTGGACAGGCACAAGCAGCATATTACTGTTTGTAATTTGGAGTTGTTTATGTTGGTGGGTGTGAAGGTCAGCTACTTACAGGCACTTAATGTCAAGTGACATTAACAAGGACAAAACAGGATCTGACTTTTGAATTGACACTTTGTTTTTACTGACTTCTAATGAGATATAATCTGAAGGGCTTTAAGAGGGACAGGCAGCCAGAAAAAAATCTTGATTAATCTAAGGGTAAGTAGATAAACAACTGCAATTAGAAGTAGAGAGAAAGGGTTAAACCAGTCAGTTTTGTGCTAAGACACACAAACAAACAAACAAATCTTTCTTCAACTGAGGCGTAAAGGCTCTCATTTCTTCCATAACAGAATACAGATGATTCACAGCTGTTTGGCATCTGCTGCACTTCTACCTAGAGAATGTGCTCTCTTTGTCATCAGATATCTCCCAACACATGGATGGGAGGAATCACATCCCGTCCACTGGAGCACCAGCATCCTGTATGTTACTAAATGCTCTTTACACATTTCTGAGGGTGGAAATCAAGAACTGGACACCCACAGGCACAGAAAAAAGAAAGCAGGATCTGCTTATCTACACCTAAGATATGATATTTTCACTCAGTACAGGCATTTAATTTGTGAAAGAATCTAAAAGCATCGCACTTAGATTTAAAGCACGATTTTTATTATGCACATTGTTAGCAAAAAAATTTTTAAAACCCCTTGCATTTAGGAAGGCCAAAATGTGTCTGTTCCTCCTACTTATAATCAGGAAAGTCTCGTGCTTACTGCATGATTCTGAAAATGTAGTTGTTACTGAGCTGCAGCATTTTACAAATGCAAGATGAGCCAAACTTTTGGTTATTTTGTTCCAAAATGCAGAAGTTTTTGACCACATGAAACTAATTTTATGTATGCCACTGATTCAAAACAAACAAAAAAAAAGTTGATGTATTACTTTTGGCATCAAATTATTCTGTAGAATCACATGGATGAAATAACTGTGCTAAAACAGCTGTGCAAAGTACTCAAATTGGCTTGCTTTCTTCCCTTGCAATAAACCTCTAGTCTGCTTGGAAAGTCCTGTTTTTTCCAGACTTCAGTTCAGGAGGTTTCTTTGGTAATCTGTCATTTTTTCACAGGCATATACTCTCTTATTTTCTAGCAGCTGTGGACATACAGATTTCCATAAAAACCTACACAATCAGAAGCTTGAAACCTGGTAAAAGAGGAATGATTAACAGCAGAGTACAAGCAATGGTTCTCAAGATAACTTATAAAGAGAAGATATGAAACCAACATTTACCTATTTTCTCTTCAAAAGCAAAACAAAAAAATGCATCAATTTTTCATGCTAATACAAGCACACCTATCAGGAGCATATTTGAAATGAATCCATGTCAGACCTGTAACACTGCCCAAAAACATTAAGAAGAAGCACTTTTCCTAAATGCAATGTTTAAAAATTAATTAACAGCAACAAATGTAAAGTTGTGGTTAAAAAATGCCCAAAGTTAAAGCAGTTGGTATGTAAAGCACTAAAAGTGGCACAGGATTTGCATATACAGCCTCTGTGGGGACACACAGATAATCCAGACCCCTCATTACTCGGAAATTCCTGACAATGAGAAGCTCTGAAATAACAGTAAATGTTTAACACAACTTAATGCCAGTACAAACACACATCTGCCCAACAGGGCATGGTAAGAGAATTCCAGGCTGTTCATGCTCACAGCTGAGCCCACAACATCCTGGTTTTAGAAGTGGAAGGGTTTTTTGTTCAGGTATTGTTAGAATAATTCCCCCATCCTCCCCGCCCCCACCCTGCCAAAGCTCTGCACGAAGATTAATTAAGAAGTTCATGCCTTTCAAAGCTACAGGAAGCCAAAATAATAACTAAATATTCTTCAGTTATGTTTTCAAACTTGTCTGTACACCTCTCCTGAAACTCAGGATTCTGATAAAAGTACATGGGTCTAAATCTGAAGGAACCAACTACACAGAGCACGGCCTCGTTAGTATCCTGATTTTCTCAAACTGTAATTATTATAGATTCCTGCAGGACCAGTGGCATAATTCCTTGGTAAAGAATTTCAGATTAAGACAGGCAGAATTAAAACACATTTTAGAAGGTAATTATGAAAACTGTGCCTGAATAAGGCTCTGGGTTTTGTAAAAGGTAGGTAAGTTACTTCTCTTTGCCAGTTGCTCACACGTGATTATGGATAGTCACAGATACTGAGTCCAAACAACACCTTTTTGCTTTAAAAAGAGCTTTGATAGAAGTTAAAAAAGCCAAAACCTGTTATTTATATTATCATTAAAAACAGACAGCAAAAATACTAAAAAGAAACATTTTTGATTTGCTGATGATGGTTACATTTCTACGTTCTACAATCACCAAAGTCACCAGGCAAAAAAAAAAACACCAAATACATGAAATCCCAAATGGAAATTCAAACAACTTTCAGAATATGTAAAGCAGCAGCTTCACAGCTTGGTTTTAGAAAGAAGTTTACTTCCTTGTAAAATCTATTATTTGTGTTCATAGAGCTCTCTGGTAAGAGGTCAGAATGGAGAAAATATTCCACTTCAGACTATTCATCCAAAGTTCTACACACAGCAACAAAAAGTCCAGTGTCACAGGAGGAGAACATCAGGATGCCTTCCTGCAAAATAACTGTTTAGTTTGTAATTGTACACACAATTTTGGAAAGATTCTGACTTGGCCAGCAAAGATTTGGCTTTTGACACATGATCAGTATGAAACAATAAACATTTTTCAGTTAATTTGCAGGCAAATACCTTGACATGACACATTCTAAATATGTGGTCTGACACACGTAGCTTTACATTTTTACAGCATCTGTAATTACCACTCCTTACCGGTGCTGCTTTTCGAGGGCTCAGGATGTCAGTGCCCTGGCTGGGGCTGCTTGCAGAGCTCTCCTTCACCAGGACTTTCAGTCACAAAGTAGGTGCATTGGCCTTTTTCAGAGCAAAAAATTATATCTATTAGCAGTGCTTATGTACTATTCCTAACAAATTGGCACAAGCCCTGCCACAGCAATGGCAGTTTGCCATTAAGGGTGAAGCTGTGTTATAATTTTCACTACAGAGAAAGTTGAATTGGGTTCTATGTCTCGCTGCTTGCACCTGGTATCCTGCTATAAAAGGAGACTTTGGACTTCACCTCTCCTCAATAGAGAACTTGAAACTAAAGTATCAGAGAACACATGCTTGCTACTGAGGCATGTAATTTCTTCCTTCCTCTTTATTCTAAAATTATTCACGTTACCTACTTGATGAAAAAAAAAAAAACAAACCAAAAACAAGCAGCCCAAGCTTTGAGTTACACACAGATTCTTATCACAGGGACCCTGTTCTCAGGCAGCAGTGAAATGCGTGCTGTCCTGTCAGACAGAAAATAATTTCTTGTTCCTCAATAACAAAACAAGTATTTACTACAATACTGTTTCAGCCATTTAAGAAATATTTTTATGCTTTGCTTTTGTCATTTTATCAATGCTCTATTTGTGTTCAATAGCATCCTCCATTGTACAGAGCAGCAGGATGACAGACCCAATCACTGGAACTTGACATTAACGTGCTCACATTCCATGGCTACAGCTTGGTTATAAAAGCCATGGAAGAGTGAATTTAATATATGGCAGAACACCAGACTTTTTTTTCGTTTTGTTTCAAATTCTAGAAACTACCTTTTTGATCCTGAATAGCAACAGGTCCACAAAGTTTCCTCTCCTTCCACTAAGCTGGTTTTTTCCATTCTCCTCTTACCATGGCCTCCAAAATGGCCGGGGATGATTCCTCCATCACTGCCTGCACCCGCTAAACTTGAAGATCAAAAGTACTTCTTTGCAGACAAAAATGTTGCTAATTTTCCATCACTAATATATGATTATTGATAGAGCTCTACCAGCAAAGAGGAAAATGGGAATTCACTGAACATGGCTTCAACAAGCCCATTCAGTCAAGAGACAAAATGAGCTACAGTAAAAGTTCTTTTAACTACAGGGAAATGCCTATTAACATGAGTATGCCAAGCATACTGTCAACAGAGAAGGTGCCCCAGGTCACCTGCAACCGTAAGAATTCTGAAGAAAACTGCTCTGAAAGCAAAAGGATAACACTTCATGACTTCTAACTTGCAGGAAATTTCTCTCATTTAAGTTACTGTGTAAAAATACATTAAAATCTGGGAGGGACTGAGCTTTAAATACGGTTCAAGCTCAAAGAATTAAAATGTGAAATGACACAATGGCAATTACTATAGTAAATGAAAGGGTCAGCTGTTCTGCACTTTCTAAATAGAGGAGTCAAACATCTAGCAAAGAAACACAAAATCCATAAAAAGTTTTCAACCCGTAATTTTGCATCAATGGACATGGATCTCTCAGACCAGAAGAACACTGAATCTTCTAGCACCATTATTCTTTCAGCTCAGGGGCAGAACCAAGGCCACACAAAAGTGACTTTGTATAATTTGACTGGGCTACAGCCCCCACGACCTGACAGCTCTCGTGCTGACAGGAAATAGCTGTTGCCTCGAGCCTTCATCTACCCACGTGAAGCAGAGTAGACTACAGACCAGCCTCTGTTCTCTTCTAATTGTCAACATCTGCTCTGCACAGCTATGAATAACTTTATGACACACACAAAAAAATCTCTCCTACTGACTCCAAAGGTTTTGTGTTTTTCTTTTTTTCTTTCTGAACGTGAAATCTGACACTGAAATTAAGAGAGAGCCTGTTTTGCTTGTAGGTTAAGATCTACATTCTTCTGAAAGATGCCATTAAAATGGAATTCAGGGTGGGCAGAAAAAGCTGATAGTGTTGGTTATTACTTTGTAAAGTCAGGTGGCCAAATAAATGTTGGCAGTTGAGATAATACATTATTTTCAAATATGGGAGAGAAATAGAACACCAGCCCACTGGTGGAGGTAGGAACCTCCATGAGAGGTAGCTGTGATCCCTGTGACCGCTTGATTCATGCCAAGTGCAATAAACCTCAACTCAAACATCTTAACCCTAAAAAATGAGGATGTAGATGTAGCAATGGATACATTCAACATGACCTGAGTTTCAGTTCAAAGAAGGAAGACATTTGAGGACAGCTTAGCAACACTGCCACTTGAAACCTCAACTTTCCTGCTCCTTCAAGTGAGCCATCAGGGCTTCTAGGAATGTCAAACATTTGAATGTAGCAGTTTCTAATTCATTTTCATTTCACAATCACAGACTTATTTATTTATTTATTTATTTATCATAGATGAGTGCCAATATAAAAGATATGGATAAAACTGGGGGGACATGGCCACACTACAATTTTAGGTGGTCCCTAGGCCTGGCTTATAAGGGAAGAGGAAAAAGGAAAAAGGGAGATGCACATCAGCGTGTCTGCAGCCCTCATTAGCAATGTGACTCTTCATGATCAGAAGATGAATGGAAACAGAAATAATTAAAGAACAAATCACAAGGGGAGTCAGTCCTTGCCAGAATAATTCTCAGACAGTTTTCCAGGACGGGAACATAATGTGATAAGGCTTTCTTAGCTGACTCCTGCACAAAGCATAGGTTGACTGTTGGCTGCACATGGGACAACACCAGGGGAAAAAATATCTTTTCTCATTTGGTTTAAATACTCCGGAAATACACAGAAGGAAAGGAACACTGAGAAGATAAAGCTAAACATGGCTCCTTTAGTGCCTTACTGAAGCACACACTGTATCCAGGTCCACTGCAATAACTTCTTTATCTCTCTGTCTGGCTTCAATGATAATAAAGCTGAGATTTCCCAGCTGTAAATGCTGTGACAGTTCATTTGCTTCTTGCTAGCTTGGGTTCAGTATTACCTTGCTGGCAGCGCTCCAAGTGAAGTGTGTAAAAGTGCTTGGACGGTGTTGTTTCTCTCAGAAACATTAAAACTCTTTTAAATGCAACTGCCAACCTGGTGACCAATTCACCCCCTTCCCTGAGGCCTTGACTGTGATAGAGCATTTCATGGACACGGTACTGTGTTCTCCTGAATATTAAAGTCACTATTCATCTGCTACTTACTTGTACTCATTGGTGGTTACATTTCAATTTCTTCATTAGAAACTACTAACTACTAAACTACAATCTGCCCCTTGCAAAAGGAGTGGGCAATTAAGGATGTGGTGAACTTGTGGCTCTTTTGTGAAGCATCAGGAAAAGACAAAATTGTATGGGGGAAGAGATGAAGATAAGAATGAAATGAGAAACTGAAAGCTGCTGAGTGCTGTCATAGCCAGAACAACCAATTTCAAAAGTTGCAATGGAAGACATTCAACTAAAAACATACAAGAGAAAATACAGAGTAGAAGAGTACAGAGTTTAAAACCTGCCAATACAGTCCTGAAGTCCCCAAAATTACACAGTGTCAAACCAATGGGTTTCAGAAAAATAGAAGTCTGGAATGCATGTTCAAAATAAATTTTAATTGTCAGTGTAACTATTAGGTAATATTAAGCACTAACTTGATCCCTGTTTTACTAGCTTTTAAAATAGAACATGGCAATTTGTCTGCAAAGAGGCTTAAAAGGTGTACACTAGTTAAGACAAAAATCAAACCAGAGGCAGACCAAGCACATCTAGTGCAAAAGACTTGTGCTCTGTGGCTGTGGAAGAAGCATTTGTATAATATATACAGTCTGATGTAAAAAAATAAAAAATGTCCAAAAACCAACAAACAAAAAAATCCCAACCAACCAAACAATAACAAAAAAACAAACAATGTCCCCCAAAAAAACAAAATCCAAAAACAAACAAACAAACAAAACCACCCCCAAACCCCAAAAAAACAAAATACAAAACAAAAACAAACAAACAAAAAAAAACCAAAAAAACCCCAAGCTTAACAAGCTATGTTATAGACAGCACACTTATTTTGTCATTTGTGGCTAGATAAATACTCTAAAGTCATAAAGACTAAAACATTCTTTAAAGTAAAATTTGAACCATTCATTAGACAGCAAGCAGTTTCCTCAATCTGTCTTTTCTACATTATAAAATAATTGTAACTCTGAGATTAAAACGTTAATGACTATACTTATTTCATTCTGACATTATTACAGTATAGGTATGCAAAGAATTATCCAAAATAAATATAGGTCTCTTGGCATGCTCTGGAATTATACAACTGAAAATAATAATTCCTTTTACTATACAAACTTTCTGAACACCTATCTTTTACATTGACAGCCCTGATTCATATCTACTCCAATAAACTCAGCACCATAAATGGATGGTACCCAATTTGCCTAATAAAAAGAAGTCTAGTAACATCTGCTTTTTGTGTTTCAGTAGCTCTGAAGAAATCAAAGTAGCTTGCAGCAACTATTAAGCCCTCCTACTCAGCTTACCAGCAGCATCAGAATTTTGAGTTTCACTAAGGAATTCTATTTGTGAAATGAGGGGTATGAAAATGCTGGGTTTATATTCCTCTTCCGCTGCCTTTTTCAGCACGGTGCGAGAGGTCACGGCAAGTGATGCAAAAGGTCAAATCCACCCACACCACAGAAACCATCTCACCCCAAGAGGCGGCACAGGAGCAGCAGTTCCACCTAGAGCTGGACAAAAAGCCATTTCCTCCCTGGCCGTGCTCCCCATGCCCTGCACAGCTCCTGTTTCTCTTTGGGACAGGGCTGGCTCTGCCTCCTCCCCGCAGAGCGCTGCTACCCCTGCCTCCTTCATGCCATCAGCCACTGTCAAAGTGCTGCACACAGAGCATTCCGGGGAGGGAGATGTGCTGCTCACCCTTAACACGATGAAATTGCTGTAAGGGAACCAACAAATATCCATTCTTTATGGAAAAGGACACAGTGTTCACAGCTACATTGATCCAAGCTAATGCGCTGAAAAGCTCACTGTAATTTTTTTTATTCGTACAACTTCAGCTCAAGAACTTCTAACACAGTCTGTTGGCCAAGACTGTCAAAACATAATAAAAATCCCATGTCCTAGTTTGTCACACTCATACCTATAAAAAACTGAACACATAAAAACTGAACTACTCATTAAATCTGTATCCCTATACTCCAAAGCAGTTGGACTGGACAATGAATCTGGCTTTTTTAAAACACAGAAAAGAAAAAACTTCAAACATAACAATATAGCATATATTGTTAATACTGATGAGAGGATATGGTGGATGTAAATATTTTTAAACTCAGCTTCCTTAAGTAGTTAATTCAGAAAAGCAACAACTACTGTAGAGACAGATGTCAAACCCAGCAGCGTGAGGTCAGTATAAAAAAGTATTAAGGAACAAAATCTTGAGTGCCAAAAATCAAACTGGCCTTTGGACCCCCGGCCCATATGGGAAGTGGTGCTCTCACACTCACCCACCCACCACTCCCAATCCCACGGAAATTACTGAGCTCTCCCAAAAATCTGGCCCAGTACATTCATCGCTAAAAGCCAAGACAAAAAAAAATGAAGCTATTTTCTAGTAATAAATAAAACATGCTTAACTCATTCTCATAGTCAGTTTTTAAAACAGTGAAAAACTGCTCAACGTGCAGTAGCAAGAGACAAAGGAATGTTTTTTCCTATGTATAAGGCTACAAGAGGGAGCTGCATTGCAGATGAAATATGTTTGAAATCCATAACTTTCATTACAATAGAAGCCACAGTAAAAATATTTCCCCTTTTTTGTGGAATCAGCACTTTGGTTTTCAAATTCAAAGAAAGCAAATTACAGAAGCAAAGGGTGTATCAGCTATGGCTCTCAAGTATGGACAACCAACTGAAAAATAAACATCACTGAGTTGGAAATGTGTATTTGGAGTGGGGTTTTGGTTTTGAAAGGAAAAAAAAGCTAGGGCTACTTCAATATCTTATCTTTCATTTTAAAATAAAAACTGGATTTTGTCCCTCAAGAAAAGGCAAAAGTGTACTGCCTGAAGCTATAAAAGGCAATGATATAGAAGCCCAACATGAAACTTAAGGGCTGTTTATTTGGAAGTCAGCACAAGGACATCAACAGGATAAATAAGGAAGATCAAACAAGAGTTAAGTGGAGCACTCAGAAACTGGAAGTTATTAGTTAATTCCATCCATGTCTGTAACTGCAGCTTTACATTAACAAATAAGTCTTCAATTTATTTTAACATCTTGCCCTGTTTTTCAAAGTAATTTTCAAGGATATTGAGGAGACATAAATCGCAATAATAACTTGGAAAGCCAATTATGCATTTCAGAAAATTTAAACCTTGACAGTTTTCCTTTATGCTTGTCCATCTCCTACCTGAAATGTCTTTAAAAAATGGGGTTTAGGATGCAAATCTGTTGCATTCCTTATTGATTAATTACTAAAAATACAAGAAAATATCACCAGCTGGAAAAAAATATAGCTCACATCAGAAATAGCTGTTTTCTACCACTTTCATTTCTATATCCATCAAAATCATATCATGCTTCTTCTGCCATACAAGTATACATCATGCTGTAATGCTGCATTCCTCAAAAACATCTTGGAATAAAGTCAAACTTATGGTAATCACAAGCTGCTTTTGTACTATATTACAATATTTCTGTTCTATTTAAACATTACCATATATTATGACCCACATTCCAGCCCTGTTTAATCATGCAAATTGTCAAACAAGACATGAAGAGGAAAAATACAATTTATTTAACACTTCTTCCCCTATGGGACACCTTTAAACTCACGCAAAACTGCACGCACACAAAGCGCAAGCTGTATACATTTCTGAATTCCAGCAAACCTGTTTCCAAGTTCAAAATATGTGACCTTGAGCTGCCTTTTCATAAAGCCTCACTGGGAAGTTCTACTTGTGCTTTGAGTTCACAGATGTGGCTAAGCCACTTCTCATTAAACTTTCAAGAATTCCATGAACCCTTTGACATGTATTTTCACATGTAAATATAAACACTGTCAAGCCTGTGAAACTTCGGTTCATTCTCCTCCAGAGTAGAACAAGGATCAACAACAAAAGGAAGCAGCCAGTTGTTTTTTTCTTATATGGTATAGGCTCAATCCCATACAAACCACTAGAATCTGCTGTAATAACCAGTAACTTTGGTTGTTTCATTTGGTAGAAAAGCATCAGGACCTCACTATTAATGCCACATTTTTAGATAACATGGGTCAAGGAAAAGGAAACAGTGATCAAAAAATCCCAAGTGTTGAGTATCTTTTTACTGAAAAACAAACACAAGTGAGCCATTAATAGTGGCAAAGATGGGGAGAGGGAGGGGGAGTGGATTTCAATCAGCCTTCTCATGTTTTATTCATTCTTATGAAAGCCACTCCCTCTAGCCAGTTTTTGCTTTTACTAACACAACCAGACAACAGGCATTGCATACATCCACTTTCAGATTGCTGCCTTGATTATTATTTCAGTTGGGACACATGGACAGCCAACCCAAACACTAAATAAGTGGAATTTTCTGGTTGCAGGTAGACAAAACAGATGCTGTAAGCCAGAGATACTCAATCTGTGGCCCACTTGGAAAATTCATCCAACTTGTAATCTACTCCGACCAGCTTTTGACCACTATGAAGTTCCCTGTTGAGACACAAGATGATAATGCAATATTAAGTCCACTGAATTTATGGAAGAGCTCCAGCCATGCTGTCAGGTCCTTCTTGCCTTAAAAACAAGCTCCATGTTCTGACTCCACCTAAATGCTGGATCTATTTCCAAACTGAGCATCTGCAGTAAATGCTGATTTGTAGCATGAATCTTTATCAAACACTAATTAAACTCTAATATAGGAAGTGTTAGTAAGTAGAGAAGCACAGCTTTTAAACCTGTTGGCTAACAGGCTCCTATGAGAAGAGCACAGAGGTGTGTGCAATGCAATGTCAATTATTGCTCTTCTGTCAGGTGGCTGGGAGAGATTATTGGTAAGAACTACAAATCACCTGTGACAACTTCCAGATTTATCCAACATCAAGAGCTCCAAGATAACCTGCAAAGTCCAGCATGTATCAGGAAGTCATACAGTCACAGTCATCCAGAATCACTGGGGCTTTTTCAGAGTTATTTATCTACGTTAGGACAATCCAGTTTTATCATCCACAGGCCCATTTCTTTTGGCAGGAGTCTCCTCACGAGTCATTCTAAGTTTCCTGCGTATTTCCCCAGTGAACAACCATATGAAGGCATGGAAATGTCTTGTCTTTGAGGAGTTAAAAATGGTAGGTCAGATGGAATTGCTGAACAGAATACTTCACAGGCTGTGAGACTAACATAAAGCAGTGATTTAACACGTGTGGACAGGAACTCAGCTTTTACTTACAGTCAGCAACAGCCCTTAAAAATTATTTGTACAAATATTTGTGCAATTAACTCAACCTTAAAACCATTGAGACCTTTTCACTTACACAGCCCAGCAAACATTTACAGTGTAAAAGAAGGGCTGGACGACCAAACCTCAATCACATTTACAAGCACAATCTGGACTCGCATATCCCATCAGATTTGTTTTAATCTACATTTTTTTCCACTTACTCCAACATCAAAACAGTCAGTTCTCTTAATTTGTTTGCTCATTTTCTTCCTGTACCTGTCACTGTGATCTGCACTTACTGAACAGTTACAATTATCCACTTTTATTTGTTTTCTTACTCTGGGTCAGAAGGAGCAACTCTTCCAGAACACATACACATATATTTAAGGTTTATATCAGTATATCCATAAAAGTGTGGTTTAATCACCTGTCATTTATACAGAAGATAACATTGAGGAAGCAAATACTGATCTTTTAAAAAGTCGTTTTTTTCATTGTCATGCTCTCTTTGTACTCTCTCACTCCTACCACACTCTGCAGGATATATATTCTGAAATTTCACGCATACCATAAAGTATCTTTGGAATGTTACAGTATAATTGTTTAGAGAAACATTTAACGGATGAGTAAGCATCAAGAGGCCAGGGCTAAGGGAAAAGAAAAGTTAAAATGCTGGCAGCATTTTGTATTGAATTATCTTCTCAGCATGAGGACAGGGATGGACATTTGATCCAAAAATCTGGTATTGATTCAAGCAGTTTAAACCCAGCATCCAGCCTGGAGATGTCTGAAGCCACCTACCAAAACATCTGCTGCCATCCACCACTCCCAAACCTGGCTTTGGGCACTGCCCAGCAGAGCAATCCAGTGCTACAGGATGTTATTTGATCAATAACATGAACATTATGAGAGGGGATGACATGATATTGACACTTGGCTCTTTTTTTTACTCCCAGTTCCTCCTCTGTCCCATACATTTTTAAGTAAGAAAAAGGAAAATAATTATCCCTCTACATGAATTTCTAATCAGAAGAACAGATACAAAGGCAGGAGAAGTGCCATGTGCTGATATGCTCTGGAAACCAAACAGTTCTTTTAGCTCCAAAGCTGGAAAAGCCAAGCTGCCCCACGCTTGTGTCACAGCTAAAGCTTGTCTCGTGATTAGGCACCCAAAATCTCCCTCCAAGGGGATTCTGAGGTGCGTAACAATGTACAAGTTGCAGCTGGTGCAGCACAATTGCTCCAAAACTTCAGACTTTCAGGGAATTCTCAGAAATATACTGTCTCTGAGGAACTTCTTTTTTGCATTAAACTTAGTGGAGAACAGGTAGCACGTTAAAAAATAATGAGGAACACATAAATAGTGTGAATCTATAAATCTCATCTTGTTAATAAACTTATGGGAAAGTACCACAAGTTCTGCTATACAGCCTTCTAGTTCCAAACCCAATGTATTACCCAAAATTGCTAATCTACCTGGAAAATGTGTGAGTCTAGATTATATGTAAGAGTAATGGACTTATTAAGTCTTTAAGAGGTTTTTGTAGCACAAAAGATTGCAAGGGACTTCCCAGGTCATTGTATTTGCATTCTACTATAGAAACACTATATTAAGTCATCTCTTTGAGAACACACAGGTCCTCATCTTATTTAAAATAAGAGGTTTTTTTGCACAGCCTCCCTTAAATAATTTCAAAATCAGAATATTTCTTTTAATTTTTCACTCAACTGATCAAAGATCCATTGGCCATTTAGATGAAACATTTCAGATTGTGTAGGAGAAGTTTTTACATCCTCAAGTTTTTCTTTCACTTCACCAACACAGAGGTCCAGATGCTGTTGTCAGATAAATACACTGGTTTAAATCTGTATTTTTTCTAATGCCACACTCACAGGCAAATCCAAATATTTCATGGGTAACTTTTTCTGTAATTACTTTCCCTTGGTGAATTACAGGGATGTGTAATACCACTGATGATTTTAAAACAGGGTCTGCAGATAACTCCTTGTGTTACAATGACCACAGCAGGGCCTGTATGTTTTTGGAGTTAGGGTAACAGGGAACACAACACAGTTTATAATGAAGTCCAGCAAATAAGGATATGTTAATCTTTTCAACCACTTAAATGCAGGGAAATCAAAACCAAATGTCTTCTTAACATAGCATCCCAAAACCCAAGCCCAAACACTTGGATCTTAATGCCTGCTGGGATGTTTTCTGCTAACCATCCATTAGATTGCTTATATTCTGTACAACATTCCTCCACAAGCTGGGCTGATTTCTTCCACAGCTTAACTTGTTTTTGCCAAAGTCTCTTTTAGTCTTTATTTTAGTTCAGCTTTGGCCTCCTGCCTAATGAAACAACTGTCCTTTATGCCAAAACTGTCATCTTCAGTTGCACAAGACTCATCTCACTTACAAACATGATGTTTAATGCCTGAAGAATTGCTCTTTTAAAATGATCAGAAGAAAAGCATAAACAGACACAGGAGTAGTCAGTACCTTGGGTGGGAGAAGAATCATTCTCAAGAAAGATTTTTTTTCTCCTTTTGTATTCAAATACACTTTGTGAAAAGAAAACCCTAATTATTGGAATATGAAAGCATATGTAGTTAATCACAGACAGCAGTGAGACATATAAGGCTCACTCTAAACCTGAAAGCTTCGCTCTCACTCAGTGTGAAGTCACTGTTTTGCAATTATCACATGTACCATAACCTTGGCTTCTATTGAACAAACTATATTTAAATATGAGAATCCAATAACCTTAATAAACTATTGAGTATTGATTATGAGTGAAAAAACCCATTCAAATGAACCTGTTTTCCTGCTGTAATTTCAGACACAGCTGAAATAAAAATACCTGTGTAAGAAGTTGCTCCTGGGTGAGGTTATTGATCCAGCGAGTGTATCGTTCAGTAGAGTCCAGGGGCTCTCTTTTGACTTGGCAACCAATAATCTAAAGCAAAATGAGATAAATCCCCTAGGTTAAACTGCTGTACACCCACATGGAAACAAAACAGCATCACAAAATAAACATTGAAAACATGGCAACTCCAAGAATTAAGATTATCTATACAGTCCTTACTAGCCCCCTTATATGTTCATAAGATAACATGGCACACTTCCTCTGCTCAAATGTTAAATAATTACAGACTTTAAAGGTCTCTAGAAAACACTGAGGAGTATCTTTCCGATAACCTCATTCTTGGGAATATTTGAACCATTTTGGTTGAAATTTTCGAAGGACCTTTTCCATAGGCAGACATCTAGAATGCAAAATTTCAACCAAAAAAGTTAGTCTGGCAAATGAAAATTGGAACTTGAGGAATACCAGACAATCCTACCAACAGTGCCATAACCTGTAATACCCCACATTACTTTTAATTAATATAAAATAGGAACAATCCCCCACATATTCTGATTTGTCTTGTTCATGGCAGAACAATGTAGACACCTCATTTTGGTCACTGAAGCACTATACACATATTTAAGCAATATCTTCTTCTGTACTGTTCTGTAGCTGTATGGGTTAAATATGAATTTTAGTATTATTATGCCAGTAGGCATTCAGAAATAGCTTCCAATATGTATCAAAGAGAACATTAGTAGGATTACATAGTGCCCGTATCTGCACAGACACATATTAATGCAATTTCATTGAAACACTGAACCATTTATAAATCTCTGATTAGACAAGGAAAAAGCTACAGAGAACCCCAGGAGTGTGACTGGACAGAATTCTGCTCCTCCCAAAGTCTGCAGTCTCCACAACACCTTCAGGGTACCACAAGACTTAATTATTTATGCAAAGTAAGCTGATACTGTTTTATACCAACCACTGCACTCCCATCATACTATAATTCTCCATTTTTCTTCATGATTTTGATGGTGCTTCCTATTGAGGATGTGTTCATCCACTGAGAACTAACACCACAGTGTAGATATCAGTGTTTTTGAACACTAATTTCCAATAATCAAGTTCTGTTCAAGAACAGGTAGAAAACTTCCTTTGCTTATTTTCCACCCTTAGCATTCATAAATCTTCCGGGTATCTATGTTTACCGAGATTTAAACCCCAGAGAGATGTCAGCAGTCAGGCCAGAATTCTGCATGTGCAGTTATGAACACTTCTGATGTGGGAAGAAAAACACCACAAGAAGATCTTGCTGGGGGACTGCTGGCAATGAAACATCACAATTTAGAGTATGATTAAATACAATCAAAATAACAAGCATGGAAAAAAAAGAACATGTTATTTGCTTATCCCATAAGAATAAACCAGAATGTTTCTGAACTAGGGAACGTTTTCGCAATGACAACAATGAATTATTGTGGAAAACTTCAATCATCATCCTAACTTAACCCTTCAATTATAGCTAAGTAATACTAAGATATTTTCAGAAGGTTAACCTAAAATTCTTTTAAACTGAGTATCAATTAGAAGAGTTCATAGAGATGTTTTTAATGGGGCCACATCACAGAGATAAAAACCTGACAAAAGCTGTGGCAGATGTACATCTATCCTGTGCTGCAAGGATGATTTTTATTCAAAAATAGAACTCTTGCTAGTATTCATTAATCAAGCCCTCATTAGCCTCCTCTTGCATATCTTATGTTTTTCTAATTTACAAAGACACTTTTAAAAACTCTGCATAAAAGGTTAAAGGGAAAAATTAACTTTATCTCTCAAGCTATTCTGTAACAAGACAAGATGGAAACCTAGTTTCTTTATTGAAAGAGTCACAGTGAAACTGAACAGATACAGAATACAAAGAGCTTTCAAAAGGTGAGAGATTAAAAAGGAGAATTTCAAGTTTGTTTTTCTGAAAACCTAGTTTTCAATTACAGCCAAGTAGTAAATGCAGTCATCTCTTTCCAGGAAGCTTGAAATTTAAATCAGAAGCAGAGGGCAGAGTTTCACATTTTTATATTAATTTCTGACCGGACTGATAATTTCATAAATGCTGTTGATAATTTAAGCAAGCAAAAGCACTTGGCTCTTCCAGGTGCTCAGCTAAAGGATTGTCATTCCCTGAAGTCCAAAGAACAACTGGTTCAAATCTCAGCTCCCCACACTTGAAGAGCAAACTGAGCAGGTTTGATCAATGATCTGTACGCACATGAGGAGAAGTGAAGGCAGACAGAAGTGCTATTAAATGGGATCCTGATGGCTCTTTTCTGGATTATACATCACTGTTTGTAATTTCTAGAGTTCGACTTCAATTCTTAGCCAAAATTCCCTCCTTCTTCCATCTAGCCACACAGATAATTCCACTGCATGCTCCCATTTACTCCTCTGAATTTTCGTTCATAACACTGGTTCTGTAATTACTGTATGTAGCTCTTAAAATACCTTGAGCCTTTTGGAATTGAAAAAAAATCAGGAAAAAGTACTCAGCAAATAAATGTTGTTTAGGAATTACTGGTATTGCAGTGAGAAAAATCAATGGGTTACATTGAATTTTGCCATAATTTGGAGCACAATCATTGGAAATGGAATTTTCCAAACTCCTCCATCAACTGACATGCCTAATAGCAAGACAGGCATGGTGACAGGACAACAATCTAGAACCTTATATACAAATACAATCATCAAATAAAAAGCTGGATTTTAAAAAAAAATTGTTTTATACAAAGAAAATTTCTTTTTTACAGCAAAGCTCAACCTAACGGGCAGAACAGTAAAACAGCATAAGATATGAATCTATGAAGAAATGCAGCAGAAAGTAATAGGATTTGCCTCTGCATTTTAAGAGTGAGACATTAGAATAACTCCATGTTTAAAAATCCAATTCTATTTTTTAACTAGTCCAATGAAAATTTACAACAAGTTCTAGGCAACGCTTGTACTGCGTGATTCCAAGTTCTTTACAGCACTGAACACCTGCAAGTTCACGGCTCTGAGTCTAAGGGTGGTTTCAATAAAAGTGGACAAAGATTTGAACAATAATCTCCAGAGCACTGGATTTCACTTCCATGACTAAACAGGACACAGCTGATGACACTCGGTCCTTGAATTTTCAAAATCCAACTCCAAACCCCTCCATTCTGCAATCACCAAAGTGTTCTGATTACCTACTCGAACACGAATGAACAGTGAAAAGAATAATGAGTAGAACCAATGCTGAGAACTAATGTGAGAAAGAGAAGCTGCTTGTTGGAAAAAAGGAAAACAATGCAAAGTGCATCTCAGAAAAATAAAATTTTCTGAGACTTCATGAACTTCATGTCCTCATTTGTCCAAATGATAGTTAGTATATCACACCTTGTCTCCCACACCCTTGGCTTCCCTCACTCTTTCCTGGTTTGAGCAGGCAGATACTATTGAATGAATTGAATGAATTGAATGAAATGGCTCCAGTGAATTCAATACAGAGATGAGGTTAAGATTTCACTTCATTTCTTGTTCCTTACACACTGAGTAAGATCATTATCTAGACAATAAAATATCATAATACATACTTAGCAATCCTACACTTGTTTCATTTGTGGACTTAAAGAGTGGAAAAGAGGATCGATATATTTAACACTTTACTAAAATGTCTTCCATAACAGTGGCTCAAGTTTGCTTTTTCTTAAAATTACCTAAATATGCTATGCACACACATAACTAAAGTATTTTTTTCCAGTCAGCTTTCTAATTATTCCTAAAATGTATTCTTTTACAAGCAAGTTGAATTACTGTCTTAATTCCTCCTCTTCATACAAAAAAACAAACCTGCCACAATAACCTGACAATTCATATTTTTACAAGCAAAGGAGCAAAGCAGCCATAGCTGGTGTTTAGTGGCCTTTCATAGGATTTCCAAGGATGTCCCAGATCCATCAGCAGGGCACATATAAGACAGTATCACAAAACATCATCTAACCAACCTCTGTGTTCACAGTGCCATCAGAGCCCAACACGCTGAACAGCACCAGTGCTGGCTGTTGGCAACAGCTGCATTTTGAACACAACAGGAGAACAGCTACAAACTCCTACCAAAGCTAACATGCTGTAAGAATTGCAATGTTTGTACTCCCCTCTGCCCTAATACCTGCTTTCTTTTCATATTCAGAACAAACACCACCCAAGGCCACTTTCACCATGATTGAAGAAGTTTGTTTTACAGACAAATGGGAAAATTGCCATGATGCAGTCAAATTTATTTCTGGATCTTCATCCACACCTTTCTGCTCTTGAGCTGTACCATTCCCCTCCCAGTGTGACTCTTGACACGTGACTGGGATTTCTGACTTATGGTTGCACGATAAACACAACCGAGCTGAGCCTTTGATTCAGCATCTGTAAGCTGAGCTCATGTAACCAGCTTCTTTCCTACAATGAAAATCAGATTATTGAGAGTACAAACAGCTTCCTCCAGCTCCTCTGTATAAGCAGAAGCAACTGCACATTGATTCCATTTCCTCCATGTCTCATAGAGCTTTTATATTCACTTCCCTGAATACTTCCATACAGCTTTCAAATTGAAAATTTTTTTGGCGTTGCTTCTCTCATAACTTTTAAAATACTTTGATAAAAATCTTTCTGGCCTATATTACACCCATTCAGACCTTCCAGAAAGAAGAAAAACCTCTGTACTAGAAATATTATTTTCAGTATTTTGAGTATCTGTTTCTACAGAAAAATAAACTTGATTCAAATTTCAAATTTTTGATCTAATTAGACAAGTTTATTTTTATTATTACAAATGCTGTACAGTGGCATATACCTGTACCTAGATTAAACTATGTAATACATACAATAAATGCAATAGACTTCTTATTCCAACTGGAAGCTTGCTGAAATGCAATATTAATATTACTTGTATAGGAGGCAGTAACACGAACCACGGAAAAAAAATTCTGGCTCATCGCAAAGGACTATGGTAGTTCATGGAAAAGTAAAACTCTCATCAGGACAGAAAATCATGACAATCCTTTCTGCTACAAGAGCAGATGAGGTAATTTACTTTCTCAACAGAAAATTACTTTTTTAATGTATTAAAGGTAGCTTAGAGCTCATTTAGTTATTTATTTAAATGAAATCAGCATTGGTGTCTCTGGAAAAAATACGAAAGAATTTATACTTTATGGCAGCAAGAAAAAGTAATAGGATAAATAGTAAGAGCATAAAATAGGGGCTTATCTTAAATATCCACAAATACATACACTGAAAGGCCCCACAAGTAAATTTTAAAAATAAAAATGGCTTAAAATGAGCTTTGTGGGAAGAAGTGGCCAAATATAAAGATCCAGTTCGTGGCCCTACAGTCTTGCCTGGCTCCATCTACTGTTTCACCAAAAGACCAGGCCTCCAGTATCTGCCAGTTCTGTCTCAGACAGGAGTCAAAAATGGCATTACAGGTCAATATTTAGGCACCTGAATCTTTCTTCTCTAATAACTCTACCACTTCACACAATTAGTAGTGGAGCTAATTAATTGTATCTAAATAAGATTATCAGAATGAAGTCATGGATATGTACTTTGTGCCACGGCATTTAAAACACTTTCAGGAGTTAGAGAAGTATAAAGCCAGTACAATATGATACAACTAAAATGGTACAAATAACAATAGTACAAATAAGAATAGTACAAATAAGAATAGTACAAAAAACAATGAGGTTTCCTGGTCACAGTACCCTGGGCTAGGCATGATGTCAGAAATAAAAATCCAAAGAGCACATTCAGTAAGTTCAGAGTTCCGCTCACGTTCAGAGGAACTAGGCAGGATTACTACACACATTTCCAAATTCCACTTATAGTCACATACAGGCACTGTTCTGTGAGTTACAAAACTGCTCTGCTGAAACACGAGAGTATTTCAGTCCCACAGCTGATACACACAAAACCCAGCACTCCACTACACCCAGTCACTTATACACCAGAACTTCTTCCAACTTTTCAGTGGTAGTTTTAAAACACTTTATTCAGGTAGAGATGTTTCTTATTTTCATCATTTTAGGTTTTTGTGTTTTTCCTTGACATATAAATGGAAAAGGAAGCGGGTGAGAGGAAACAAAGTTTAAATGAGTTGACAATAATTAAAACCAACACACTTTCTGCAGATGTGGCATTTTTGAGTTTTTTAATCAGTACAGCTTCCTTTACCACAAACAATCTTCCTTATTCAGGAGGGAGCCTATGGGTCAGAACCCACCCCTTGTGCTAAAGAGGAAATGAGGATGAAAAAATAAAATTCAATTTTATCCCAATATTTTCCATCCTTGTTTAAAAAAAAAAAGGAAATTGACCAAGACAGGCAAAAGCATAAACTCTCCACAAGGCAGTAGGCACTGGATTTAAAAACATACACAGGAGTTCTTCATATAATATGTCTTCTTTTAAGGAACTTTAAATATGCATTTTAGCATTAAAAAGCCACTGCTTTTCTGTACAAAATAAATGCAACTTTCAAAGGTTATATAAAGTACAAATTTTATTCTACACACTGAGGGAGAATGTGCAGTGTTGTGTTTCATGTTAGAAGTGTGATAGAATGATGAAAACCTCCTTGAAGAGAACATAATTAGGTACTAAGTGAAGCTTTAATTAGAAAAATCATACCATATGATCCTAGATAATGTTGTGTGAAAAGAAAGACTATCCAAACAACAAGCAATGGAGGGAGGATTATCTCTAGGGCACAACACCTTTTTCCCCAATATGCCTCTTTATGAGAGCCCACAGATGAAAAAATCCTAAAATAAAAAGCTAATAAGAGTTATTCACCTTATCTTGAATGTTTAGAAACAGCTTTAGTTAATCGAGCCTACATCTTATGTGTTAAGGAAAGGTAGATGTCACCTCTGCTGTCTCCAAACCGTACTTGTATTATTTTTATTGTAGTAATTTCCATGCATTAATTTCCTTTAAGAAAGATTTTGTGATCATTATTTCATGCAATCAAAAAGGAAAAATAAACGAAAGGAATATTTTTATGTGTTTAAAATCTTTCCAAAATTACATACTGCAGGAAGAAGGAAGCAAAATGTGTTTCCTCTCCCCCTCATTTCCAAGGGAGGAAACTGTTCTTCAAAACATGACACCTGTGAGGTAATTTGCATTAGGTGTAAATACACAAAACACACCCAAGTGTATATAAAAATTATAAAATATGTTGTTATTGCTGACTCCACAAAGAATGCCTTTAGATCAGATGAATATCCATTTCCACAGATGTTCTTATCTTGGAGCAATCCATATTTAAGAACACCTGTTAAACATTCTACTCGACACTAGCTCAAGTCCAAAGTCCACAAAAGGAAATTACGTGTTTAAATTCAGCACATAAAAAGAGATTCATTAAAAACCAAGGAAGTATGAATTTTCATTAGTAAATTTAAAACAAGAAGCCAAGGTGATGGATACAGAATGAGCCCAGCCGAGCATCACAACACAGAAACATTTTAAACAATGTCACACATGAATTCATGAAGTATGAACATGACATCTGGGGAAAAAGTTCAAGTAAACATCACTGAAGAGATACCAACTTCTTTTGTCATTAGCTCCACAAAGTCTGATTGGATTGTAACAGTTATCACCTCAGCAAAATGTCTGAACACCAGGAGAAGGGATTTTCAAACATTTTATGCTTCAGACATAGTGTTAAAAATCAAATATGTTTACATGAATGAAATTCATTACAATTAGACTTTCATGAATATCAAACTTCAGTAATTACAATTGTTTGAAGGGCTTATTGGCATGTGGAAGCCATTTTAAACACAAATTTAATTACAAAGTCGTGTAAGTTGGGCTGTTTCCCATTTGGGCTATTGGATTAAATGTGGAACAGACTTAGACGGACATTGCGACTTTGAAAACATTCTGCATTTTTTTTCAGAAATACCAAATTGAAAAAATCTTTAAGGAAGCTGCCCAATAAAAAGCAAAGACACAACTCAATTCCAGCAGATCTGGATGATATACATTTTCATTAATCAGGCCTTTCCGTGTAAGAATAATACTCTCACATTGTCAAAGAAAGAATTTTCATATTCTTCAGTGCAAAAAAAAAGAAATCACATTTTTTCCTCTTAAACATACTCTACTGTCACCACTTCAGAGCAAAACCTTCACACAACTGTTGCTTTAGTTTCTACCCTCCATACCAAGAGAAGATTATTGAAATATTATAAATGACTCTTAAAAGCCTCTAATGACAATTTCCTTAAGTCATAACTATAAATGTTTTTATACGTATCTAAATTGGATAGCCTTAATTCAGAGTTACATTTTCCACAAGCTGGAGAAAAATGTAAAAGACTTGGTAGATTGATAACAGTGTGCAGTAAAAGGGAACTGAATATAAAAAAGTTCTGCTGACCAGAATAGTTAAGACTAGTGCATGAACATATTTCTCTGGACATGTTTTTCTCCAAGACAAAAAATCAACTGATGTTGGACAATCAACAACTGCATGTAATCACCTCAGGAATATAATCTTATTTTCCCTTCTGTCTATACCAAAGATCAACTAGAGCCTCTTTGGCTCTGAGCTTTGACCAGAGATTCAGCCCCTTTAGTGGAGCAAACTCCTACTAACAGGTTACAAATTTGATTTATTTGTCATTCAAGACATGACAGTACTCAATTCACGTCTCTTTAATAGCTGTTGTATGTATGAATTCTTATATTAAAGCTAACCTCTACAGGCAGTGCTTGCTGGTACATGCCTGGGCAACACACACTGATCTGTCTCAAACATGCTGAGTAAGGGAGTCAGAAGGAGAGCTGTGCAAATTACCTAAGCAGAAAAAAGATTATTTAAGTTCTACATGAAGAAGATTTTAATCAACTTCATGTCGAAAAGATCTAAGAAAAATCTGCTAAGCTATATGCCACAACTGGAAGACAAAGCATTTAAGGTGAAAGGGTAAAATCTGGACTTCAGAATTAAAGACACACTACTACACCCTGAGGACTGCCAGTATTCCAGAACTGACACTGCTGACTGTCCATGTCTAAGGTGGCCTCCCTCTTTATTTTTTTTTACATTTTAATTTTTTATCTCATGTGTCCTTTAATCATGAAGCAGCCTAGTCTAGCACAAGACAGAAAAAACACCAATCTTCTGCCTTTATTCCAGACTTGTGATAATAAACAGGAAAACCCCCACATATTAATGTGATATACTATGGCACAGCTACTCCAAACAGCCTACACTGAAAATTCTGGTGTACAAGCCAGTGTTCTAGTGAGTGCTGCTGCACCGGAATCCTAACCACAGGAGTTTCTACAGTGCAATTACACACCTGAGATGGGATGGACACAGGTGCCTGGGTATTTTTTCCACTACTTGAATACACAATGTCTTAACTAGTCAGCAAAACAAATCACTTGGAACACACTATTTATATCCAGGGCTCCTCTGTGTACAAAACAATCAGCGCAAACTGTGCTGAAGGAAGTGCTCTGACATGCAGGAGGACCATGAATGGGAACTGGTCCACACTACCTAGAATTTCCTCCCTTGCTCCCCACCTCCAAGGCCAAGAGCTAGATCTAAAATATGGGACTCACTGATAGATAGTGCAAGAATGTCAATGTATCTTTTTGCACTCAGAACAAAAAAAAGCTCAATATTTGTTGATACATTCTCTCAGAACTGCTTTCGTGGATTAACTTCTATAAAAAACCTGTGTATTGTCAATGCAAAAATAATTGGAACATTGTCACTCTTTAAATCAGATCTCATTATCATGACATCCATGTTTAAGATCAGAATGCTGACCTTAAAGCTCTGTTCCACATGAATACCTACTTCATGTGCCACTAAAACTGTAATTAAATGATACCTATGAAAGAGAATCCACTCATTGTATACTTTTTATACTGCTACTAAGAAGATCTTTACTTGCAATTTCAAATATTAAATTCATAAGGTGGAAGCTAAAAGGACTAACATAATCAAGAAGATCTGATCATTTTAGTCACAAGAAAATAATTATATTATTTAAACTAGTGCTCTCTGTAAGCAGAGCACTCTATAAGTGAGGGAGGAAAAAACTGTGTTTCTACGTTCTAGCACATGGCAGAAATGTGTAGCAGGTCCTGGCAAGTAAAGCAGTACAGGGTACAGGGACACAACAAAAAAAATTATCTATTAGATTATGATTTTCAAAATTAAAAAAATGTTTGTTTCCAGACCAAAAGAAAAAAAACCCCTTAGCTTCTAAATGTAGTCAATTTGTGAAGTTCAGTAGGGGTGGGAGGGAAACAGCCAAAGCCTTCAGCCAAGAGCTGTGCCTTAAAGCAAGGAGCAGCTCTGCTCTCATTCATCTGCTCGTTTCTCCAATTCATTGGCCAATTGTGCAATATTTGTCTGCAGCTCTCCCAGGCAGGTGAGCAGCTCTGTGAGCCACCAGCACCAGGCAGTATTGTTCAAATTCACTCCATCCAATCAGCTATCTTAGAGTGCCATTAACCATCAAAGATATGCACAATTCAGGCAGTTGGTTAACACAGGCAGATAATGCAAGAGATAAAAATGGCTTTAGGCACTGCTGCTCTTGATCTAAATCCAAGCTACAGAATATGCCAAAAATCCGCTTTAGAGATGCAAAATTGTGAGAATATGTCATTGAAGAAATGCAAATGGTATATTCAGTGCTCTCTCACACGCCCAGGTATCCTACCTGTTTGAGACAGATGACAGTAACTTCACAACAAACAGAAAGGTGTTCATTGTGACACTGGTACTGGTTCACCTCCTACTGAGCCAGTGAAAACAAAAGGAAATAATATTCTTTATTTCTATTGCCCACATTCTGACTCCAGCTGTTTTTCCCTCACTGAGGTGGGACAATGAGGAAAAGTTTAGCTATTTTATAATGTTACTCACAGCCTCCAAGATTGTTCCCAGATACAGTGATTTTCCTTCAGCATGCCCAGAGCAGGGTCTGCTGGAAGCATCCAGCAACAAGACAACCAGGGAGCAGAGACCAGTGACATTCCCCTCGCCCCTTGGAACAAAAAACTCTGGAAGTTCTTAGAGGGTACTACTCTTGAAATTAAATAACACTTTTAAAAATAAAAGTGAGGCAGAGTGAAAGACTGCAGTGTGTGTGTGGTTTGGGAAATCATTTCCTGGGCTACTTCAAACTCAGAAATGTTGTTCTATAGACTGCTAGTATGTACACAATGTTGGATCTCCTCCAGAAGAACACAAGCCTATATAAAATAAGATATGAAGGCATGATTTTTTCAGAATTAAGGGAAATACAGTCTTGAACCTTCCTACTCATTAGTTGCCAACAAAACACACATGTTTTGTGGTTGGTAAATAAGCAACACCTGGCTTACCCAGGATAAATGGGATACATGCAGCTTGCAGGGATAGACAAAAACAAAAGTGAGAGATTTTAGTAACAATTGCACATTCTCTAGTAAGAAAGTTCTTCCTTTTCTGAGTAGAGCAGCGGCCATTTGAAGGCACCTTTGTGGGCAGGGTAACGTGAGGGCACTTGGGCACTGGGCAATCAGGGCCAGAGGGATGGCAACCACTACATTATTCATAGACAGTATGATGTCCCTGAGCTTTACAACTGCTCAAGTAGGGAATTGGATTGAGCTTTATATTTCTTAAGCAGAACTTAAGAATTTGTAGTGTAAATACAAAAAGTCTCAAAAACTTGTGTCTCCTGAGAGTGTCTGTTTACAGAATTCATGCCAACAGGACTTAGCGACGATGTAAAATAGGCACCAGAGGACAAGGTGACAGCAGTCGTGGAGAGCTGCTTTTAATAAAAATGTATTTTAATAAAGATGTATTAGTGATTTGTATTTTGGGATCCAAAATCCCTCACTCTGAACATCTCCAAGGACAGAACAATTTCAACTTACAAGACTTTTTTTAAAAAAGTGTTCCAGATAAGAGCAGTCTAAGAGAATAGAAATTAACTTGCTCTTTAAAGCACAACTAAGTAGTCTATGATACAGGAAATGAGACACAAAGGCTGCGGCTGTTACCTCAGCCATGGTCCAGTACCTGAACCTGGGGCAAGCTTCTCGCTTTTTCAGAGCTGGAGATACACATTTAAAGAATACCTTGTTGGGAAGATCCCAGAGGCATCTGATGTCTTTGGTTCTGCTGTTTAGTAACCAGGCTTCAAGTCAGAGTAAGGCAATTTGCATTTAAGAGTAACACAAAAGAGGAAGAACCTCAGGGATGAATTAGGACCTGGGAGATTTCTCTTGGTGGAGAAAGTTGGAGATTTTTCCTACCTGTAGATCTACAGTAATAACAACAGTAGACTGAAGTCTGCAATATAAGGGCCCACTGGGAACACTAGTTTTTAAATCTGACTCTCAGTAACAATCAGCAGGACTAGGATTAGGAATAAAATTTCTCAAAGTATATTGAGACTACATAAAGCCAAAAATCCAGGTCAGGAGGAGTTGCAAAACAGTGGAAAGTGCAAGTCTGCAAATTAGAATTTCAGGAACAAACCAAAAAAGCTCACTGCTTCACAGGCATTTCTCAACCTTCTGCTTTTTTCTTTTTTTTTCCTTGTGCCCCTCCACCTACTCTGGTTTATCAGACTGATTGAAGCCAGGCCAGAACTTCAAATACAGAACACAACTTCATTCAAACATCCCCAACATCTTCCAAGGCCAGAAAACTGAATGGCACGATTATTCTGAGTGCCGCAGAGAGATCATTCTTTTAAGAACAGAAGTTCACCCTGACACTGGTCAGTAGATTTGTGACCAGGTCAACTTTTCTCCAAGCTGTGTCAGAACTATTGAGAGGCTCTGGACCAAACTGATCTATTTGGTCACCAGAAACAGCTGGATATGTTCCCCTTTTTCCTTCAGGCCTTTGAATTAGAATTCTGTCAGATCCAACATTAACCCAAAGGTTATCCCTCACACAGGCATTCTACACATTTTCTATACCTGTAACATGGAAAATGTGCAGGGTCTGGTGGAAATAGAGTGAATTTTCCCCATGACAGCCCCCTCAGTGCTGTGTGCTGGTAACACACCAGGGGGCTGGCCCCTGTTCCCACAGCACCAAGGCTGTCTCTCCAACATTCCCCCTCTCCACCAGGCTGGGGGTGGGCAGGAGTTGGAGTGGCAGGCAGGGCCAGCTGATCCAAACTGACCAAAGGACTCTTCCTTTGCTTTTAATAAATTACCTTTATCTTGACCCACAAGTCTTTTCCACCTTCTTTTTCTCCCACCACCCTGCCCTTCTGAGGAGTGACAGCACCCAGCCAAGGCCAGGCCACAAGTACCACAGTGAAACAGGACCATAACTTTAGATGAATTTAGAACACGGGTATAACAAGTTTGTGCTGCTTAGAGCAGATCATAAAGACATGTCCTTCAGCCTACTCAGGTCCTCTTTATTACATGTTCGATTGTCATTTAATAGTTCATACTGAAGGTTGTTGGGCACTAAAATGTACCAATATAAACAAAACAGTTGAAGTGCTTTCTAAAAAGACTACAAACTGTTTAGCTGAATTTAGTCTAATTAGAAAAGTCTTAACTTACATCTATAGAAGCCATATAAGCAAGAAACATGATAGCTCTTAGCACTAATCTCCATAAAACAAGCATACTGGATCAACTTGTCTCTCTGGTTTTTTGGCATCTGACTACAGAATTACATTAACTGATTGATATCAGAACAAAAACAACTTTTGATTTATCATTTTATTGTGTTTGTAATGTGAATTAGGTTAACTGCCACTCAGGTACTATTAAAGCTATAATTTAATACATTACATTGCACGGATTATCAGATTTCAGAAGAGCCCTAATACAGGTGGTGTGATGAGCAGGTACCCATCCCACCACTAAACAGCAGGTTGTTTGGCAGACATGCTTCAGCTAAAAGGACTGCAATTATGTCTACTTTGAAGCAAGTGTGTTTTGGAGGAAAAGTTCAAAAGGCGTTTAGTTCACAGAAAGCAATAATCCTAAAACTGTGTTTTATTCAGATACCAGCAGGAAACACCTTCATGCCAGACCAAGTCAATTGACCTTTCCTTTCCAGAAAGCTCTTGCACATTGAAAAAACTATCACAAGAGAAAATGTCAGAGATGTGAAAACAATAAGGCTGATTTTGCTGAATATTGCTGATAGGAATACAAACTCAGTTTTCAAGTTTATAAAGAAGTATCTTAGTCAACAGTATTGACAAATTAACTAACTGCCATAACAAGTTATTTATATGTATATTATCTTTGGATAAGTAGAACATATGCACAAACTATCTCTAAAGAATACTGACCCTAATCACAGAAAATCATATAAAATCAAAATCATATCGATCAGAAAAAAAACTATCTCACAGCATATTCCTGACAGTTTATTTCACGGAAATAAAGAATGGAATTCTAATAATGTTGTCTTTTGCAGGCAGACATAGAGAGAAACATCAGCTGCACTGTAGGCCAGTTCATCAGCAGTAACAACCCATACATTCCCTATGGTTTACAGTTTCTTAATTATTAAAAGCAGATAAACCATAGCTGTAGCCAATGCTCTGCAGCTTTTCACATGACTTAGAAAGGCTACATAAAAAAGGCATTCTTCTTTAGATTACGGACATTAGCCAAACCTATATATACTTATTTGCAAAAGAGTATCACTGTTATAACAAGATCTGGTTTTCTGAACAGAGAAAATAAAAGGAAGAAAAGAAGTTGAAAGCTCCTATTCAGTGCAAGGATTAAAAATAAAGGAAAAGAATACACTGGTTATTGCTCTGCCTCCGCCAGCCCCACTGTGAAATTTTCATATCCTTTTAAAGATGTATCCGGAACTCTGTAAAAGAAAAACCCACGAATACACACAAGAAAAAAGTACTCACACTGTTTGGGTGTTGAATGGCAACTTCGTGCTGCAGCCTAACCCGCTGTGGCATCATCACATCATCCTGGAATAAATAGCACACTGTTACTGAACATAAAAAGGGTCACAGTACAGTACTGACACACATTAGAATATGTTGCTAAATTAACATCATTTTACTGGCTTGCAGTCAGAAATGCAAATAGAACAGATATTAAGAGACTTCACACTTTTTTTGGATTAAACTCGGTGCTGTTTGAGCTGGAAGTGATCAAAACTACTACGTGGCAATGGTGCTGTGATCTCAACACACATCCACGGGCACACACACATTCCACATTTCTCAAGAAACTCACCAACTCTTCCACAACTCCAGAGCAGCACTGGCAGTGTGAGGACAAGGAACTAAGCTCAATTCAAACCATGAGCTCTGAGATACAGCAATATGAGGAAATGCTCCCTGTTGTCTGGCTGTACCTTGTTTCACTGCAAATGAAAAGCCTTTGGTCTCTAGATCTAACAGTATGTCGTATTTCACGAGCACAAAAACCAGTACTTGTGAAATGATAAAATTCTAAGAAGATGGAAAAAAAGGGAAGTACCCAAACTCATAAAATGCACTAGCATTGATGCTGGCATTAAAACACATCACCTAGATTTAAATTTCCTGTTAAAACTTCTTCCACTTGTAGCATAAAGATCTGTTTTATTTACATACAAAAAGATAAGTTGCTTTGTGAAGCGTTAGTAACTTTGCTATCCTGCCTTGAACAGTTAGGAGAGATTCCTTTCAAAATTATATTATTTCCTGTTCAAAATTAAATCCTTTCTAAACTGTGATTTTACAGCCTATCAAAACTGTAGTACAATTTTGCTTCCATAAATTTAGGCCCCTGAGGTTTCTACCTATATTCTTTCCCATCTTGATGCCATATTTCCACCCTTTTAAAGAATCAGTCTTTCTTAGATGCTATTAAAAGCTAACACAGCCTATTTCTTCTCAGAGTATTTCCAGATAAGCTTAACAGACAAACATAATTCAAAGGAGCCGTGAATTCCCGTTCTACAGACACTCTTTTAACAGTTCCTTCTTATTGAAATAATTCTAAGATTCCTATTAAAGTGCAAAACCTCAATATTGAATTTCCAACAACTTTCACATTAAAACTTCCCATCAAGTCAACAGCAACAAAAAATATATTAGTGCTTAAATATCTAGAGCTTGAAGAGTTGAATGACCTTGCTATAAAGGTGCCACTGTAGTTTTATCAAAACAACATGATAGAAAAAGTTTTAGAAGTAGATCCAACTATTTAATACAATTCAAGGTTAAAGATAAAACAAAATAATAACAATAAAACTGACCCTTATCACATGTAAGTTTATAAAAGACAGGAGGACTACATTGTCAGAAGCATTTTTCTGTATTTTGCATTCGGGATATGCTGTAAGCATGACAGCTGTTACCGATTTTCAAAGCCAGTAGATCAAGAAAAACCCTTCTGACTTCTCAACCTCTGTTCATGACTTACTTCAAAACTACAATGATACTATTTACTATTTAATTCACTTTATCAATAAAGCATGAGAACTCCAGTACTGTATCAAGGAAATATTCCAATAGGACCTTTACCCTATTTCCCAGAAGAACCATAATCCTATTTCTTTATGCCAAATACAGAGCTGATTTTTGTAAATTAAAACCTGGTTTTCATATAAGCAAGAGGAGATATATTTTAACTGAACTTTGTTCACTTCTTTACAAGTTTCTAAGGATCCGTAGATGTCTTCTTGTTAAATAAAAAAGAAAAGAAAAGAGAGAGAGCAAATGAAAAAGAAATCCACAAAAAGCCAGGAATTTCAATGTTTAAGAACAATATTACCCTAATCTTTTACAAGATACAACATATGCTCTTGTGCTAAAAAATCCCACTGTTCATGATCCTACACAACAGAGAGAACTCTTCCATTCACAAAGATGAAAAATAATATACTTGATTTAAAAAGGTTAAATCAGCATGGAAAGTATTTAAACCAAATTAAAATATCCTATGCACCAAAGAGGTCGATGTCATGTTTTCATAACCACACAATTTGACAGGAATGGCCTCATTCCCCTAAGAAAACACTCTGTCACTCTGACGCTCTTGGCAAATCTCACACATCTACAGATCTGAGTCTTAGGCTATCAGAGAGCATCAGTATTCTGTAAACTCCAGCTAAAGAGGGGGCACTATAACCACAAAAACTTCTAAATGCCTCTTTTTATTAATACAGCTTTGTTCTCTAATGCAGGAAAACTCTGTGAACTCTTACCCTGAATGACCTTTTTTTCTTCTAATAATTCTGTTTCATTTTTTTATTAACAGCTTTACACACACACTGCACTGCCGTATTGTTCTGTGATACCTTCCGAGTTCACGAAAGGAGAAAGAAAGAAGGAAGGGGAAAAGATCCTAATAGTTTAAGACATAATCCCAAATACAATAATAAAGCAATTAGATGATGAGGAAGAATAGCAACAAAACATAAATCACATCCCAGACAAAAGTGAAACACAACCATCGTTCAGCTTCTCGGATTCAGGCTGGGCAACCGTACAAGAAAGGGAACCGCAAAATCCAACTCGAACAGATCCTTCACTATTGATGACTGGAAAGGTAACCATGAAGTGGAAACCAGCATGTATTTATAGTGACATAATCTAAGGGAACATGGATGGATTTAATATTCTTGTTTAAAAGTAAAAATAAATTCTAGAGAGTAAAACCAAAATGACTGTACCACAAATTAAGAGCACCTTAAAAAAAATTTCAGCTTCAGAGGCCACCAGTAGGAGTGAGAGGCCCAACCATGTACTGTACTGGTAAGAGTTTATGGAATTTTAGCCACTATAATACTAAAAAACTAAGGTGGTAAAGTATTTTACCCAACTGTACATTATGCAATCACAAATTTTCTATCAAAGCTGTTGCACTTATGATATCAAGTTCAGCAAATGTGTTGCCACACTTCAGTTTCTACAAGCAGAGTTTGGTCATCTTTTTTTCTGTTTAAAACTGAGAACAAAACCTCAGTAACCAGTCATCAGACACACACATTCCAAATTATTTTTCACTTATTTCAGTCAGAAAAAAAAAAGGGCCTCTACCAAAACGGGAAGTATATTTAGTTTGTTTCCATCTCCTAGGTGAAAGTAGGGATGACAACAATAGTAGCAGTGACTTACATTAAAAAATGATTTTAACAAAACAGAAGTTTAACAGAAGTTTCCAATGAAATCATATTTTCTCTGTTCACATGGAAGTCTCGAATTGCTGTCCTCTAGCAGATATACAGTAGACAGGATAAAGAGAAATTTCCCTCATGGAAAGAATGGACAAAAGAACAAATTTAAAATAAATATTAAATAAATGCATGCCTTCCCTAACCATATACTTGGAATACAATAGCTACATAAAGGAGAACCTGTAAATAAATCTATTTTCATGTCACACCACACACCAATCTTAGCGGAAAAATTAAGGAAAGTCTCAGGTAATATCTGGGTTTACTGTCACCTGTGTACATACATACATGCAATGCAAACAAGGCCAAACAGGTAAACAGCAGAAAATAAAGTGACATAAAGAGAAATCTACTTTAGGCACTAAAAATAACCAGGATTTATCAGAATTTCGCTGCTTACAAACACACTTCCTCTTCTGCAGTGTCCACTCTGAGCAGCAGCCCTGGGGAGTGAAGAGGACTTTATTTCCAAGGGAAGGCAGCAGGATTTCTCAAGCAGCCCAGGCGTGTTTGTGATCACATTCCTCTGCAGGGACCTGTCCTGCTCCTGCAGCTCCACAGACTGGACCTGTCTTCCAACCCTGCAGCCTCAGCTGGACTGGAACAGCCTCAGCTGGACTGCTCTCCCCACCACCAGCACCAGGCTCGACCAAAACACATACAATTTATACTGAGCTAATTGTTTTGTTTCACTTCACTCATATGTTTAGTTGAAGAAAAGGAAAACTAGATCATTAGACTGGGCTTAAGAATACTACTGAAAACTGCTGTTTTATCAGGATACATTTATTAAATTAGTTTGGGTAAATTCAAATGACAAGTGTTCACTGGCCTCTTCAGCCAGGCTGCCTGGACCACCCTGGGCTCCACAGTGGTAACTTCATCATTTCACCCTAAAAATGGGTGTTTCTGCACTTCAGAAAGTAGAACAAAATATACAACTCAATGAACAATGCCCATCTACTTTTTGCAACCAAGGCCAAGTTCACAGAAAACAAAACACCAATCTATAACACTATAGCTCAGTATTGAGGTGCTTTCTTAAACTTACATTACAGATTCAGCATCTCGTGCTTTTTCAGAGTCCTTCATATTTGGCTGTTAAAAAAAAAAAGGACTGAGAGCTGATACCCTCCACCCCCATAACAACAGCACCTTCTTTTCATTGCAGCTGTACATGCAAAATACCAGTAGCAACACCAGGAGGAATGTTTCACTCGCTGAGCAACAATATGGCATCTCTAAAATCTTTCAATTCATCAAATGGTCCATTCATTTATCCTGCACCTGCTCAGACTAGAGGGAAAATCTTTCTTTTCTATTGTTCTGTTCAGCTCCTTGAACCAGGGAAGTGAAATGCCTTGGACCTCCAAAAACTGGCCTGTCAACAGCTCTACCAAAGGAAATGCCCTGCTCCCAGGCAATTCTCCAGTGGCAGGGTTTTGAAGCAGCCCCACAGTATCAAACTCATTAGAACAGGCACTCAAATGGCACCCACAAGTCACCTGAGACTAATAATCCCTTTGTACTTGCTAATCATATACTACTTTTCTGTTTCTGCTCCCAAATAAAACTGAGAAAGAAGGTGACAACAAAGCAAACACTTCAAATTTAAGAAGCTGACTGCATTGAGCACCTTTCCTTTTTTGAACATAGCAACAAGCAGGTCTACATGGAAAGATCTAGGTGGTGTTCCTATGAGCCTCACAACCTTTTTATGGAATCTTTTAATTAAGCATCACTATTAGCTGGTCAGAGAACGTTTGCTGTAGAAGCAGCTCCCACCTTGATGCATTTGTTCAACAAATGCAGACAGGCCTTTCCATATCTTGCTTCTCTGTGGTCACTGGAGATCACCTCTGATCTTTCTCACAGTTAGGTCATTGAAAAAAATGTGTTTGCAGTCAAGTGAAGCAGCTAACTAACAAGGTATCTAGTAGCAAAGCCAGTAAACTCAGACAAGAGTAAAAGCTTCACCAGCAATTCCAAATGCCCTCTTCAACTACTAAAAAGATGAAGACACATGTAGGGAGAGGTTACAGCAACCAAACTCTGAAGGTTTGCTTCTTCATTTATGAAACAGAAAAACATTTCATACCAGAGAGAGGCATTTAATCTGGTTTTTATAGAAGCACATCTTTACAAAACAGTAATAGCAATGATGCCTTCAAGCACTCATATTTTGATTTTTTGGGGCTCATTATTGGTTAGGAAACATGGACAACTCTACTGGACAGAAGGGGCTTCTGGTAATGGAGTGCATCACGACATCATATATCTGCTATTTGAGTAACAGCTTATTTCAGTTTTTACATCAGAGGATGAAGTTCCCAAGGAACAGTATGTTTAACAACAACAGAAAGGAAATACATGAAGTCTGATCACATCTTCATTTCCTAAGAAATACAGACATTGCATTTCAAAGAAAGGAGGAACATTGCAGAAGTTTATTAGTGCCTGTAATGTATAATGGCAACTAAGAGAAAATCCATGCTTCCAAACCCAGGAAGTTACAGAAACTGTAAAAACAAGATGTTTATAACTGAATGTGCCTGACAGAACTACCATGTCTGCCTAGTGAGGGTGCAACCAGCTCCCTCCAAGGCCTTTAGCAATATCCCCTCAACAAGGTGGGTTTGAACTTGAACCTCAAGAAACACATGCAGCTATTTCACAGCTATTAAGAATTACCATTCCCAACTTAAACCATACAAGCAAATCTCACAAACAGAGAGGCACAGGTCAGTAGCTGCCAATTTGAACAGAAGATTGACAAAGCCAGTGGCTCACCCTGACTTTTGGCAAATCAAACTTATCTTTCTCCCCATGGCATTTTCGACTATTAGCAAGCAGTGACACTGCAGCAACATGGTTTAAGAGTCACATCTTTGAACTGCCCGAGAATCTCTGAAATCGTGACACATTGCCAACAAAGCCCTTCAAAAGATTAAAACAAGCATGTCAAGGACTCAAGTGAATACGACTGGGTTTGAAATACTGCAGGTCAAAAAAGGACACATTTTTATGTTTCTTCTTTAATAGTCAGGAACTCTCCAACAACACACTGATTAAGCCTGAAATAATTGGAAACTACACAGATGATTAGGATAAAATGAAAGCATGATCCTTTTTAAAGAAATACAGTTTCAGACAAGTAGAGGCACGTTTATGTCCGTGTCAATGAAAACAGCAGTTCAAAGCAGAATTTTTAGTGTAAGAGTTTTGCTGTGCTGCAATTGGGTAAATGCTTTTAACAAAGATGGCACCACCCCAGGGTACTGACAAACTACAGCTACAGTACAATGAAACTGGTAGATAAAGTCATAACTGCAGACAATTTGAAGAAGAAAAGCTAACAATGAAATATATTTGCAAAATTAGCTCTCATTCTCTCATACTATAAATGTTATAAATAAAAAAATTGTTAAGTATCTTCAAATTTTCTACTTGTTTTCCCAGGGGCGAAAAAAATGCCTCAGTAGCTTGGAGGTGAAATCTGTAACAACAACCACAGTAAAAAAACCTCCATAATAGCTGTTAGTCAAGCAGCTGTCACTTCATACAAGAAAAGGCTGATCAAATTCTGACAGTTCTGAGATCTGTAACCTTTCTTCTCCACATTTCTTCCCAGTTTGTTGTCCTCACAAATCTGTGTTGAGAGACATAACACAAGCAGCTTGACTCCAGCTGGAACGGCAAGCAAAAACAGTCTTGCTGGAGCCAGTACTTCCAAAGATGCTCCCAAATAAACTCATTCATTCATTTCACTCAGAGAAAACAAAGGAATGCACAAAAAGCCACGGTGTATTTCTCCATCTATTTGCAATGTGCACAAACCACAGCCCCAGCCCCATTTCCCTCCACATCCGCCTGCAGCAAACCTGAAATTGTGGCTGTACTTCTGAAGGTCAATTCCCTGGAATTGCTGCAGCACATTCCAAAAGGATGATATCAACATTCCTTCCTAGAGAGCTGGATACAGGATTGGTGACTGAAACCAAGAAGGTAGGTGCTGTGTGGAAGCGGAGTTGTTAAACAGCTGGCAACATCTGTGTTCCAGCTATTATCACACAACATTTACTAACTATGGCCAAAACATTGAGCAATTTTTAGTCTTGTAGTAGTTTCCACATTCGTTTTTTCCTCCAATCCATTTTCAGCAAGGACTGGTAGTCACAAGGAGAGACAGTAGAAAATATATTTAAATAATGCCAGTCATTTAGTATTTTTTTTGTAGCAAGATTAGGTTTCTGGTTGTCCATAATGCCTCTGTTTTGAAGAAGGAATAGAAATGCACAGAACAGAAAATCTTGGTAACTTCTCCTAAATTTATCCACACTGTAAATCATAAAACCCTCAACTCACTTCAAGTAATTCTTGATAATATTAAATATAAACTTATGCTATTGATAATACTGCAGAAATACAAAATCATTACCTGTTCTATTCGTTAATAATTGTAATTTGTTTCCCTGATGTTTTGGTTTCCTGCAACAGTTAGTCAGCCAATAGAAACAACACAGCAGCATGATGTATAATATATGGTAAATAACAAAATGAGAATTCTGAAGAATCACTATAAAAATAAGAATTAATTTAGAGAATTTAATTTTCTAGTTTACTGCTAGTGATTTCTAACCAACTAGATCTGTCTGGATTGGAAAGAAAGACTAACCCATAATTTACTTCAGTACATTATGCTACACATATTTGAGACAGAAGATGTGAACTGCCATGGGACAAAAGTAGATTAATTTCTCACTCATGTACACAGGAACTCAGCTAACTTCAGTCCACTCAAGTACATACATTCCTCATCCTACAGACTCCCTACAATGCCATAAGCAATGTGGTACCTGTCCAAGCCTGGAATACCTGAACTTTGCAAATCATAAGTAAGTTTTTTGTTTGTTTTGGTTTTTTTTCATTTTAGATACGTAAACAGCCTCACTGACTAACATAGGAGAGTTAAATTATTCATATTAAAAAATGGCCCCTGGGTTTGTATCTACTCAAGGAAAGCAAAAAGAACTTGATCCTGAGCTCATCCATGGCAGCAAAGCTGGCATCACTCCAATTACTTCCTGGCATAATTTACGAGGTCCCTACACTCTTTCATAACCTGATCAGTCAGGAGATCAAAATCAGAGCAGTGGCTTTTGTGCCCATACTCCCTCAAAATACTTTGTTCACGAAAAGAACTCCAATACTCAGTGCAGGATATGAAATACTTATTTTTTGATGCCTGTGAAAGTGACCTTTCCAAACACCAGGAACTTGTACATGCAATCGTGAGTTCTGTGCATTCAATGGATGTTCAGAATTTTAATTCTCAAATACCCATGTAGAAGATACTGCATTTCAAAGCTTCACCCTCCATAAACTTATATAAAAACATTTACATGAAATACGCTCTGTAAACAAACAAACAAAACCCCCAAACCAACAAGCTGTTAAATGTGGATAAATTCAAATAAACTCATTTTACAAGGCACACTGTGCTGCTGAGAAGACTAGTAAGTTAACAAAAGCAAGAATAAAGGCCAGGAAAGCCACCTGCAAAAGTTAATTTCTCAAATGGTAAGATAAGATATTTCTGCTGCACTTCCTTGAGTCAGAAGAAATTTACCAACCCTTAACTACATCTTTCAACAGTATACTGATTAAATCACAGAATTTCAACATATGAAAAAAAAATTCTTCCATTTAATTGGTAGAGCAACTGGAGTTTGCAAACGGAAAGATTTCCCTAATTAAAACCTGAGAAAGGTAGAGTTCACATACCTGCTCTCACAACACTTTTTAACAAGCACAATCATAACATTAAGTTGAATTGTATCTGAAAACCCACCCTGACAGCAGCCAGTTCGTCCTGTACAACCCTAACCCATAGTTCAGTTCCAATTCAGAGGAAAAAAAAAATCAGTCTCCAGGTGAAATTACATGAGATCGGTGAGCCTTGAAGGTCCTGCTCTTGTTGCTGCTCCCAGCACACGGCCCCACCCCGAGCTCAGCTGGGCACCTTTGTGAAACCATTCCCTGCATATTAAGCTGCACATACTTATCTGTGGGTTAGGGAGCTGAATGGCTTCACAGAAGATATCCAACAAAGGACAGGAAAAAAAAACCTCAAGATGGAAGGTGAGACCTCTCCTATTTTGCATCAAAAAGCCAGTAGATTAGCTCTTAGTTTCTCATCAATACAATTTTCTGAAGAATGTGGGAAAGAAAAATCCTGAAGACACCTAAATACCAACCTTGCCCAGGCCTGTTCACAACAGCTTGTGAAATCTGATAAAATAAAAAATGGTGTAAGGCTTTCTACAGATTGGAATATAACTTTACAGCCATAAATAGTAACCAGCACATTTAACAACCAAACACCTTTAAGCAGCTTGTCTTTCAGCAAACCAACAACTCCGTTAGAAAGAATTATATTGACAAAACCACATTAGACAAAAAGCACTAACTTACTGAATCCAGAAAGCAGAGGTAGGTTCCTGAGCTCTGAATTACTGCTTGATTTTTAGCAAATCCAACTGTTGAGAAAGCAAAGATAAACATATGGGGTAGTTTTTATTGTTGTATCTTTTAAAATCTTAATAAAAGTGAGGAACCGATGAAAGAAAATACAAAAACCAGTTATTAAAGTATGCAATGTTTCCATATTTAAAGCAAGGTAATCTGTGAATATTTAAACAGGATGCCTATTTCAGTCAACTTCTCTGGGTGAGTACCAGAATTCTGCCATCAAGTACCACAAGACTACTTTTGCTAGCCCTGCACAAAGACATAATATGCAATATGTACCTTGAAGAGGGCAGGTTTTATATCCAGAACCTCAGCTTGTAAAATCACAGAATGGTTTGGGCTGGAAGGGACCTTTAAAGGCCATCTAGTCCAATCCTTTGCAAGGAGCAGATGCTGAAAACCCTTGGCTGTATATACATTCATCTTTCAAGTCCTAACAAATACCAACAAATCATAAAAGAGGCAGAGAAAGAACCAGAAACTGCTGTTCTTCCCATCAGGGGAGCGGGTTCTCAGAAGGACTCAAGAAAAGTTCTGTTCCTTGGTGCTTGTTAAATATAAAGTTTGCAAATACAAAAACTTCATGCAGCATTTATGTAATGGCATGTGTAATGCAGAGTGGAGCCAACACAGGCTTATTTATTAGATATATACTCAGAGCACAAAGGTGGCTTATTTATACCATAACATGTTATAGCATCAATGGAAGACCACATTGAAATGTCAATTCAGACAAATTATGACATTGGCATCTTACTCTTACTTTCTGACCCCCTGACACTTGCTGAATCTTTTTACCAACCCATTCATTTCAGGAAGCTGAACCAGAAAGTTTTTTTGTCAGCTTAATTTTTGAAGCAGATGACTGTTCTGGAGGATCAAACAAATAGCAGAACCAAAAAAATAGGAAGGAGCAGGAATCCAGAGTTGAGAGTAAGGACTGGACTGCAGCAACCAGCAACAGGATGAACTCAGTTTGCCACTGAAATACATCCAGAAATTGGAGTGCTTACCTGGGAACATTTCTGCAGGTAGACAAGGTACACCTGACAATATTCTGACCTCTGAACTCTTGCCCTGGGCAGCATTATGAGAAAAGACCTCACTATATCCAGTGTTAGTCTGAAAATGCTATATGAATTCCGCTTGGTCACATACGTAACATTTCAGCTTTCTTGGAAGTACTTATGGAACCAAGTCAGGAATCCCTGACTTGCAAAACAAATGATGTGAAGACATGCAATACTGTAGGGTTTTTACTCTTTAGGGGGAAAACTGGAAATGTAAAGCCAAAAAAATCTCACCATGAAGTGGAGCAGAATAATTTTAAATAATATTATCCATAAAGTTTCTGATTTTGCATTTAAATAAAAAAGCAGAGTTCTGTAATTCTCTTATCTTTTTATGTAATACAAGTTTAAATTTGCCCAGGAAACAAATTTAACTGGGCTCAAAGGTTCCCTTAGTTGTAATGCACGTGCTCCCTGGCTATTTTGCTGAGCTATCCAAATACAGAAAAAGACTTATGACTGCATTTCTTACTGCCTCCAAGGAACATTATGTCAACTACCACCAGTACACTACCAATAAAGACTCTTCCTTATAACTCTGTTATTTTTTTATGTACTTTAATCCTCACCTTAACTTCTCTTCATTGTGGATTTTTTGGATTTATTATTTTACAGTATATTTACTTACTACCTTATATAAACATATGAATATATAATCTCATGTATACAATTACTCTCAGTCCCCTTCCTATTGGCAGTAAAAAAGCAGCTGGCAAAGACAGGAGCTGCCACAGCAGCAGAGCTGGATCCTGGCATGAGCAGTTTTAGTGGGAAACAACTGATGCAAGTCAGCGCGTCTGGACATGCCAAAACAGCAAACCCTCAACTCTGTGGAGGTCCCTAGTAAAGCAAGAAATAAAAGAATAGCACAAAAACAGGGACAGAATTAAATCTGCCCAACACCAAATACATCAGTACTATCTGAAGCCATAGCAGCTGTAAAGCAGCCCCTACTTACATTTCAGTGCTGTCATTAACATATCCAAATATTTTAAAAACCTTCAGTAGACAATGAAGAATCACAAATGTAGGAAGAGTGAAGGAGATTTAAAGGTAACTACAAGATGGCAATTGTATTACCCTATGAACTTCTCTAACTATTTCAGATCTCATTATCAAATAAGCCACTTTAAATAAAATCATGAAATATCTAATATTTGTTATAAGAAAGAGCTGGAAAATATTTCTTGCTGTGTTTAAGACAGAAACCATCCTAAAATTTTCCATATACCAGATATTTTTTAGAGGAGAGATAGAAAAGAAAATGCACATATTTTTTAAATTATTAAGAAGATAAATATAATTCCCCACAGAAGAAACTAGGTATTAAAATTTTTTTCACGACAACAAATTCTATGTTTGGCATCAGTAAAATATTTCTTTAATATTACTCTGCTGAACAAAATTAAATGTTTGTTCCAGGTCTCTGAGTTTTTAAGGCCTGCTTACTTGGTGAAAAGAGCCTGTTACCATGGTTACAGCCCTAAAAACTTAAGCCTCAGTGAGATATTAACATTCCTCACTCTTGGAAAGAGAAAGGTTTCCTTTTTTTAGGCAAGTGACCCTTTCTTTTTTCCTAGGTTCCCCCCCTCTCTTTTACATGTTAGAAAAGAATCAGAAATAAATCCTAATCTTGTGTAAATAGTTGAAGATATGAAGCCTGACTAGCACATTGTTTCTGTACCACAGCATCTTCTTTTAAAGGCAAGACTCCTTACAGTTGTACCTAGTCCTTAACTTAAGAAATCGGCAAAAACAAACCAATACTATGGATTTCAAGTAACCTTCTCCTAAAATTTAACAACCATAAAGTAAAGGTGTCCTTGTTTTAATGGTGACCTGAGAGTGACTTCCACATTAATAAGCTGGGTTTGCTTTTTAGCAGAACTATGCATTTCAGGCTATTATTTAAAGAGTGTAAAGCTGCATCTCCCACCCCCAATTTATTACAGATCTGTTCAGTCTCCAGCTACCCCAACACTGACAAATGCATTTTAAACCAAAAAATAATCTGACATATCCCTAATGGCACAATGGAATTCACAACTGGAACTCAGTTTTAGGTTCAGTTTCCTGAATTGCAAAGGTGAACTGATGTAAGAACTCTAATATAAAAATAACTATCCTGCCTGTGTGTTCTGGCAAACTAAAAACTAGTTTATATACAATTGATACAACACTCTATTAGGAAGGAGACTTTAGCATAGAAAATGTTTATAAAAATGGAAAACATGTTACACAACACGATGGTACTAACAAAAATATTACTACTTTAAGTACCAGAATTAACAACCTCTGGAATTATTCTTTGGCTTAAGAAATTGTAACCTACTTAGTTTCTTGATCATCAACTAGCAAAAGGAAGTCAGTTTTGAAAGGAGACCAATCACCCAATAGTGGAGGGGGGAGAAAAACGAAGACAGTTACAGGATTATGAGTAATTCTTGACATTGCTCAACACCAGCTCTATCAGTTGCCCAAAAGAGAAAAAATTCCCTCTCAAAACCTTGCCTGTCTTTTGTCATTACTAGCCTAATAATTCTAATATTACAAGCTGCCCTGTCAAAACAACACCAGTTCATGCTAGAGGTATTAAAATACTAAAAATATTTATAGTAATGGTTATGCTGTGTTACTTCAGTATTGCTATGCCTGACAACTATTCAAAAACAGATGTAAAGCCTACAGTCAGAAGAAATGACAGTAAATAAAGCCAGGGGCCTATACCAGGTTGCAGATTAATTCAGTGCCCAAACTCCCAATTTATTTGCATGTTTCAACAGGGGATGAAAATTAAACTTTCTGAAACAAAACTGGGCTTTTGCATAAGAAGACAATTTTGAGTAGACTGTAATAAGCCTTCAAACAGGACATTTAGTGAAAAAACAGAAACTCTCCAAATTTTGTGTTACAGTGTTTCCAAAGTGTGACTTTTAAGTGGGGTAACTTCAAAGACACAAGTTTGGAACCAGGGTTTTAACAATTCCTACCTGGCCACTCATTCCAACAAAGTCCAGAATGACAGAAACATTGCTTACACAGCTCCCACACAAAATGTGAGCACTGCTCTTCCTTTGTCCTGCTGCTCTTCCTCAGAACACAGACACAATCTTCCAGCTTTACTGTCATTTAACAGCACCTTCTTCAAAAACCAACCGACTTCTTTTTCTATTTTACATTTTAGGAAGCTTTTGTGCTAAAATCCCCTAAACATAAACCAGCCAAAACAAGTAAAAGAAAATCTGTCAGAGAGATTTGTTTGTAATCTCCTGCAGTGGGTAAATGTGATTCATATTAGCATGTAAATGAATAGGTGATCACATCATACCCCTGTCCGGCAGCTCACTAAACATCCTGGTTTAGCCCTTTGAGTGAATACTTAGGACTTTAGTGAGTTTTTAGCTCACATAAAAACTTTGGAAACCTCTGTTTTGATTTGATCATTGAAGCAATATCAAAAAGGTATTTATTTTCTATTTCAGGGTCTATTTTACTAGACTGAAAGATATGCATTTGCTTTTAAAATCTTCATGTAAGAAATTTTGGTTTTCTTTTTCTCGTAAAACGCATCTCCTGAAGATAAATCAGATATCAGAAAGCCACAGTGAAATTGTAAGCATGAACAACATTGTGTATACTGCAATTAAACAAAATTCTTTTGCAGAGTAGGGCACAAGTGCTGAGCCAAGTTCTTCTTTCCTTAAACATATAAACAAATTCTACAGAGCCCAAACCAACAGGGCCAAATTAAAATTGGCATGAGTTTTTGAACAGAGCTCTAGAAAACAATGCGGGGTTTTTTTCCATTGCAATGCAAATGGCTACAAAGACACTTTTTAATCTAAAACCAGAAGGTGCCTGCAATAGGAACCAAACTCACAAAATCACTATTAAGCTACATACCACCTCGAGGCTGAGAGGAATCATTGTTTCCAATGATTACTGAAATACCAGCTTCTTCCAACTTGATCTTCCATTTGTCAATTATTTCTGCTGAACCATCCTAGAAAAAATAATGACACAGACGCAGCTGTTTTGATTTGTATGGTGAAGCAAACTAAAATTCTTGTCAGAAACAGTATTTATTTGGAAGGTATTTTAAAGAAGGTCTGAAACATACCTTACTGGCATCATTAAAAATTGACAGCTCCATGGTTCCTTGAAAATCTTGTTCCCAAACTGACTTTAAGCATTCATCTAACCAGCATTCACTGTTGTGAACTGGCAAAATTATAGACTACAGAAAAACAAACAAAAAATCCACATGTACATCAGTAAGCTCTATTTTTGTTTACTTACAGTATATTTATTAAAAAGGAGAAGTAGCAGATCCTTCTGAAACTTTCACCAAAAAATGTATCTTAAAATATAAAAGTAGGTGAAGAGCCTTTATTTTCATGATAAGTATATGATTTGCTTTCTTGTCTATCAAGCTTCTTTTAAAATTATTTTAAGTTCCACAAGACAGTTTTTTATAGCAGTCCAAGGAAACAAGAGAGACCACTGAACACAGCCCACTAATGAAACATCTGTAACACCACCCTAACCTGTTTCTACTACTCCTGCATTTCTTTTCAATCATCCATTTCTCTTCAAGCTTCCTACCTAACTGGAGATGCTCACATATGCAGCAGACCCTCGGGCTCTAGCCAAGTTTTTAAAAATTATTCCACCTACAACTGCTCTAAAGTGCATTAGAAGTTGATCAATGATGTAATTCCACACTACGCCATTCCAACTGCAGGCTTTCCTCTTACAGCCTTTTGGTTCAGATGTGCACACAAAACAGGAAAACATACCTGAAGTATTTTAAAATTGGTTAGAAACTGGAGATGAGGGTTTTATCTGTTCAGTTACTCACCACTGTTCTAATTATCCCGAAAAAGCCAGTACCCCCCAAAATTCTTTCAGTCTCTCAGAACAGAACACGTTGCCTTCACAGAATGCAAAGTGCTGAGAAATCAGCCCAGAGATCCACTGGCTGTGTTCGCAAAGGGAGAGCCCAAATTTGTACCTGTTAAAATCACTTATAGATGGGGAATTTAAGGGCCTAAGAAACTCATAAAAAGTCTCATGGGACACTTCAAGAAGTCCCTAGAAACACAACTTAAACTCCTTATTATGTGGGGTAACCATGAACGCATGGTTGGAAGAAAGAGGGGATTAGTTCCTGTTGTGAGCAGGTGAGAATCCTAAGAAACAAAATACTAGGATTCTGAAATTGAATTATTCACAATTTAGTGACGTGAATACATGTACATCATGCAAATACACACAGATGCACACGTTAGAAGGCAGATTTTTGGACACTGAGGGGTGTACCCACAGGCATGACCCAGTGTTGTGTAGGGTACCGTGATTAACAACATTTCACAGCCAAATAAAATAATAAACTTATCTACAATGAATGAACCTCTGATTTTTGGCAGGATGATGGAACAGCTCTTAAAAGAAGAACAAAAGCTATCTAAAATTTTAAGTAAGGCAGGCCTTTGTGTTTTAGAGAGATAAATAAATAAAGTAAGGAGAAACAAGAAAAGTGAAACTGATTACCCTACAATTACAACATACAGAAAAAATACATTATTTCAGAACTGCCTCACATTAGTACTTCAAGACTAGAAAAGAAGCAAAAATCTGACATTCTAAAGTACTATATTGAATTTACTCAAGATTTTAATATTCTTTCTGTGGACATGGCAATTAAAGTACTATATTGAATTTACTCAAGATTTTAATATTCTTTCTGTGGACATGGCAATTAAATTATGACCCCCACACATTCATAACAACCAATCTAACATACTCATTCAGGAATAAAGGGTTCCACAATTCTTCCAATGACAATATAAGCTTACCCAGTTTGCACATCCAGAAAAATCAGTTATTTTTCAGTTTGTTTTGGATTCACTTCACAAAAATTTGACTAAGCCAACATCAACTAGCTCGCCACTGGCTTGAAAACTGGAACTTCTTTGCTTTTTTTCCATAGTGTACTCCTGTTTTAAGTCAGGACAGCAGTACAAAATAGCAGATGATGTTTGACCTCCCTGTTTAGTTTGAACTGAAAGAAGAAAAAACAGTACTTTAAGGGCAGCACACATAAGGCAAGCCATAAATACCTGATGGCACCAGTGTGCTCTGAACTCAACTGCTCATCACATACTAACATGCTCCTTAAACACATTACTGTGAGCAAATTCTACTTCCACAGAACCACGACCACCATACAGAACTGGATAACTGCCAAACTAGGGCACAGAGCTGAATTTCTAAAGATACTTCTGTGTAAAACCTGAAAAATGAACAAATCCACCCAAATAACTGAACTCAGCAATATGACTAACATCTCAGAGTATTGCTGGCATTGTACACTAGAGTTTCCTCAGGTTCCACCATTCTTGCTCATTTTAGTGGTTTTCTGTGCTTACTTTCTGTGTTTACTTTTAGTTTAAGGAGAAATCAAAAATCTACTTTCATTTCTCCCTAGTTCATTACTAGATCTGTAACCTGGCTTAAGAGTTGCAATTGAGCAGTCATAAATTTGCCTTTAACATAGTGTGACTGCATCAGAATAATTCAATCTCCTTGGACCATTTAAAGAGGGAAAAACATGAACCAGGGCACTCTTTCACTGAGGTGCAGTCTCATGGCAAAAATACCAGCTGGTAGAAACCTCCAGGGACTGTCTGCTTCTTCTGTTCCAAAACAAGATCAACTACAGCTCTGCCATTGCTGACAGACCCTCTCTCCTGGGACAAACACCAACCTTGCTGCAGCAATCACTAAAGGCAGGCATAAGGGAAACTTAGAATACAGCTTTCCCAGCATCCTTTTGCTACAGTTTATGCCAACTCCTATTTCCCAATCCCAGCACAGATGATTATTCTAGTTCTCCTTGCAGCAGCTCTTCATGTATTTGAAAACTGCTACCAAAACAGTGAATTACAGAAATACACCTAAAGCTCTCTCAAAGTAATTTTGAGACTTTTGGACATAGGTTGCAAACAACTAATGTGCTTTTGACATTACAAGATCATCTGAGTGACAACTGAGTCAGAATTATAATTTCATTAGCTGAGGCTGATTTATAGCTGCATCCAACAGAGAGGAGTTTCACGGCCTATGAGCCAAACAACTCTATGAATCAAACCTGGATTTGAGCATTGTGACATTACCTGGTTTCCATGAACTCCACGCATTCTAGACTAAGGCCTGAAGTAATTTTAGGTGTTTTTAGCAATGCAGTTTTGCTATCACGGAGCTGAACATAATGATTCTTGGTTTGCTGCAAAGTGAATTTTGTATGGCAAAAATGACCGAATGTGAAATGGTTAGCAGGTAGCTCAATCCCTTTTCTCCCACAAATGTATCACTCAACCAAAAATCTCCCTCACTAGACCACAGATAAACAATACAATCACAAAACTGAAGTGGAGGAACGTGAGATTTTCAAGTGTCAGAAACTGTGCAACTGAAAGTTTTGCAATGCTTTTGGTATCACCAGTGTTGTTCTCCAAGAACCTATAGACTCCTAAGTGAAAACTTGATTTCAATTTCCACAAATTTCAGCTCAAGCAGGCTCCTACCTGCCCCCATATCTCAAAGTGGAAAATAACCTTTAAAAAGCATTTCAACACTGCTAAAAATTTAAAGACGTCAGGAACCGTTATTTTTTTAATGAAATTTTCCTATTATTATTCCAAACTATTTCCAAACCCAGGGCTGTTGGCAGAAACCAGAAACACACTGGTTTTGTAAAATCTCATACATGAGACACTTTAAATTAAATTAATTTAAATTAACACAGAGGTATTTTCAAACTTTGACCTGTCTTTAGGATCTGAGACTCTGTGATGTTATCATTTTTACTTGCCTGTTGATTTCTATGTTTTCGCTTTTCAGCATTTGCTACTAACGTTAAACTGTTGCCAAACCACATCACTTTTAATTAAACTTGTATCTTTTAATTATATATAACTTACAGATATCTGTAGAACTTATATAGGTATGTAGAAATTTAAGAAATGTGGTAGCAGAACTAATTTTTATATATATCTTTATTATGTATATATGAAGATATAAATTATATGTAGCTAAATATCTACATATGGATATATACACATATATCATATATTACCTATACACAGATTATATATAGAGATATATATATGTATAAAATATAGATATATCTACATAATTTTAATGTATCCATTGAAATATTACACATCAATAATATACTTTTCCACCTGTTCTCATTTTTTATTTCTATCTCTTCAATCTGCACCTGATCCATACGGCTGTGTTCAGCAGTTTAGAAGTTTCGTAATAAAGATCAGTATTATATATATTTCTATATTTATATATATAGGCAGAGATAGAGATATGTTATATATTTAACTTAATCTGTATGATTCATACATATGTGCACATATATAAAGAATTTATATAAAATCTATATATACACACTATATAGACATACTGTACATATATACACACACTATATATACATATATACACACGCTACATGTATATAGGTAAGGGAAGTAACAAAGCAAGAAGTGTTGTAGAAGATTTTACGCACATCTTTGCCAACCCTCTGCGGTGCTGCCGGACCAGCCGGCACCGACCCGGGGCCCCGGCCCCGGCCCCGGCCCCTCCCGGGCCGCCGTGTCCGCACACGGGCACACCCGGCCCGGCCCGGCCC
>VZTX01000292.1:16559-48399 GCA_013400915.1 Pardalotus punctatus | reverse complement strand
ACAGGAACATTTATTTGCGGGCCGTGAGGGGAGCCGCGGGCCGGAAGGGGAGCCGCGGGCCGTGAGGGGAGCCGCGGGCCCGTGAGGGGAGCCGCGGGCCCGTGAGGGGAGCCGCGGGCCGGGAGGGGAGCCACATCCCGGCCAGGGGAGCCGCATCCCGGAGAGGGGAGCCGCGGCCCGGGAGGGGAGCCGCGGCCCGGGAGGGGAGCCGTGGGCCCGTGAGGGGAGCCGGGGGCCGCCCAGGGGAGCCGCATCCCGGCCAGGGGAGCCTCGGCCCGTGAGGGGAGTCGCGGCCGGCCAGGGGAGCCGCGGCCCGAAGCTGCTCTGCCGCATGCGAAGCGCTGCCTGGGTCCGACAGGCTTGGCTGTGGAGATACTGATTCCTCAATAGATGCTGCCTGCGCTTCCCCACCTGTTCTCTAAGTTAACTCCTATAAATTTTCAGCAGTGTTAAAATGGTTTTTCAAAGTGATTTCCCACGTTGAGGTAGGGGGGGGCAAGTCGTAGCCTGCTTAAACTGAAATTTGTGGGTATTGAAACATTTTTCACTTTGGAGTTGTTCATCATACATATTCCTGGGGAATGATAATGGTAATGATGCCTTAACAATTTCTGGGGCTTTTACTCTTCATGTGTCTGTAACTTGGTATAGTTCTGTGCTTCTTACAAAGTGCTAAAAACCTCTGTTCCCAGCACCTTTAGCCAAAACAATACCCCTGAACAGAAAATCCAAGGACACTTTCGTTGCCCTAAGCCCGAAAATACATAAACAACTGTGAGATGGGGGGAGCAGGCCTGGGGTGGTTAACATCGTCACCTTAGGGTGTGAGTGGAGAATTAGGGGCCAATATGCCAGTGGGACTGAATTTAAAAAAGGTGAAGGGCTCGTGACCCAGCATCCATTTTTGGGTGTAGTCCCACGAGGGGGACTTTGCTTGCCTGAGTGTACCTTGAAGACCTTGAATAAATTTGTCTGCTTTTTATATTCATAATTTTGTCTAGTCCTCTGTTTCAGGTAGCCTGCTTTAGGCATCAGTAACACCAATGTTCTCTAATCTCTCTAATCTGGACCTTTCTTGGTCTGAACTACTGCGTTCAGTGCTTTGTCAAAGTTTTTAATAACCTTTAAAAAGGGAAAATTGCTGGTGGTAATTATGCCATTATCATGGAATCATAGAATGTTAGGGGGTTGGAATGGAATGGACCTTAAAGATCATCCAGTCCCACTCCCTGCCATGGGCAGGGACACCTTCAACAGGTTGCTCCAAGCCCCATCCAACCTGGCCTTGAACACTTCTAGGGATGGGGCAGCCACAGCTCCTCTAGGAAACCTGTGCTAGGGCCTCACCACCCTCACAGTAAAAAATTTGTTCATAGTATCTAACCTGAATTCCCCTTCTTTCAACTTGTACCCATTACACCTTGTTCTGTCATTGTAGTTCCTGACAGAGTTCCTCTCCAACTTCCTTATAGGCTCCTGCAGATACTGGAAGGCATTTCAAAATATACTGTGAAGTATTATCGATCATTTACTTACCGAAACTATGATTGTGCAACCACTTACTCCCTTGAAAGCATTCCCAGCTAAAAGGGATTGCAGGACCAGGCCCTGTACAACAACCTATTCAGGATTTTTAAAATTTGCACAAAGCAATCTTTGTTGAGCAAAATCCTGAGATTATCCCTTGTTTATTTGAAGAGCCTGTTAAACAGCCAGACAATTCAAGGAGCAAGCAGAGCAGAGTTATCTTAAAATGTTGGTTGGCACACAAATCTGAGAACTGAGGAGGTGAGGATGGCCAAGCAGTAATTCACTTTTGGAATCTATTTCAAATTATCTGCACAGCTTCTTGCTGTCCAGCCTGAGTTTAATCTCTCCATGAACAGCACTGTTAAATATGATCATTCCTGTTTCTGGCGACAAAGGCTGCTGGCACTTTTATGTTGCCTGCATGCCTTGCTTTATCTAAGAAAGTGTAGCAGAGTATTGCTTTACTCACCCTAAACCAAAGAAAAGTCCTAATCAGGGACAGCGCCTCATTACGCAAAGCAAAATGCAGAGCAAAGCCCTTGCTCCCTTCCCTGAGGAAAATACAGAACGAATCAAACTCACCAGGAATGTTTTCTAAGTTATATTATGTAGCTGACCACAGAGGGTAATTAAATACAAACTTCTACTTAGAATGTGATTTTTGTTTGGGGTGGGTTTGGAAAGACATTTAAAGGCCCACAAGCATGTGGAACCTATTCAGTGGGATTTTCAGGACAACCTAGACAGCTAACATCCATTGTGAGAGTTTATACCTACTGGCTTTTGAAATTCCAGCAGGCATTTTTGTGTCCTTGGGCAACTAAATAGTTTCCAAAATATAGTCAATTGTTTCAGTGCCCATTCTGCTTTCATGTGGGTCAGAATGGGGGAAAGATCCCAACACCTTCACAACAAACTCATTAAGAAGCAAGCAAAAATGGTTTGGTCCTAGTTCTACTTCCTATTGTTCTAGTTTAAAGATTTTTTACAGTGGTGAGGAGCAGCTCACAAAGCAGTTCTCACAGCTAAATGCATGACAGACTCAGACGTTTCTCATCAAATTAAGTTTTTGCTTTTATTTCTGACAAAAGAATAATTTGACGAGCATTACTGTGAACCTAACACTTGCAAATTCTGGAGGCTTTATCTATCAAATAAAAATTTTCCTCATCTTAATGGAAAAATATAATATCTAGAAAGTTGGTTTTGTTTCTTTACATTTAACTGTCATTTCTAAAATGACACAGACTCACAGTATGAACAACGTGGACTTACTGACCTGTGAGGGCAAATCTCAACTGATTTCATTGGGAGTTTAAAAAAAGATAAAGCAGGACTGCTTGTGTAGGCTACCAGTGGGGTTATTGAGGCCAAGTAGTCTTGGATTTCGTTTCTTTTTGAAAATCTCAAACAGTAACTGAGGTGGTATCTGTACAAACAAATCTGCTGTGTGTGGAGCATGTGGGCAACTTAATTTGGTTTTATCTTTATTGGAAAAACAGAATGAGTGAGTATAGAGTGTTCTTTTAACACATTTAAAGTTACTGAAGTTACAAGCTCTAGTACCGAAATATTTCTAGAACACACTGTTGAAAAGATCATTCAACAAAGTAGGTAAAAAATTCAGCTCAGAGCAAGTTTTGAAACCACTTTATTCAAAGAATGCTTTGAGCTTCCAAAAATGCTCAGTTATTTTCATAAAATGTCACAGTTGAGTGGCAAGAGAAGAGGAGGGCAGTATTTCTCATTATAGTACAAAACAGCAGAAGGGGACTTGAGAAGCTCATCTAGTCCTTCCATCCTGAGACAGGATCAACTCACAAACACCCAACATCATCCCTGACAAACACCCTCTAGTCTATGAGGCTTCAGAACATCCTCAGCCAGTTTACTGTAGTCCTTGCTATCTTTGCCCACAGAAAGAATTTCTTAATATCCAGCTTAGATATTGCAGCATTTTCCAAGCCCCCTCAAATTTGGCAGGTTAAGATCTGTTCCCTCTGGCTAAAAGATGCAGATTTCTGTGACCTCCCCAGTTTTAGAGCTGTTGAGCCTGAGCCTATAGCATAACTTATCTCTTTTATATGGATGTTTTTTGCTCTCTCTCTCCCTCCAGAGTGTTCAGCTCCCAAGGTACAGTTCCTCCCTTTGAATCCTCTGCTTGTAACAGGATCTTAATATTTTATCTTAGGCAAAAATTATCCTACTTTGCTTCTACCTTAGTAAATTTGGCACTTTTTCTGCATTGTAGACCAGATGTGAAAAGTTTTGCTGGGCTACACAAAAGAAAAAACAAAAAAACAACAAGACCCCTAGGACCCTACCCTGCCTTTTTGCAGGCCTAAAATAAGATACTCATTTTTTAATCAAACACCCTGACTAAATACAAACAAGAAGGCCAGTAACCTGCCAAAGATAAGATTAAAATCTCTTAGAAAGGACACAGGCCCCCATCCCTTCAGCCTGTTTTCTACCCTAAGAGGCTCCTCAGCCCCCTCCTTCAGGGGTCCCCTGATAGCCCTCTCCCAGTGCCTTTATCCCCTGCAGCTGTGTGCCTTTTCAGCTGTTTTCTTGCTAATGCCTGTGTTAACCCCTTCTTTGCCTGAGCAGGCTTGCAAATTCCATCACAAATCCATTAGTCCTTACCCAGCCTGCACACAGAAAAGAAGTCATTCACTTTACGAGTTTATGATTTTATGAATTTGCAAATTGCTGTTGTGTTTCCCTCCCATCCCATGCTATTGTTTAGCTTATGGGCATTTGATTTGTTCATTGATGTTTTAGACCTTTGTTTATTCTCCTGGCTCTCTTCTGGATGCCCTCTGGGCACTTTGCACCTCTGCTGAAGAATAAGCCCCAGCACCAGTCCCGGTGCTCCTGCTGGGGCTGGACCAGTGCTGGGCAGAGCAGAATTACTTCCCATGTCTTGCAAGCCATACTCCTGTTTGCACAGCTTAGTGCAGTGTTTGCCTTTTTCACAATGGCTTGACACTGTTAACTCCTAATCAGCTTGTGATCTATTATATCCCCTAGATCTTTTTCTGCATGAGGGAAACAGTATTTTAACAGTTTTATTCCAGTCAGCCACATGAGAAGACAATGTCTGAAGTAGTGTGAGTGAGATTATCTGCTTTGTGCTTCAATACCAGGATTGTTTACTGGTTTCCAATAAGTTACATGTGTACACCCTGCTAAGGGAGTTGCACAAGTGCTGCTAATGTCTTCCTTTGGCCTTCAGAGCCTTTATTACTAGCAGGGACTAGTACCTAAGAGTTATTTGGGCCAATTTCCCTGTGTACTCAACACTTCAAATGCTCAACTGAAATTACTGGCCTAATTGCTCTTACAGTTTAGACATATCGAGTTTGCATAACCTCACTGAAAAATGCTGCTGCTCCTTAGAGAAGAACTGTTGTGTGATACATTTCTTTCTCTGAAACATTAGCTGTCGTTAGAAAGGATGTTGCTTGTTTCTTCTTTCTTCTTTTCAAATGAGTCAACCTGAAGAAGCCAGTGGTTGTTTTTATGAGGTGGCAAATACCACAAATATTCTGTTAGCTAGAGTACTGGACTTAGGTACCTCTGTGGGTGAACTAGAAAGATGCCATTCATTTCAGTACCAGTCTACACCTGAAAACATACACTCGACCACCACAGTAATCCCAACCTCTGTGTGCTTCCATGTCCTCCCCTCAGATTGCTGGTTCAGAGTGTCACGTCGTGCAGGTTCCCTGTTCTGCTCAAGCCATTCTCTTCACTGCTCTAGCTCAGGCTTTTGAATGTACCTTTATATTTAGTATGATTTTGTGGCAATAAGACTGCCGGAGGTAAGGCAGTGGCAAGTGAGAGGCACAGTTCTTCCAAAGAACTAAGGCAGATTAGTGCAGGTTTTTCTTTGCCAAGGGCTTTAATAATTGAGCAATCCTACACAAAGTTAGACTTTAATTTGGTAATCTTTTCTTAGAGGAATGATTCTAAATAATGCCGTATTTTTAAAATACAGTGAAAAAAACAAATTTACTTTTTATCTGGTGAAATCTGCTAGAGAATCCAGTGATAGGCAAGTGACTATGGTCTAACCACCTCAGTTAATACAGTTTGAGTTTGCTATTAACAAACCAATCTGAAACTCAGTAAAGTAATACCGGTATTTTCCTTACATACCCAAAAAAGCTTTATAAGTAAGTTATTTGGAGGGGAAAAGTCTTATTTACAAAAGATAGCAAGATTCAGATAATGGAAAGAGATAAAGCGTAGCCTGGAATTCCCATTTTCCTAATGTTGACAAGTTCCTGTGTGCCACCAGTGATAACCCTTGAAAATCAATGCTTCTACTTGAAGAAGAGTAAACCTCTTGAAAGTTCAGTTTAGGTCCTTTGTTTTTCAAAACCATGCCTCTGTTTCATCTTCTTGATGAATGAAATGTTAAACACTTTCGAAATCAAGTTATGCTGGAGAGCTGAGGAAAGTAGGTGGAATTGTGTATTTCCCAAAGATTCACTTGTAAGTACATACGATCCTCAGTCAGAATTTTGTTTAACTTCAGTACCTTTGGGAGCTTAAACTTCTTTGTATGTAAGTACAGGAAGCATCTGACATTTTAAGATGGGAAAATGCTTAAAGAAATAAATCATATCCCTCCAAAGGAATGTATACATAACAGGAACTGGGATGTGTATAATGTAAGAGATCCACAGAAAATGTATTGGGTGCACATCTTTATATGACACACAGACAGGAAGGGGAATGAATAACATTTTGAATTATGAATTAGCCAAAGGAATCTGAAGAAAAGATTACAAGAATTGTATAGCTCTAGAGAATACAGCAACATTTACTTAATACGTCTTCATTGAAAACAGAATGCAATTAGTTCTTTAAATCTTTATACTACCCTATAAAAGAGATTTTATTATGTCTTATTATATCTTTTAATATCATTCTTAAAATGCTAACCTACTCTGAAAAGTGGGTTTTAAAGTAGAGTTTATTGTGACTAATTCCATTTCAGTTTTGTTTCATTTTCAAGCCAACTTCAAGAGCAAAATGCTCTGCATTTTTGTAAAATACCAGTTTGTCACACTCACCCTGGGTTATGAAATTAAAAGTTCTTTCAGGTTCGCATGTCTTCAGTAAAACAGATTTAACAGCTTCATTAAAGCTAATAATAGTGCTGATAATACAAAGGGCAGTATAGTGAGCAGCTCACTCTCTTACAGCTGTACTGGCTGTGTGTTGTAAAAGAGTAGTAAAGATGTAATTCTTGTCAGAAAATTGACCAGATGTGAGCAGAGCAGAGAGAGGAAACTCTTCCCTTTCAGTGAAAAACTGTTACTCCATCTTTGTATTCTTTCTTTGCCGAATGTAACTTTTCTCAAGGCCAGGAAGGCCTCTGAACAGCCTGAGCAATGGGATGCTAACCTGAGGACATCCAGCTCTCCGAGGAAAGGAGCCAAGGAGCTGTGCAAATGGTATCTCTGGTGGCTGGTCATTATCTCATCCAGCGGTGCCCACAGCTCCGGGGCGGTGGGAAGGACAGAGACACAGCCCAGCGTGGGATCATCTGTCACCTGGAGACTCACGACAGGGACATGTGGGTGTTGGACCACGGAGCCCAGCTGCTGAAGGGTGGGCTACTGCGGGGAGCAGGGGGCAATGACACCGCCAGGCACTTGGGACCACTCAGCTCTGCTCCTGGAAGGGTGGGCTACTGCGGGGAGCAGGGGGCAATGACACCGCCAGGCACTTGGGACCACTCAGCTCTGCTCCTGGAAGGGTGGGCTGCTGCGGGGAGCAGGGGGCAATGACACCACCAGGCACTTGGGACCACTCAGCTCTGCTCCTTTCCCTGGATTCAGGAGAGCTGAGGAGAAGCTGTAGCTGTGTACAGCATTAGGGACTGGGGGGGGCTGCCAGCAATGGGAGCTGGCTGTGAAAGTAAAGGACTTCAGCAAATCTGTCTGTACAATGATCTTTTCAAAGGGCATTATCAGTTCACAATAGTTTTGTGTGAATAAACTGACAATTGTGTCAAGTTAGAGTTTTTTAGGTGAGGTTATGACAGCTGTGACATTACAGATAGAATTTGGCTATCAAAACCGTTGTAGGAGTAGGTCTATGGAGACTACATTGTTGTGCTAGCAGGACATAAGAGATGACAGTAAATTATTTCATTGTGTAGAGGCTCCCTGGTAATGTCATCCTGATGCCATTACAGCCTGCAATAAACCACCATGCACAAAGACTCTGCATCTCCCTCTCTGTGACATAATCCTTACTCATCTACTTCTTATTCTTTCCGTAATAAACCCAGATACTTAACTTCCATCTAAACTTTCCCTTCCCAAATAAGGTACTTTTTTTCTTTTTCCTTTTTTTTCTTTTTTTTTAACTGCATGAGGGAGACATTTAATTTCACCAGCTGGGAAGTCAAGATCCTCATTTTGACTTCAAGTGAAAACAACTTAAAATACCTTTTTGCTAACATTGCTGCTTGTGCTTTGCCCAGTACTGTGCCTGATAAGACAGAGTTCAAGGACAGCTGGGTGTCCAGTTCCACTGAGAGCTCTGGCCTAGAAGCAAATGCTGCAGGTATTTAAATACTGGAATATTTCTATATGAAAATGGGAAGTTTAATTCTGTTTTAAAACCTCCAACTGTAGAAAGTTGTATTTGTCAGTGTTCTCATCTTGGGTTCTCAGATTATTTACGCAGCTGACAACCCATGTGACCGTTGTGGTTATTATGCACGTAAACTTGAACTTTGACATTTCATCCTGTTGCAGAGCCTTGGTATGTTCATTCCTTTATCTTCCCACCATCCCTGCAGTTGCTCTTCATTATTGTCAGTGCTTATTAGTTAGAAAAGTCCATTCCATTTTGTTTGGGCCAATTAACTGGTGGAGAGAGCAGCTCTTTGAGAGTCCCCACTAACTATGTATCACCAGCTATCATCCACTGATTCATTATATGAACCTGAGCTCTGCTGCACTTTTCAAAGAAGCAAATCCTTGTTTCTCAGTTGACCAACTTACAAAAACTCTTCAGACTTTTGAATATTTCACTCTTTTATGACAAAGGGAAAAAAGACATTGTATAGCAAATTAAATGAGAGCTGTTGTAGTGTTTATTGTCATAATTACTTTATATGCATTTTCATGTGTGTAGGATAGTGTCTTCCTAAAAACCAGGGAAGAAGAATATTAGGAGAGGAAACAGTCCCTGTGCTGCTTCAATATTGTGACCTGCAGCCTGTCTGAAAGCATGACAAAGCCTTGATTGTGCAAGTGCCCAGCTGATCCAACAAGCAATGAATGAATGAGCAATGGTCAACAAGGAGGAGTGGATATCACAGAGGGCAATTCAAAAAGGTTGTAGTGCTGTGAAGTGAAGAAGGCATTAAATAGAATAGAACTAGAGATAAATAGATCATCAACCATTTAGGTTAGTTCTATTTTTTCTTTTTTTTCCCTTTAAATGGTCCAGCATAGAAAAAAATGTGACTATAAATGGGTAAGAGACAAGTCTTCCAGTATGGAAGAAAATAATCTCATTCTTTCAGTCTAAACGAATGATAATTTAAAACCAGAATCTGATCTAAATATGAAGGAGATCTCCAGAAATCTGATTGGGTCACATGTCAGGTAGTGGGAGACAAGTCAGCATTAGGGAAGTACAGACTGTCAGATTTTCATGTTCATTCAAGCATTTGGGCCCACATAGGGCCCAACCAGACTCATCATCATGAGACAGGAATAAAAGGATGAGAAAATTAGGTATGTTACATGAGACCTCCTCCAGTTCTTCATGGAAGCACAAGATTCAACAGTAGGGAGGATTCCTTTTCCTTCAAAGTCTCACACTAGTTATTTTAGCTTTGAATGGATTCAATTGGATTTTCAGTCAGAATTTTGCAGGAGAAAGCAGAAGATACATAGACAAATATATTACCAAGATAGCAAAATCCAGATTTGATACTTAGGTACTGCTTCAAGGACTTCTTTCAAAAGCATGTAAAAAAGGAGTTTGAATGACCATGGCATCTTCTAAAAGTATTAAAATCTATTCTAGCTTGATGGTATTTCTGAGTAAAAGCACTTCCTAATTTGCTAGTCATTACTGTTAGTTTTGTTAAATCATTTTAGATCTCATGGCTTGTCACTGTCGTCAGGACTTTTCAAATCAAGATTTTTTAGCCTTAACAAGGCCTCTTACCACACCTTCAGGCTTTCATGTTGTTTTTCTCTTTGTCACTGCTCTCACAACAATAAATTGGCAGAGTACCATGAATTTGTGTCAATGGATTTTCAGAGTTCCTCATCAACTAAATTCAGCATCATAATATAGAGAACTTACTTTCAGAAGGTCATGCAAGGAACTGAGGCAGGACTTTGACAGAGAACCTTTCCTTTTCCTCAGTCCACTACTTCATCAGGGGAACATCTCTGTGTTCAGATTTGTTGGCACCTAAATGAGAGTGTAATCTGACCTAATAAACCCATGGTAGTCAACACATTCTTTGAACCAAAGGCAAAGAAATAAGTTAGAGTCTCTTTCAGCAGATGTATTGTTTTTCATCTGCAGTGTTTGCAAAATTGAGAGAGTCTCATTTGAACTTTGGGTCTCTTTTGAGGAGTTTTCTTGCTTCTGGTGTGAAAAGAGAGGGGAGGAAGCAGAGCCCTTTATCCCCTGCAGATACATCTGCACTGCAAATACTGCCACAAAGCAGCACAAAGGACCCTGCTTTGTGGAGCAGCAGAGATCTCCTTTCATCGTCAGATCCATTGTTTTTCCTTAAGCAAATATGTAATAATGTCAGAATTTATGGATTAGTTATAGAATCCCTGATCTGCTTTAATCAGAGTTAGTGCTGTTCCTCCCAGAATGCTGCTGACAGGATCACTGTGCAGAAAGACAGACTGACAGAGGGACAGGGTATCTACACAGAGCTCTTTGCATTTTTTCTGTTAATGCTGCAATATTTGGTAAGACATCACTCATCTAATGGGTGATTGAATTTAAGAAGAAATGAAAATGCTTGTGTGTTAATAACAACTGGACACACCTTGCTGCCCTTTTCCTGCAAAAACCATCATTGAATTCAGGGGTGAAATTTGTCCTGTGGAAACTACTCCGTGGACCAAATCTGCCCCATGGGAGCATTGTCAGCTCTAAAAAGTCCCTGTCATCAGAGGTTAATCTGGGTTCTGAAAAGACCTGCTGTTGAAAATTAAGTGTGAAATTTGAAAATTACTAAGTTGAATTATTTACCTTGTTACTTCATCATGTCTGCAAAAATATTCTCTCCCCTTCTGGTAACCTAGCAATGAATACAAAGTGCACAATTATTTTTTCACAATTTGTAGGAGAGTTGCATTAAAATGCATGTCAGTGTCTATTTCTTGACAGGCATGTAGCAAGCAACACTGCAAATGTTTGTTTATCCTGGCAGGGGCTGGATTTGTTTAGTGTAACTTGCACTAGCTTTGTCCAAATTCTGAAGTAGAAAGGAAAATATATTCTTGTTTTCAGATCAGTGTTACAAATATTCTCTTTAGCTTTGTTTTTATTATGAGAAGTGACTGCTAATGGTTTTGGACCTGTGTCCTCTGCTGTCGTATTCTCCCTCCATGTACTGTAAATTGCTGAATACATTTGAAGAACTGATTGCACAGGCTGAGCCTACAGGTTGCAGAATGTAGACAGGCTGGAGGAGCTGAAGAAAATGAAAAATTAAGCCAGCCAAGCGATATGCATCAAGATAAATATCAGGTTCACCAGTGCCATAAATTATGTTTTCTGAAACAGGAAATTAATGTTCATTAAGTGGTAGAAATAAACAACTGGTCCTCTTGAAGAGTCCTCAGACTAAACGCTGTTTTCTGAGTACTTCTTGGCAGACATTTTAAATACCTAGTTTATTGTGAAATGAAAAGAAAACACTAATTCTTGTGGATGAAATGCACAGGACTATCCCCAAAACAACAGTTTTGAGGCCTCTTCAGAGGTTTTTGGTTTTGACTTCAGCTTTATCCAGACTCAAGCATGCAAGCAGGAGTTACTGCCTGCACCCCAGAGGGGTCTCTGGGCTTAGGCACTAAATCCTCTGCCTGGGTCCCCAGATCCTGAGACAGCCTTGCTGTGTGGGAGGGGAATGAGCTGTGATTCTTAGCCATCTTTTGTTCTTTGTGTTACCTTTTTGATCCTCTCAATCGGCTGCTTGGGTGCAGACATCACTCCCTTCATTGAGTTTGATGTGCAAAGAGTAAAATGCAAATTCCTGTCTGCACAGGCTGGGTTGCTTAACAGTTCAAGGTGTTGGGAGTGGGGAAAATGGTGAGAGAAAAGCACCAAAACCATTGCTACCACGATGCTGTGGCCAAGCAGTGTGGTTTGGGAGACTGGTCCTTTATATCCCAAAGCTGTGGTTTTAGCACTATTACAAAGCATAGGTTTAATCTTTATTATGCCTTAGACCTCTTGGCCAAGATTATGCCTCACTCAGCCTCCTCAGTCGACATGTATTTACCAGGATGAGGTGTTTAAATTAAGAGCAGTGCAGCCAGGAGTGTAGCCCCCCTCTGAAGCCAGCATGGAGAGGCAGGGATGGCACGGGCCGGTCTGAGTTACCCCAGCATGCAGAGGGGCTTTGCCCTGGGGGACAGGGCAGGACAGCACACCTGACCTCCCTACTGAAAGGCTGGTGTTGGTCCTGTGTCTTACCCTGCTTCGTACCTGGAAGATGGAAATAAATACCTTGAGGAGAAAGGAAAGTATGTTATTTTATTAAAAAAATTAAAGTTACGCATCGGCCACGCTACTGATTCGCCTCAAATGTTGAAACATTCTTGGGGAATGAACCTCCCTGGCTGCAGAGGTTCACCCCTGTTTGCACAGTACCTGTGCAGAGTGAGCCAATAGGTGTAACTCTAGGTACACCTACTGGTTTGGCCACATCACAAGTCTGGGCATCTCCACGTTGTTGTGTTTTTTTTCCTTAAATTTATTTTGCCATTGCATCTTGTAATTAGCCTGTCCAAATAATGATTTTTTTATAATTCCCAAAGTTTTTCTGTTTATCTGACAATTAAGTACCTGACAATAATTAAGTATCTGATAATAAGGTACCTCAGTCTCACTTTCATGCTTACAGCAAAATCCATTGATTTGGGTGGGAGGTGGTTTGGATCCCAACGCAAACATCCAGAGGCGGAAGCTGGATTGTGCGTGCAGCGGGAGCTGCCAGTTCAGTGGGAGCTGTTTGTGTCAGAGCTGCCTGTGTGTCCAAGGCAGAGGGGCAGCTCTGCTCCCCACCCCCTCTTCCAACTCTTCTCTAACGCTGCCTCACTCTTTAAAATGCTGTCTTTAAATTAACACAGTTCCATCAGAAATATTGCTGTCCTGCAGCTGCATTTCAGGTATGCCCTAACACCAGCTTCTTTTAGGAAAGATTTGCTTATTTTTCTTTAAATGTCTGTTGTTTTCAGTTGCATTCCAAAGGGCAATAGTTCTCCCTTTAAAACAAAAACAAGAAAAGCAAGATGTGAGTAGTAGTGGTTTAGGCGTAGTAGGAGTTGAGCTCAGATATTAGTACTAAAGAAGTATGCAAGAATAAGCAGGAGGGTGCAATCATGGATAAGTGTATTTTCTTCACTAATTTTAATTTCATGAGAGCAAGTAACACGGTCCCCCCTCACCACACACAAAGGTTTCCCACTGTCCATTCAGCTGCTGAACCTCTCCCTGTTTTGTTACTCTGCTCAGTCCTGTCTGTCCACTGGATTTACCTTACAAATTCTATTTATTTCCTATTGCTCCTGTATTCATTGTCTATTGTCCTTTCTGTGGCTTGTTTGAATTCATAGACCACTCTCTTTCCCTCCTGCTTTGCCATGCATGCTATTTAGCTATGGCTTTGCCTTTCCAGAAAATACCCTGCTTCTCCTCCTTCCCCCTCCTCCTTTAAAGTTTCAGATTTCCCTTGCTGGCAGGCAGCGAGGGGCTGCACACCAGGCACTAGCCCTTGGGTCTGCTCTGTAACCACAGGACCTGATTCACCTCCTGCAAACTGAGTAGCATGACAATAAATCAGCTGAAACGGGGCTGCTTGGAAATTGCAAAACACAGGGACACATAGTGAAACCAACACATGGCTGGGCAGTGACCAGTGCAGCTCTCCAAGAGTTCACAGCTCTCCCATATATATTCCCATGGGGACAGCAAGGCTGAGTGAGACCTTTCAACAGATTAGCTCTGCCACACTTTTTAAAGCAGCTTTGAATGTTCAGCTGAGATGTGCTTAACCCCAAATTCAGCATCTGAAAGTGCCCTTCTTGTGCCTTCCAGCTGGGTCCCAACTTGGCACAGGGGGTTGTCTCTAATAATGTAAACACAGCCATGCTTTGAAGAAAATTTGAATCCAGACCTGAGCTTGAGCCCATCTGTAATCATTACTTGATTTAGTTTTCTCAAATCTGCACATTTGAGTACTGAAGAAAATTAGTCATCTCTCCTTCAACAGGTTCTCCTCCTGCAGCCACCTGCACTTTAAAATCCTTAAAAGTCCTTTTAAATCGCTGCTGTTTGTGCCTAGGTTGGTCGCTGTGACAAGCAAATATTTAAAGTGAATTTAGAAGGAAATGTCTGAAGTGACTGTGTAGAGTCTCATCTTTGAGTTGCTCCTTCAGTAAGGCAGTGGAGCTTTATTGGGGTTCAAGTGTTTGGATGTATGGAGCTGTTTCCAGAACCTGTATCTCCAGTCCTGCCACATTAGGTCAGAGTAGTTACTCAGTGACTTCTGTTTTCAGAGGACTATGAAGCCTTTGCTGCAGAAGATTTATGTTTCCATTTGACATTATACAATATTTTCCTCCCAGATTTCAGTGAAGTTCTGCTCTTTCTGAATTGTAAATGCAAAAAAAATTACTGTTCAGAATGTTCTCTCTTGAAAAGATGTTTGCTTTTCACAGCTCAAACAGAAAACAGCTCAGTGCATCCAAAAGCTGCCTCACCCTTTGAGCGTGTTCCCAGATCTCAGCCAAGAGCACTACTATGGAATAGCTGTGAGTAGCCGGAAGAGCATTGTGGGGATTGAGATGCAAATGAGCAAACCAAGCAGCCCCCTTCACTGCAGAGGTTCCCTATCTCCTGCTGCCCCTCACTTTTGAACTGGGGGAGGCTTAACTTGGGCATTGCTCTGCAGCCACGATCCCTGGCTCTGCACCCACAGTCCTTGGCTCTGCAGCCACAAGCGCAGGCTTTGCTCACTTGTAAGGCTCATCAGCTTGGGTAGGATGAAAACTGTGTCACCATCAGGAAGGCATGGAGGACAGGAGGGGCTTTCAAAGTCCCCGTGTTGCCATTACTTTTCTGGGTCCAGAGAACTAAATGCCACTACTTTTTCTGAGTTAAAGGGGGGAGAATAAAAGCCAGAGGTAGTAGCCACTGCAAAATAGCACACTCTGTTCCCTATCTTAAAAGTTCAGTTTTCAGGCAGTTTCAAAAGTTCCAGAGTGTAATGTGACCTGCTTGAGCACTTGTTTGTTTTATCAAATGCAGGGAGTTCGAATATTGCAAAGGAAATCAGATACAGTAGGTTGGGGGGTAGACAGAGGGTTGCACATATAAACACTCTTAGGAATAAAGCAATACGGTGTTTTCTCTGTATGCTTTTCTTTCCAGTATGAGGGAGGGAAGCAAAACATTCTAACAAAACCTCCTTCTAGACAAATAATCAAGGCACTGAGCTCTAAAGCCTGTGTCACTGCACATGACTGGGAGAATAAGGCATTTTGCATTATTGCATGTTGTCATCATTTTGCTCAATGTTGTCCCTCCGTGCTAATTACATGTTTACAGGCATTGCATCATTGGGCAGAATTACTGTAATTATGTTAATACTTCATAATCAACAGAACAGTACCTGTAATTTACCAAACAAAAACTACATGGAAAGCTAAACCCACAAATGGAAAGGGATAGACTGCAAATGATTTAATCCTCAGAGCAGGAGCAGGCAGGAAGCTTTCAGAGCTGGAATATCCTGCTTTACCCATCAGATGCTCTCAGACAGCACCAGGGCACTTTGACAAGGTGTTTAACAGGTACTAAGGAAGGTAATACACTGAACTGTGAACAGGGTGTAAACGTTTAATGCTCATCCATGAATTCTCACCTAGAAAAATCTGAGCAGTGCCCTTAACAAAGCTGCATGACAAACTCTTGAAAGAACAGGAAACTAAGAAACTCGGTGATCTGGAAATATTTTAACCCCTCTCGTATCTGTGGATGTACAATATCAATCTCAACCCCCTTGTTGCTTCTTTGAAAGAAATATGTGGCGCCTGGCATATCAGAGCACAGTCTGTGTGCAGTTGGATCCTTTTCCTCCTACCCCTTCCATGGTTTTTCCCCCCGTTTATCTTGGCCCGGGTAGTTTGGGCTTTAGGCTGATTCACCCCCTGCACTTCCCGCACGTCCTGGAAGGCCTCAAGGGCCTCTGTCACTAAGGGTTAAGTATCCAAAGTCAACAGCAGAATAAACTGGGACATTAAACAGCACAAGGAGTTATCCCGAGTGGTCATTAAGCGGTGAAGAGTAATACAAATAAGATCGAATCCCAAATGCTTCCTGACACAAGAAAGTTTCAGCAAAACCGTCAGCCTTCATCCACAGGAGCCGAGCCCTGGTGGAGATGCTGCTGCACGCAGAGTCACCTGCGGCAGCGAGCTGCAGTGCGGGCAGCAGGGCTGCGGCCCCAGGCCAGGCAGCGGTCACTGCGGGCCGCCCCCGGCGCAGACGGCTGTAACTTCTCAGGAACTTTCCCGGCCAAACGAAACCCTTCGGTCCCGCCCGCCATCACCCCTTCCCCACACAGGGCGCACGGGGGGCCCAGGCAGGGGAGGAGAGGAGCGGGCTCTCACCCCGCGCCAGGGCATCTGCCAAGGGGGCGAGGGGCAGCACCGAAACCCGGGATGGGCCGTACCCGGCGGCGGCAGCGGCTCCCGATCCAGCGCCGCGTTTTGCCGGCGCAGCAAGTGCCGGCCTTGCCGGGGGNCGGGCATGGGGTAGCCGCGCCGCCCTGCCGCGCTCCCCACCATGTAGGCGAGTCCCGGGCGCTGCGCGCATCGTTCCCCGCCGCCTGCACCGCGTTCGCACCGGGCCGGGGGGACCATGCGGAGCGCCCCGGTCACCGGGCTCCTGCCGCTACTCCTGGGGCTGCGGCTGCTGCTGGGCGGCGGCGCCGCGGCTCAGTACTCCAGCGACCTGTGCAACTGGAAGGGGAGGTGAGGCGACATCCTGCTCGGGCAGGGGGGAGTGGGGACTGCCACGTCCGTCGCCGTCCCACCGAGGGAAGAAGTTGATGCCGACTACAAAGGGGAGACCCTGCTGCTGCGGTGCCCGGCCGGGGCTCGGGGAACGGGGCGGCAGACGGCGGAGAGCCGGGGCTGGCGGCGGATCTGCCTCCCTCCCTCCCGGCGGGCTCGCCGCGAAGAGTCCCTGGGCAGCGGCCCCCGGGCAGGGAGGGATGGAGGGGCGGGGGCGAGTTGGGCTCCCCTCGGCGGGAGTTCGGGGGGCTGGGAGAGGGAGGGCGGTGCCGAATCCACCGCGGAGAAGTTTCTCCCCGCGACCATCTTCCCCGCGGCCCCAGCGCTCGGCGGAGGTGGCGACCGCGCCCGGCGAAGCGGCGACGCAGCCCGGCTCTGCTCTGCCGGCCGCTGGGGCCGGCCCCGGGATGCGCCGCACCTGCGGAGCGCTCCCGCCGCAGCCAGCACGTCTCTCGCCGAGGCTCTTGCTGGCTCCCGTCCCCTCTCTTCCCTTCCCTCCCCTGCGCTCCCCCTCCGTGCGCGTCTCGCACTTCGCGCTCAGCCGCCTCGCAGCCCCCGGGGTCACTCCCCGCTCCCGGGCACCCATCCCGCGGAGGTGATGGTGATGAGCGCTGGGAGCAGGGGTTGGCACAGCGGGCGCGCTCCTGATTTATTCTAATTGCGCCGGTTGAGAAACCTCTCCAGTTCTCAAGTGTTTATCTCCCAAATTATCTTTCCTTTAATTGCTTGTAATATGTTTAACGCGTGTGGTTGGGTCTGTGACCTCCTCTCTTTATAGGTTTAAAAAAGCAACTCTCCTCAACTGGCAAGGGTTGCTGGGTCAGACTTACTTGGGGAGTAAAATGGTTCAGCTCTAATAACTATTCAGATCTGACTTTGTTTTATGTAAAAGTTTAGCTGGCCTGTATCAATGGGCTGTTTTGGTGTAGAAAGATTTTAAAGTGGGGAAACAATTGGATTGACTGTTACATCATGGTCTCTTATCTGTTACTGTCTGAAACATGGTACTTGGGTTGTTTTGTTGGTTTTTTTTGTTTGTTTTCTTGATAATTAATGCATAGTTAATAGCAGTGAATTCACTTGAAGTCTGTTTGATAGGGATCAAACCTCTGGCAAACTCCTAATTGTGTCATTTTTCTTTACAAACAAACAAACCAAACAAAAAAGCTGAAAATGCTGTACCTGCTTTCATTTCAAAGTGTCCCAGCTGCAATAGTTACCTGGACCTTATACTTGCTGCAGTAGCAGGTGGTTTTAAAAGAGTGGTGACAAACCCTCGTAATTCTGTCCAGTTTGTCTCTTATTTTTGCCCTGTTTTCTTAGAGCAAGCAGCCTAGGAAAAGCCTCATGTCACCTGAGCAGGGTTGGAATAAGAAGTGCCTTGAGTATCAGCTAAGGGGGTGATGCTTGGGGCGGGGGGAAGTGAAGTCTTGTAGCTGAGTTTGGGATGAACTGGTGATGCCAGCTTTCATTTACTCACTTGTTGTTGTTCTGGTGAGCTGCAGTGGTGGCAGCTTCGTGATGATGCTGTTGGATGTGCAGGGAAGACAGTTTAGTCTGTGTGGTTTCAATTGTTTGAGGGAGTTTTGGAGTCCCGGTGGACTGGAGTCTTAGGAGGGGGTAAAGTAACCCAGGCTGACTTAGGTCTTACTGGTGGCAAACAGGTGTTGTCAGAAATGCTGGCAGTCTTAAGGCCATTCAGTATAATTTGTTTTTTCCTGAAACCAGAGCAGTTAAGAAGGAAAGCAAGTAATTTGATGTACCAGTAAATATCCTTAATTAAATATTTCTGTGTGGATACTTAGAGTGATATGGGTTAGAAATAACTTTTTTTTTTAATGCAGAATATATTATTCTGAAGTAATGTGATGATTTTTACCTTGACTGTTAGGAAAAGTTATGAAATTGAATGCTAGACATAGTCTTTCTTCCCCACAGTGAAGTCATAGGTTGGCTTGTGCTGGTGGACTTGAGAGTCATGTCATTTTCTATAGTAAACCTGAAGGCATTTTCTCACCTTTGTATACATTTCTATATTAAAAACAACCATCTTAGAAACAGAATATTCTGGATATGGGTTCTTTTTTTTTCAATTAGCTTGTGCACAATTGATGAGCTTATACCTCTGAATAGGATGAGGATCTTCACTAGGATTCCTGTAGATACTGCCTATGCTTCCAGGGAAATCTGATGCAATGCGCAGCTTGTCACCTGCAATTTAAGTACAGTGAATAGGCCATAATAGCATCTTAATAAATAGCTTGTCAGAGAGCTTCCAGGAAATCTTTGTCTGGGAGAAAGCAGAAACTTCACTAAGACGTGTCCAGGTACTACTTTTGCTGTAACTTCAGGTTTTTGTGTGCAATGGCCTCTTGATGCTTTGGGCAAAAGTGCTTCAGTGACAGGCTGAGAATATGCTGGCCTGGCCTGTTTGACTGCAGGCTGTAGTATAGCAAATTTAGCTCTTATGTGGCTACTTTTGTCCATCAATCTTGCCTTTGGTATAGTGGATGCTCTGAGGAATTCTTAGTGTTCTCTAGACTGTCATCTCTTATTAAAATCTCCAAGTTAGGAGTGAAAGTTCCCTGTGTTCATTGAAGGGTACAGGGAGGACATGGGTACTTATAGTTCTCTTCAGCACATCTTAAAGAGAATACATAAATAACTGAAGTAGATAGTGTGAATATTCTTCTTTCTCCCTTTTTCCTTAAGTAACACCTGTTCCATGTTGAAGCGTAACAGCTCACTGCAGTGATATTGTAACAGGTTTTTCAGAGCAAACATAAGGGGATGGCTGAAGCCAGAAAGAGAAAAGAGCAAGGAGATGGATTCAGAATGTCCTCATGGATTGGTATGAGGAAGTAGTTGTAGAAGTAGCTTGTTGTAAAAGTGAGTCCCAATAAACAGCACACATTTAAAATGCATGATGGATGGCTCATCCATCACTGCAACCATGAAACACCTGCCTTATGTCCTTGCCATATAATCAAAAAACCAAAACCAAAACTCAAATGACTTTGGGAAAATGAAAAGGCTCCCAGGTCTCCATTACTGTGTGGACATGGTGCCTCTGATGACTGGCTAGTGAGACTTAAAGCTGGCATTAAATAGTCTCAGTGTGTTGACAAGTCATTCTGACTGAAAGCAAAGCGACAGGTTTTACTGGATGATGGTGGTTGTTGTTAAGTAATGTGAACATGTATTTTGAAATCTGCTTAACTTTTGAGTCATCCTTTATTATAAGGCTTAATGTGTGCAGGTACTTGTGCTTGATGTATCTGTCTAATGGCATCACTCTTGCCTCTGGGATATAATTGGCTTTCAGAAGATAATTTCAGAGTCCACCCTGTTTTTTGTTTGAACAGTAGGAACGTTTGAACAAAATTATTGTTAAGGCTTTTTTTTTTTTTTTTCCTCTGGCAGAAATTCACTGCCTCAGTGTTGTTGGGATCAATTGCCACAGAAGTTTCACTGCATGAGTTCAGAGATTTGCCCCGGTGTCCTCCTTCTGTTTAAGTACTCAGGCTGGAATGTGCCAGCATAAGTCCTGCAAAGCCTCTGCAGCTTGTTTTGATAACTTGAGTAGGGACAAGTGATGGGGGTAACTTTCTGCCCCTTTGCTGAGGGATAACCTTTACACTGTTTAATTTTATTTATTCGCAGCTTGCACATAAACAGACTTCTGTGTTTTCTGTTGAGTGGCATCGTGTGTGTGCTGTGATGAAAACTGATTTTGTGGACCAGATGTGGATTTACATCAACTTGAAATATCCCTTTGCAAGTAAAGTTTCCTGAATGTGTTAAGTACTACTGAATTTGAGGGCAAGAGACTAAAGGTTAAAAACTTGTCCCTCTTTTCTCCTCATCTGTGTTCTTGATGCGGATTTCAGGATTCTTCGAAAGCACGTTTGCAGGCTCTATTGTTATTAAATATGACTTTTTTCTTTCTGAGCTTCCCCGTGTAACCTCTATCAATTGGGTCACGCTGACACTCACAATAATGAGTCACGTCAACAGTAAATGCAAACCATATGGTTTGGTTTTTTCCCTTTTACACATTGCTTCTAGTTACTTTCTAAGTGCTGTCTTGAATTTAGACCCTGTTCATACCTGAATATGTCTTTGGGATGGGGAGCTGTGTATTTTGAGGTTTCTGCTGAGGAACCAGGACTTGATGTCATCACTTGCACTACACTAAAATAAGTTTTTGCCACAGATTTCCTGTGTAACCAATTCCTTAATCCTTTTAAATTACGCTTTCCCTGTCTTGATTCATCTACCTACAAGTGGGAATGTTGTGAAGCTTCCCTAAAGTCCTGCAAAGCAGACATATGAGGTGATGAAGAGTCTGGTTTTTGGGTAGTCCTCTATAGGCACAGGATAAAAGATGCTTATGTTTGGGAACTAGGTGCACAGAGCGTAGGAGGAGAAACAAGCTTGGTGGTGAAGTGATTTGCTCATACTCGCTTAATAGGTTTGTGACAGGCCAGAGACTGGGACCAAAGGATTTTTGCCTAATGGCCCAAATACTGCAGCCAATAAATCAGGCTTCCCACAACTTGTTCTTCCAACTGCAGTGTCTGCATCGTGCAGTGTTGTTTTAGGGCTTTGAGTCACTCTGGGTAAAGAGCTGGTGGAGTTGGTCCAGCATCAGTGACAGGCAGCAGGGGCTGTTTGGAGCTGCCCTCAGCTTAGGCTGTGGGAAGACAAGCCATGGGGATTTGCTGCTCGTCCTGCTTACACACAGTGGCTTGCTCTCCTCTCATCAGCAGCTGGCCCTAGGACCCTGTGTTGCTCTGCTATCCCATCCCTGTGGTCTCTGTGAAATGGTTGTTGGGGTGTTCATTTTTGCCATGGTGCTGGGACTGGAGGTGGCCCTGTACCCCAGCCATAGTGAATGGCCACGTGTTCTCTTTTTTTCTGAACGCCCATAGCTGTGTGTCTGCATGTAGCCCATCAGAGCTGGGCAGCGAAATGATAAGATGAGCTTAAACCTCATATTGGGGAGCAGTGGAGGAACAAGTACCTGCCAAAAAAGCAGCACAGTTCAGTGCTTCCCCAGCTATGACTAGGGAGTGAGCTGTCTCCTCTCTGTACCTCCCAAAATGGAGATTGGGGCTGCCCAGCTGGCCCAGAGGGTATCAGCAGCATGTAGAGCATTGCTTTTGCTGCAGTTTACAGGGTGAGCTTGGCATACCTCCCAGTTTCAGATCCATTGGGAATATAGACTTGGAAGGGGAACAAAGTACTTGGAAAAAGGTGGAGTCTGATCTGCGAAGCTGGGGAACGTGCTGGATTGAGCCACCAGGAAAGGCGTTTGAGCGTACGTGTTTTACTTAGTATGTACAGCTCAGCTGATGGGCAGTAACTGAGCCTGTAGTAATTTAATTGCTTTTGATCATGTGCTTATATCCTATTTAATTTTGAAACCTATTACTAGTGGTTTGACATTTTCTTTTGGGGGATTATTTAAAATGGTCCCATAATATTAAGGCTGAAGTGTTGCGAGAGACCTCAACTGCTGAGCTGGATGGGCCAACACTCAGTGATGTCCTAGGCTTCCTGCATTTGTTGGTGTGGGTCTTGGAAGGTTTGAGGTTGACATTCACATTGTTAGCTGTGTCATTTCTCTAACCTTCTCTTTCTTTCTTCCTCCAGTGGCTTGACCCACGAGTCTCACAAGAAGGATGTTGAACAGGTCTACCTCCGCTGTTCTGAAGGGTCCATAGAGTGGATGTATCCCACGGGAGCACTCATAGTCAACCTGCGACCCAATATCTCACCTGCCTCTTACAAACATTTGACTGTTTGCATAAAGCCCTTCAAAGACTCTGCAGGAGCAAATATTTATTTGGAAAAAACTGGAGAACTGAAACTCTTGGTCCGAGATGGAGACCGCAGCCCCAGCAGAGTGTATTGCTTCGGCTATGACCAGGGGGGTCTGTTTGTGGAGGCCACTCCCCAGCAGGACATTAGCAGGAAGATCACAGGCTTCCAATATGAATTGATGAGCAAGGGGATAGCAGCTGATTTGCACACAGCTTCTGGTGAGTTCTGGGGTGTTTTCATACTTTCACGTCCTGTACTGGATGCATAACAGATGGCAGAGTGATTGAGTAGGAAAGTGGTTGGATCTGAGTTTCGTGTGCTTTTAAGGATGTGTTTTATAAGTGGAACAATTGCAGAAGCGTTGATTTGGTTTTTGTTTTGTTGTTTTTTGGAAGCTGGTAGCATAGGCTGACTTCCAGTGATTTGTTGAGGGCTACACTGTGAAGGATTCTCCCCTTGCAGGTGTGGGATGTGTCACAGGAGCTGGCTTTACCCTACACTGAACTCCAGCGTGAACTGGGCTTTCCAGCCTTGCTGTAACACTTTTCTAACTACTTTTTTACTCAGTTTTTAAGACCCTGCTGCATGTTTTGAATAATAAACATTTGGACAAGGAGGCACTCCTTTTTCTTGGTGGTTTTTTTCCCTTTGCAACTAGTGCTACTTGCTGACCTAATTATTGCTTTTTCTCTTTTTTTAAAAAATATTTAATTTAAACAAGGAAAATGGTGTGCTTCCTCCTCAGCTATGCTATTTACACTCTCCTAAGCGTTTCTGTGCCATGGCAGAACTCTTCAACACCATGACAATACTTTCACAGGACAGTGTTGCCTTCTCTCTCAACCATTATGCAAAGCAAGTTTTGTAGGGAGTTTTACTCCAATGGAAAGCTTATAGGAAAGAGGAGTGAACAAACTGAAATATCTTACAAGCTGTAAATCTTGATACTAAATAGCATTTGGAACAATGGCTCTGGGTGTGACCTAAGTGTGCTGAGCAATTATGCATTTTGAGAAGAAAAACGGGCATTTGTGGAGGAAGACAGGGAGAAAGGGGAATTCCCTTTAGATAGGCAGTATCTGGTTCATGCATCTTACCCATTCAGAATTACTTCTACCTTTTATCCCCAAAACCAAGGAGGGGATATTTCCAGAATAGCCCAAGGAATAGCAGATTTAGGGTAGTTTGTCTCAAATGACCGAGGGTTTCAAGGTTTAGGCATTTTAAGTGGGGAACCATATTTGTGACAACCAGATTTCTCTTTTGAAATGTGGGCTGTCTTTGTTCTTTTCAGTGGAGGCATCGAGAAGAGTCCTCAGAGCACACTTGGGATGACTCAGCCCAGGGCAAACCCAATGTTTAGTGAGGCTGTGGAGCCCAAGAGCCCTGTGTAGGTTGGTCAGGCTCTCCGTGCTGATGCCACATACTTTGCCTGAGATGCTGCCTGATAAGCGGTGGTGTGACTAATTAAACTGCAGCTGCATCTTCCAGGGATATCTTCTCTGGGATAAGTGATTGCAGAACTTGTTCCACCCTCTCCCCTCCCCTGGCTTCTTTCCACATCAGGCTTTGGATTTGTTTGTGTATTTGTGCACACTCACAGCCCTGCCAATGTTAAATGTTGTCGCGTTGGCTTGGATGGGGCTTTATTTTTGTGCAGCTCTGAGCTGGACTCAGCTGAGCAGAGCTGGGCTCAGGGCTCATGCAGTAACCCCGGGAGCTGACAGGTGGCGGCTTTGCCGTTAAAACAAAAACTATAAACACAAATATTCCAGATTTTAAGTCACTGCATGTACTTTTGCCATGCTCACAACTGATAGCTTATTATCGAGTGTTCTGTATTTTAAGCAGGCTGCTCTGCTACATCAAAAAAGTGCTGCAAATGAAGCGGGGTGTCTCTGCACAGCTGCTTTTCCAGTAAGATCATTTGTGCAAAGATGAATACACTGTGCAGAATGTCAGCAATGTAGTAAAATTCCATTGCAGAAGACATTAAATACATTGTTTAATCAGTTATTTGGAGAATGTTCCCAGATTCAGTGCTTCTTTCTCTGTGAGGATGGAGACACAGGCTAGTGAGAAGTCACTTAAACTTACTAAGAAAAGCCCTGTGCTTTTTTCTTTTCCAAAAAAGTTGGAATTGCTTTTGCATAGAGTAAGCTAGTATGACAGAAACACTGCTTATCACTGCTGGGTTTAGTCTGCACACAGAGAGAGTTTCTCCCGAGCTTTGCTTGCATTGAGGACTTGCTGCTGACATCCTTTATCATCACAAGCCAGCACAAACTGCCGTGTTTTCAGAACGAAGCACTCTTCTTTACAAATAAAATCTTGGAGGTTTTTTAAGCTGATGAGGGTATTTTTCAGAGACTTTCAGAAGTCAAACTGAGGGCTGAATCCAGTTACAGCCTTCCTCTTTAATAGGCTCATTAAATCACTTTTTCAGTTACTGCTGTATTTGCAGCTGTAACAGACACTGGTTGAATTTCGGTGCTGTCTTATGAAACAATGTGGTAGGGAATCTGCTCCATTCTCCAAGTGTCTTGTTGGGCCAGAAGAAGCTTTTTAATAGTTCACCAGCAGAGCCTTCAGGGCAAACTAGGGATCTCTATTGTATTTGTAATTATTTCTCTTGCCTTTTTTTGGATCTCTGGACTCCAGGGAGGGGGCTGTGCGGGGTGAAAACATGATGAAAATGCCATATGTGACTCTTTCCACTACTCACATAGATGAACACTTTTATTCTCCTATAAATATCTATATGTCTGGGGGAACTGCCAAATAGCTGCCTTGTGAGGCTTCCACAGAGCAATATATTTGAGGCTCTTTGCAGTTTGTGGACCTCTTTTCTTCTGGAGCTGCTTCTAGTTTCTCTGTGAAACCTCAGAAGAAATGCCCTTTACTGACCTGTTCGTTTGGAGGGAAAGTTTACAATCACTGAAATCGCTGGAGATTTCTTTACTGGAGAGGAGGCTCAGGCCAGAGGCAAGTGCTGACCTTAAAGAGGCTGAAAACTGGGTTTGAGGTTCTGCATTTCCCACCAGCCTTGCTTCTGTCCCTTGTTCACAAATGTGGCTCACAGTGTTTTTGGCTGCTGCACTCTGGAAAAACGAGGCTGCTCGTGTCTCAGTTGCAGTTTGACAGAGTTTAGCAGAGCTGGCAGTAGGTGTGAAGAGGTGACAAAGATGTGAGATGCTGTTGTAGATGAGGGCTCAGATGTGCTGGGCAGAGGAAGCTGCAGTGCTCAGTCTGATAGCAAAGAACTGAAAATCGCAAATAGTGCATGATTTTCTCTCTACTTCAGGGTGAGGAGATGACTATCACAAAAGACCCGGGTGTGGGTCAGTAATCCAGCCTTTTCCTTGTGCAATAACTACTTGCTAACAACTTCTCTTGCTTTCCCTAAATGCTATGTTTGTTTCCTGGTGATAATTGTTGTCCTCTGCCCTTGAGTTTACTCTCTCTTCCTAACCTGGCATCCCAACGCTGATTAAAGAGTGTAAGTCATCTGTTTAATACTTTAATGATCTGTTGTGTCCTTAGAATCCTGACATTGCAGGGTACATCAACAAATCAACAATGCTTGGCTTGGTGCCTGTGATTTAATTAGAAATCCTCAAGTTTTATTAGTTTACAGCCGTTCTTTCCCACTTAATCAGTCTAGCAAATAATTCAGTAGAAAACATACACAGGTTCTGAATTGGCCTTTCCCTTTTTTTGGAAAGGTTGAATGACACAGAGCAGTCTTAACAATTTTCTAGATTTTGGGCACTTAGCCCTTTTCTTGGCTCTGATTCTGCCCTTACCACATGCTCTCAAGATTTTCCTAACTGTAGGAAGAATTTGTACTATACTGATAGGTTTTATTCCACGTTGCTGATATCTGGTATGGAAAGTTTCTTACTGTGATAGTAACAGTGAAAAAAAGTGCATTGCTGTGGGGCTGTAGTTTCTTAAGATGGGAAGAGGAGTGAAGGGAAACATGCTACAGTGCCTGAGTCATTTAATGGGAGTATTCCCTAAGAAGGGTCACCTTGACAATTCAGGCGACTTGATGGGTGTGTTTCTCTTCATATTCAAAGTGATGGTTGACTGAAAGTGCTTTTGATTTCAGATTAGGTTTTGGGCTGCACCCCTCTATCATTCCCATCTACACTGATGGTCCATTAACTTCAGCTCATGCTCTGCAGCCATGCTCTGAAGAGCATCAGTGTTTGGCCAAATGAAGAACTGAGGCGCTGTGACTTTTTGGCCTGAGGCCATTTGAGAATCAGCAGAACTTGTTTAAGTTGTTGAATTCTGTTGATTCTAATCTTTTCTGCTTGTGCTGGAAGAAAATACTCTGAGTATCAGCTGTGCTGGCAAGTAGGTGGAGGTTTTTGGCAAGTGTTGTTTGGCCATATACTCCCTGGAAGTTTTCTGAAGGTGGTGACCCATGAGAGCTTCTCAGCTGGGCCTGCTTTAGGTCTGCCTTGCACCACAGCAGACTGCTTGCATTAAATTTCTGTGAAGATTGTGAAGGTCCCTTGAGAGAAATTTGCTTTTTGAGTACTTCAGTTTCTGCTCAACTCATCTGAAACAACAATCTGTAGGTTTGACCAAAAGTTTTGGAGAGGAAGGTGAATCCTCCTCCCTGTCCCACCAAAAGGCATTTATTTTGTTACCTGAAGTCTGTGTTTCAGGAGTGTTGCACTGGGCTCTGGGTCCAGCTTTGTTCAAGCTGTGTAGTTTGCTTTTCCCATTGCACACTCATGGGGATGTCTGCAATTTTGTTGTCAGAGCTCAGGAGGTAAATTGAAAGCCCATTCATTACCCACCTGCTTTTGTGTAGTGAAGAAGTCAAACTTTAACAAAAATGCCCCTTTATCTTGATAGCATCTATAGACTTAGTGCAGGTTCTATTAACTGTTTTATATGTTTTCTTTATTAATGCTGGGCACCTGGCTGAGAATATTAATACACTGGAGGTACAACACTTGGGTGGGTATCTGAAAAACAGGGCAAAACTGGATAAATCCAGTTAAGTAATTAACAGTATTCAGCTATTTCCTGTATGCTATTAATTCACTGTCCTGAGAAAACAGATTGGAAATTCAGAAAGCTCATAAGTATTTGGGTTACACTAGTGTTTCTGCTAACAAATGGCTTTTTAAAGCACCCTTCTTAACTTTTGATCTTTAATGCAGTGTGTGTTTGGCAGAGGTGGGGCACCAATCTGCCTTATCTCTGCAAGTATCCTTCCAGGGCTCTATTGTCGTTCCAGCTTGTAGGCTCCTAATCTCATGGTTTCCTCTGGTTCCTCATAAATATCCAATTTTTTAAAAATTTGTTTATTTTTTCACCTTTTTTTTTTTTTTAAATTTTTTTTTTCTGCCTTGGAGGCTGGATGTGCTGCTTAGCTTTGTAACCTGAAGCAGCAGACTCACAGAATGGTTTATATTGGAAGAGACCTTAAAGGTTGATCTAGTCCAGCCCTCTGCAATGTGCAGGGACGCTTTCCACTAGACCACATTGCTCAGAGCCCCATCCAAGCTGGCTTTGAATGTTTCCAAGTTTAGGGCATCTACCACTGCTCTGGGCGTCCTGTTCCAGTATTTCACCATCCTCACACTGGTGTATTTTTCACTTCTTGTCCGAGTGGAAACTTTCTGGCGTTTTGTCCAAGGCTGGCGAGCAGGGGCCGTGCCTGCTGTGCCCACTCTGGGCCAAGGTGGCCAACGAGCTGTTCATTGCTGCTCTAGGCAGAAGAGGTGATGGAAAGAGGCACTTGAACACTTAAACTGAAAGTCCCCATGACCTTTACGCTTAGCACAAGTTCTGCTTGAGTAATTGTGACCATTGGAGATATTGGCACCTCGCTGTGTGGCACAGTGGGAGCAGCGCTGGGTGCTGCATGGGGTCTGTTCCAGTGCACCCCAACAGATCAGAAAGATGGCTTGCTTTGTATTTTTCCCCTCCCTGTTTTCCACAGAGATTAAAACTCTCACACCTCCTGGGGTTGAGGGGTTAGAACTAGATGGTTTTTAAGGTCCCTTCCAACCGAAACCATCCTGTCACTCTATGATGTGCACAGAACAGGTTGGTACTGCACTCCTCCTGTTGGGGTTTGCTGGTGAAATGAATAATAAACAGCCAAGCAAAGTCGAGGGATCTGCTCTGTAAGCCTGAGCACACCTTGCTGGGTGGCTCACCTGTGCAATTGATGGTTTGTTTGCCTTTTCTCTAAAAGGTCCTAAGCAAGTTTTAAGAGGAAAACTTCAAAAAACAGCCTTTCTTGCAGTTTTTCAAAATCCCCTTCAATTATAGGCCCTCTAAGGGATCCTTCTAACGCTCCTGCTCTAGGATACAATATTTCAAGCATTTTTAGTGTGCTCCCCCTCCTTGCAGGAGTCTTGCCACACTGTCTTTCCCGTAGTAATGGACGATACAAAACTTGGTACAAAGTAACCATAAAATATAACAGCATTCCCTAACCCTAATGTGGAAAAAACACATTTAATGCAAGTTTTTGAGGGCATGTCACTGAAATCCGTGTTGTGGGTCAGCATCTAGCCGGATCAGGCTGGCTGCAGTATTAACACCGCCTGGAGTGGAATTAATTTTGAGAAGCTGGAAACCTGCTCCAGTTATTCATGTCCCTGAAGTGGTTGGGTTTGCAGTGAATGATTGACTGTGTGGGAGAGTTTGAGAGCGAAGTTTTTGATTTTTTTTTTCCTGTGTGGAATGGTTTCAAAGTGCTGTTCTGATGCTGAGGTAATGCACATGCTCTTACAGCATCTTGAATCGAGCAAAGTTGATGTTTTGGGGACCTGAGAATGAAAAATGTTGGACTAAAACCTGCCTAAAAAAAACCTCCCACCAAAATTGGATGGATGCCCTAATTTAATCTCTCTCTCCCCCAAGAAAATGGTTTTGCCAGCATCTTCTCTGGCCCTGCTTGTCCTTTGATGTTGGGACAGTAGCTGGTTTTGCAGTGGGCAGAGGAGATGACAATGGGGCTGCAGTGATAAATACACAGCTGCAGGGGAGAGGGGGAAGAAAATGGCTTATTTTTGCTAGACTGGCCACAAATGCCATTAGCTTATTTCTCAACTCAGTGGGCAGTCAAAACCAATAAGCAGTCAGGTGTATTGTCTGGGCAGCTGGGGCTCCGCTCTGCTCTGACCTTTGTGTACCGCAAAAGATGGTCCCACAAACAGATCTGCAATCCAGCCGAGTTGCTTGGCAGTCTTTAATAATGCTCTGTGCTTGCTCTGCAAAACTGTTTAGTTTGCTAATTCCTGAGGCTGTAGTTACAGAAGGGATGAGAGGGTGGGGAAGCTGCATTCCTCTTCCCACTTACTGAAACATGGGCCAAATCTTTCCTGTGTTGGAGTCTTGATTTGCAGGACAGAAAATCCCTTTCACCTTAATCTGTGCTAGAAGGCAGAGAATATTCACTTGTAATATTGCACAGATACTTGGAAGATATCCCAGACCTAAAGCTGTGATATTGTATGTCTGACCTTGGGAGGTTTCATGCTGGGTCAGAAAAACTGCTGCCCTATGACAGCCTTGGTCCAGTTAACCTTTGCTGCTGGTTTGGATTTGTGGAAGGGTTTTTTTGGTATGGGTTATATGGGCACCTCCCAACTCCTGTAAGGGATTTGAGCATTGACTCCTGCAATGGGCATGACCTCTGCCATTTGCCTGAATCCTTTCTGTATTGAAACCCTGGAGACCTGTAGTGGTCAGTAGCACTGGGTTATGCACACAGAGCTTTTCTGGCATTCCATTGCCCTATCTGCCTCCCAGGATCATTCCTGTTTGTACAGGATGCACCTCTGCCCCACCAGAACTGTTGGTAGCTTTACACCAGTTTCATCTATCTGCAAGTGGATGTCAGAAATCTGAGAGAAAAAAAAAAGTTCCTATGTAGAACCGGTGAATGAGCTTAATATGACCAAACACTATGTGCTTTTAAGCAAGAAAAGATGGTATGTGTCAAAGCTTTTACTGTTACAAATGAAAAATCTTAAGGAGCTTTTTTTTAGGCTAACTGAACAGCGTTACAGCATTTAGGCTCTCTCGATGTGTAGATGTAGCCTGTCCACAGCCCTTCTCAAGAATAGGCTGGTCAAAGAAACCTGGTTTTATAATGAAAATTGGCCTAGTTCCTTCAGAGCTCTCCCACATACCAGAAAGAATTTGGTTTCTCGAAAGAGGAAGGAGAAAGACCTGTGTGGATCTGAGTGCACATATGTTTTGTTTTGTTTTGTCTTAAAGACTCACTTAATCTTTGATCTGTCATTACTCCACTCTCAGGTTTAACTTTAACCAGCCACTTGTTTCTTAATTCTATTCCTCTGCTCCATAGGAGGCTTTAATGGACCGGACCAAAGGGGAGGGAGGGAAAGCTTTGTGCTCCTGGCAGGTTTCAAGCCTGGTAGTAGGTGCTGGCTCCAGCCTCTCCTGTAGCCCTGGCAGGGACAGGGAGAAGTGCTTGGCTGCACAATTTCCCCAGGGCGTGGGAGTGAAAAACACCTTACTTGTTCATTTTCTGCCATTCAAGCACCACATGACATCTCAGCTGAGTGCTGTGTTAGCTACTGGAGACAAAGCCCAACAAGACATCAAAAACTTTATAACTTCGCATTTTCCTAGATCTGACTCGTGCATGCTTTTACAAGGCTTTGGCATGGCATTTCTCCTAGAAGAAAGAGGAAATACTTCCAGAGAGAATTTTGGAAGGGGATGAGCCAAGTCAAAAATCTTTGTGGATTCTGAGTCAGGGGAAGCGTTTGCTTTGGTCCTGTCCAGCAGGTGGGCAGTGCAGAGGTGCGATGCTGCAGCTTGGCAGGGTGGGACACTCTGCCCTGGCCCTTCTGCTGCAGCTCAGAGGGGATCAGAGGATCCCCTCAACCAGAGGCACCTCGGACTTCTGGCAACTCATTTCTCCTCATGCTTCCCATTCCTAATCCCCCTTGGGCAGTGGTAGGTTTGAGGAAGGAGAGAGGCGTTTTCTGATAGACAAATAGAGCTTCTTTTTTATGGCTTTATACTGGTGTCTTGTGCACGTAGAGCAGGAGAATTTCCCAACAGTTATCCTGCTGCCAGCTTTTCCCTTTAATTGCAGTTAGGGAGGGAGAATGGGAAAGCAAAAAAAAAAAAAAAAA
>VZTX01000292.1:0-10672 GCA_013400915.1 Pardalotus punctatus | reverse complement strand
TTTTTTTTTGTTTGGTTATTTTTTGTTGTTGTTTTGGGCTTTTTTTGCTTTGTTTTGGTTTGGTTGTTTTAGTTATAAGGATGCTTCCTGTTCTAGCCTGAGGTGTGTGTGTGTTGTTTTGACCTATGGATGGAGCACAGCACCTGCTGCCCATTCCAGAGGGAATGAGTGCTGAACTGCTGCTCAAGTCATGAACTTCTGTGTTAAACACACAGATTCCTTCATGGTTGGGATTCAAAAGAAAGTGTAGACATTGTCACCTCCTAAAGATTTAGTTTCTTTTACGAGCCTTTATAGGAATGAGGCTTTGGTTGTAGCCAGTGGATGTTATTTGCTTTTTAATGGTCCATTTACCTCAGCAGTAATCCTTCACAACTTGCTTTCCATCTGTGCTTCCATACCTTGTTTTTGCCACTTGCAAGATCTATTTGATACTCTGTGAATGCAGATGTGGGAGTTGTCCCACAGAAGAGGAATTTCGGACTTCATCTCTCTGGTGTTGCAGAGATGGGTGGTGGAAAATGGTTGTTAAAGCAGCTCACATGCCCCCACACTGCTATGAGTCAGCTGGACCTGAAGCAGGTTTTAAGTAATGATCTAGTGTGAGCAATGCTGAACACTTTTAATTTCCTTTTGTATTTAAAAAGGCTGTAGGATTTTGCCAGGGGTCCACAATTAAAATTATTTGATTCTGTGTATACATGGAGATTTGTTAATTTGATTTATTACTGTGTCAGTCTATTTAAATGGAAGGAACCACTTTTAAAGTATTTTGTTTTTCATCTTTAATGCTGTTGCTTGTGTTGCACTCCTTTGGAGAACAGAAATGCCTTAGTAATTTTGGTGTTTTCAATTTTCTGATGGGGTTGGATGAACTACAGAGATGTCTGGTCTAAACCAAGACTGTTTTCACTCAGACTTAAAAAGGCTGAGATGCCTTTTTATTATGAGGTTTTTGCAGAACGAAATATCTGAAATCCTGCTGTGGGTTTAGAGGATGTCCATCAGCTGTACTTTGTTTTGGAGCTTGTGTCCCTGTGAAAATGCCATGGGATTTGCGCACATTTGCAAGTTCGCTCTATTTGATTGATCTAAGCCAAGTCCTGATTTGGACAGAGGGAGGCTGGCAAGGAAGGACTTTTGCCCTGGCTGGATTTAGTAGGTGCCATGAATGAAACAGCTCTACAGCAGGATGTTTAGTGACTGATACATTAAGACTTGCCCAGGGAAGTGATGGAATCGCCATTCCTGGAGGAGTTCAAAAGGTGTGGATACAGCACTTGGGATCATGGGTCAGTGGTGAGCATGGCGGTGCTGGGTTAACACTTGGACTCCATGGTCTTTAAGTTCTTTCCCAACCTGAATGATTCTATGATGCTATTACAATTTTCTTTGTCAGATGAAACTTGTATGTTTAGTTTAGCCACTGATCAAAAATCTCGAGTCTAAAACTTGAAGTATCTTTATCTTGAATTTACTCTAGTACTCCAGTTATCTCCAGGCTTCCCCTGGTTTTGTGTTTCTCATTATATTAAATGTTTTCCAAACTTTCCTGAAAAAGAGAGCTGAGATAGTATGTGGAGAAAGAAGGGCAGGAAAGGCTGGCTTGTTTCTGAAAGCCCTGCAGGGATTCAAACTAAACAGAAATGTGATTGATCCAGATGCTATTTTGCCTATTCCTTGTCTCTTCTTTTAGAGCTTTTTAAGCTCCTTGAATTATTCCTTCAAATATCCCTGCCCAGAAATGTGCGTTCTATATTTCCTTTAATCCTATTAAACAGCATGTTACACTGCGTATGAATCATCTGACTGGAGCAAATCTGGTGGATTTGGTTCAATAATCCTTTCTGGATCACTGCTTTTCTGGGTCCTTGGGAAAAAAAAAAAGATTTGCCATGTCTTATGTCAGAGAGTGGCTTGTGCTGTCTAACAGGAGGGCTGACGGAGCATCAGAGGCACCAGCTGTGCATTGTGTAGACAAGCTTAAATCTACTTTCAAGTGCAATGGATAAACTTTGGGAAGCAGGTGGGGGGGAGAGGAAGGCCGTGAGTATTTGGGAATCTGGTATCTAAGTGTTTCCAGATGTTGAGGTTCAAAAACTGAAATTTTTGGGGGTGGAGAGAAGTGGGGTAGCTTCAGTTTGCAGTTTGGTGATGAACTGTGTGATGGACTCTCATCATCCAGTCATCTCCAGTGGGACCCTGCTTTGCTGGAGTTTGTGCTGTGCTGATCCAGGGTTTCCATTTTTCTGAATGATGTGTTAAGGTGATACCAGGTGACAGACAAGGTTCTGATCCTTGTGCCACTGTGGACACACTCACTGAGCATTGCCGGGCAGGGCAGATCCTGATAATAAGCAAATTCCTGAACTCAACAGGGAATTATAGAGACATCTGTATTGCAGCTCCGGCACCTTCTCCTCAGAAATATCTGGCTGAGTACAAAGGGAAGCCACATTCTTGCATTGATTAGATTAGTGCAGATATCCAAATGTTTCCAGCAGTACAGGAAATGGTCTTTGTGCTGCTCAAGCTCAAACAGAAATGGGCTTGAGTTTCTGCTTTGCCTCAACGCCCTCCAACACATTGGGGTTTCTTCCTCCCCTCTTTGCCCCCCCACTCTGTAACCTCCTGGATCTTTGATGTGGTGATGACTAAATTGCCCAACAATACTTGATAGAAACTGTAAGAGAGAAGCTTTGCTCCCTGAGTATAAAAGACACATGATCTGAAAGCCTTTGAGTGAATTTACAGCAGAGCACCCTGCAAATGCACCCAGTACCAAAATATATTTTGCATAAGTGCAGGGAGTGTGTGTGGTGTTTGCTAGACGCTTATATATAATATATCCCAGCAGGATTGGTAAGAGATCCATATTCCTGCCTAGGTTCAAAAATCCCATGGAGGCTTTAGGGTTAACTGGGGTTAGCCCCCACTTCCTGTAGTGGTAGAGATGCCAGACAGGTCTTTGGGTCTTGGGACTGATTGTGCCCGTGTTGTGTGTGTGTGTCAGTCACATTTTTGTTTCGTTTAAATGGTGTATTTATGTACTGCTCTCTAGTCCTTTGCTAATTCTGACCTTCCTGTCCAGCTCCCTGCCGACCATGCAGTGACACCGAGGTCCTCCTGGCTGTCTGCACTAGTGATTTTGGTGAGTTGTTGTCTCCCCAGTCCCTTCTCCCCCCAGCACTAATGTGCCACCAACAGACACCTCCTTACACTTGGCAGCCTCCACCAGCAGCAAATGTGGTCTGAGGGGGAGGCTACGTGGGGAGTTCTGAGGATCTCAGAACTGTCTGCCCAGCTGGCACGTCCCCAAGGTGGACAGAGTGACACAGCAACCACACTAGAAGGTCTGGGTGCATCTAGGAGAGGCCATTACTTGAAAAAGACCAAAAGTTTCAATAGTTGTCCGTGCTTCCCTTTTTCAAGGGGAAATTAATATTAGCTGTAATGGCTGAAGAACAGAAAGTACATTGTCAGGGAGCATTTAGCATATATCTTGTTAGAATTCTTCTTCATGATAAATGCTGTTTTTGTGATGTAATTATTTTTCTGTTTAAATTTAATATGTGGGTGCCCTTTGCTGGACAGATTACAAATATGAACTACAAAAAATGCAAATATATACTGGAGGTTACTGGATAATTTTAACTCTTGAAATAACAAAGGACCAAAACTTGGGCTGCTGTAGTGAAGTCAGTTCCCCTGGTTGCATAGGCCTGAGTTTGGACCATGGTCTTCCAAAGCATTTTTGAGTAATTCATCCTTAAAACCTTTTTCTGTTTCCAGTGATCAGAGGCTCCATTCAAAATGTAACGAACAAGGCAGAAGAGCAAGAATCCATAATTCATGTCGGTGTCAACAAGCTGTACAGGCAGAAGAGCAAAGTCTTTCAGCTGACAGGAGAGAGTGGGAACTGGCGAGGACAAATAAAGACCTTGCTTGAGTGTGGGGTGAAGCCAGGAGATGGAGACTTCCTTTTCACGGGACGTATGCACTTTGGGGAGGCCAGGTTAGGCTGTGCCCCTCGTTTTAAAGACTTCCAAAGGATGTACAAAGAGGCAAAAGACAAAGGGCTAAACCCATGTGAGATTGGCCCAGATTGAAACCCCCTGTTTGGCTGAAGATCGCTTTTAGCATTTGGCCAGAAAATTTCCTGGCTGCAGTGGAAATTCTGAACAAACCTGGCAACTGAGGCTGGACAGACCTGGAGGCTGAGACCCTACAGCCTGCAGCGCTCACAGACTAATGGAAGTAACAGAGGTACGAGCTCAGAGGGCTGCCAAGCAAGAAAGACTGGATTTTTAACCAATCTTGACCTTATGAATTAAGTTATTATATTTTTTTAGTGACTTCTGTAGGAAAACAAACAAAGAAAACTCCCATGTCTTAATAAAAAACCCAAATGAAAGCCAAGATGCCTTTGTATCTTTTTAATACTAATTTTTAAAAATGTCTTAAGCTGATGTAGCATTTGATATGGTGTATTCTGTATAAATGGCCAAGAATGTGATAGAGCACAGTAAAACATCTTAACATTGATGCTTTGTAAAAAGCTTGGTGTACAATTCAAAGTTGTTTCTTATGACAGAAATTTATGGAGCCAAATTCTTATGTGTGTGTGTTGTTTTTTTGTTTTTTTATTTGAAAGAATGTACAATTGCTGTCTGCAATTTTTTGTCCAGGCGGGCAAATTCTTTCCATTCCAGAGAAATAAAGGTCCCTGGATTTTACACATACTGTTCAAAATCTTTATTATTTTCCTTCTTCATAAGGCAAATCTCAGCTAGTCCAGATGTGCTTATAGATCAGTTCTGGACTGCTCACTTATTTTGTGGCTTCTCTGAGCAGAACCAGAGTTCCTGTGAGGCATTGGGAACCGCAGTGTTTTTCAGAAGGGAAGCAGGAGCTATTTTTGGAGATTTTCAGACATGCGTCCAGGCAAGGCTTTAAGTGTTCTTCTGTCTGATGCCAATGGCGTTATTTTGGGACCAGCTCCAAAGGCAGGCTGCCCCTTCATGTTCAGCCTGAAGCTTTTAAGTGTGCTGGCTGTGGTAGCTTGGCATGAGGTGAATGTTCATGCCTGTGAGTCCTGGGGGACATGACCAGGCCACCTTGTGAAAAATAAACACTTTAATGGGGGTGTGGCTCTGCTGCAGGCAGTGTCCTGGGGGCGGTGCAGGAATTCTCCCCCCTGTTCAGTCCTGCTGTTCCCTATAGCCTGCAATGCATCACTAATGCTGCCTTCACAAGGATTTTAACCTCTTGCCCGTGTTCATTCTTCAGCACTTGCTACTGCTCCAACTTTTATTTTAGGCCATCAGGTTCTTTAAATAAAAAGTTTCTGCTCAGTGTCTCTACCTCATCCCTCACCTCTCCTCCATGTAACTGGTTTCTGAGGCTTGGGCAGGGCATCTGGAGCAGCTCAGGATGGTCTTGGGTGGGTGCAGGAAGTTCTGAGATGGGGGGTAAGGGGATGTCCTGTGACACTTATCAGGGGTAAAAGCCCCAGGGTTGTACTGAAATACTGGCCTGAAGTGAAATCAAAATCCCTCTGCAAGCGTTTCTGTGAGCTCCGCTCAGCAGGGTTCATTCTGTGGGCCAGTGGGAGAGGAAGAGCTTCTTTTAGCTGTTTTAAGGTGATCCTGAGAGGATCCAGGACACTGTGACTTCTGCAAAGACTGCTAAACCACATTTAGCACCCACCTATTTGCTGCTTTGACTCCAGCTGCTTTCCAGCTGCCTGTAAGCCAAAGCCTCAAACCCATCACCCCATCTGTGCGGTCCAAGGGTCCCTCCAGCCTTCTTGGAATTTCAAGATATATGGGCCAGGACCAGTAGAGGGATAAAATGGTTCACCCCAACGCCCTTCTGTGGCCTTGCTTCCACTTTGGGGATCTCAATCCAGCCTTTTTCAGGCTTTTAAAAAGTGATTTAGCACTGAGATAACTCCCAAGCATGGCTGAGTGGGCATTTCAGGAGCCCTGTACCTCACCTCTCCTCTCCTGTTGTGTTTCATGAGCTTTTTCCAGGACAGAGTGACTGCTGGCAGGATGAGAAGAGAAGAACAAAATGTTCCTGGAATTGTCTCCAACCTGCCCACTCTCATCTTCTTCTGCGAGGCTGTGGGAGCAAGGGGAAGGGGCTGATTTAAGTGTTCAGCCAATATTTTATGAGGACAGTGCAAGCAAGATGCAAACAGTTGGGGAGGCTTTGGCCCTGGAGTTCCACCTTTGACTGCAGTTCAGTTTTTATGGCAGTTTAAGTTGTTTGTAGACTTTTTTTTAAAAAAAATACCCTTTGCACCACACTTGGAGCCAAAGCCAAGCACTGAATTGGTGCCTCTCTTCACTCCAGTGGCTGGTTTATCTGCCCAAGGAGGAGGAGGGCTGTGCCTTCCCCCACCCCCACTAGGATTAGCCCCATCCTCAGCCACCTAGAAATCCTTGGGAGAGGAAACATCACCCTGCTGATTTTTGCTCTGCCTCAACTCCACAACTTACCAAGCTGCAGTGTTGGATGCTCTGGTTGCTACACGAGGGTCACACTGGTAATGCTTGCACAGCCTTGGACAGAGCACATGGATGAGCAAGATCTTCACTCAGAGCCCAGTTGTTTAACCAAAGTGGCATTAAGGTCTTACTCTGCAGCTTTCCCCCCTGCTGCCCTTGTCCCTGCCGTGAGCCTCAGTCCCTGCAGCACCACAGCTCGGCTGACACGCACCATCCCCAGCCAGGCACCAGTAACTGCATCACTTTCCAGCTGTGGGGCTGGGGCCGTGTCTCCCCATAGCCAGCTGTGCTTTCTGCAGAGGGACGTTAATGGAGGCATTCACCGACTGCCCTAAAATCCAGTTCCCAAATGCTCACCCTTAAATCTTTGAAACACGATTATAGCTTGGCTTGCCTGGCAGCAGAGTCAGGGATGGAAAAGATGGACTGAAAATTACTGTTTTTGCTGAAATGTGCTGACTCCACTGTGTAATGAGAAGCAAATGACATACTGCTGCACTGTTATGTGAGGACGTGCTTGTTGCAATCTAATGAAAGACCTTGGCTGGAGGTGACTCAGGACAGAGGTGGAGCAGGTGCTTGCAAGTATTGCTGTTCTTACTCCTGTGGCTCTCTGAAGATGAAGGGCTTCCTCTTGGTACCTAATTAGCATAATTAAGTTCCTCTTAAGAGCAACAGGCTGGCTTACCTGTTCCTTAGGAAGCAGAACTAATGAACTTGAATTGCCTCTGTAAGAGCCCCCTCCAGTTGGGCAACACTACCCGTAAATAGACAACAGGCATGTGCTGTGTTCTTGTGTATGAGCTGGCAAGTGTGTGGTTTGGGTTGTTGGTGAAGACAATTTCCATGGTAACCCTCTATTGCTCTGATTTTCCATGAGCCCACTGGTGAACTAAATGACCTCCCAGGTATGAGCCATGCAGAGCTTGCTGTGGTGACAAATAGGTGGGTTGGGAAACTTGTGTGGGTGGGTGTCTACAGGGTCTGTTTGAGGTCTATCAGATGCTGCTTGCCTGGGGGAAAACTTGTCCTTCTTCATCCTGTGGGGAGACAGGGTCATCTCCAAACACCACGATTTCAGTGCCTGGTATGGAGGGAAGCAGGGTCACTGTGATCAGTTTGCTGACAGCCAGGCCAGAGGAACATTATTAGATCATCTGTTTGCTTCCCATTCAGGAAGAACAGGCTGTTTTCCCCCCAGCTATGCCCATACACTTTGCTTCTTGCATGTGAGGCATGGCCAGGCTGCAGGGAGGAGTGATCGTCACAGCCTGTCCCTGTCCATGGGTGTCCCAGCCTGCTGGGCCAGCTGGCTGTGAGATCAGAGGTGCTTGTAGGCAGCTTTTCACCAAAATCTTTGCTGTTGTTGCCACCTTCTCCCAGCTCTGCTGTCCTGCTGCCATGGGTGATCCGTTTTCATGATGGGAAGCATCAGATGTTGCTTTATCTCCAACCTGCTGCTGGTCTCTTCTCCCGATGAAAGTACTTGCCATCAGCATGGCTCAACCTTCTCTGCAGGACGGGACTGCCCTGATTTATCCCTGTGTTGGGGCATCAGTGACCTGGTCCTCTGTGGAAGAGCTGCTCCTCATTCCAAGGACACGAAGGGGCTCGGAGGGAGGACACTGTGATCACATTCAAGCTGAACAGTAGCCAAGCTGTTTGCTCCTTGAACACCAGCATGGGTGATTTCTTCAGAGACCTTGGTGCTGTGCTGCTTGAGAGGGGAAAGGATGTGATTTAGAAGTGAGTCACCCTGGCAGGAGGCAGGAGACTGGATCTGGCTCTTGCATCAAGCTGCTCTGAGCGTCCAGGAGTGCTCGTGCTCGGGGAGAAGGCTGGGCAGCCAGGGACAGCCCATGGTGCAATGCAGCAGGTGTTTCCTGCATACCTGGCCTTTGAAGTGTGACAGGGCTTGTGTGAGCTCCAAGCCTGACCAGCTGATGTGGTGCAACACCTCCAAGGCAGATAGGAGCTCTCCTGCTCATCATAAACTTAATTAGATGATACGTATTTCTGGAACTGGAAAAGTCTCTTAGCGATACACGTCAGAGATGCTGGTTGGATGGTAAATAAGGTTAGCAATATTGGGACCAGCTGTTCTAGGAGACAGCAAATTGAAAACCAAATTGGTTGGTAAGTAAACCAGAAAAACCTCAGGAGGGAGGTATATGTAAATCTCTGAGAGGGGATTGAAGTAATACAGAGCCAAAGCAATGTCTTGACAGCAGCAAGATTCAGGCGTGGAGGAGTGGGGCTGCTGGGGAGGGAGAAGAATCAAGTTTCTCCTTCCCAGTTTGACAGAAGTGATTCCCCTTCCTGCTGCAGGGGCAGCCCTCTTACTTCAGCTGACTTTGAGCCTTCTTTTAGTGAGGACCAGCTGGCCTTACTCTGCAATGATCTGGGTGCTCGATAAAGAAGGAGCCTTTTCCAGAAATCCTTTCTCCTTCACTGTTAGTGTTGACCTCAGAGTTTCACTGAGAGACATCGTGGGGACCCCATGAATAACTGTGAACACTCACCTACTCCTACTCCTACTCCTACTCCTCCTTTACCAAAAAACAAGATGCCTGGTGAGAGTGAAAAAACCCCAGCCCTGTGAAGTTCATTTTGGAGTGTCACACCCACCCCTCTCAACATCATTTTGGAGTGTCACACCCACCCCTCTCAACATCACCCAAATGCCTCGATTTTGCCCCAATCAGTGTTTGGAAATCTCTGGCCAAGGCTAGACAGAAAACAGGGAACTTCTGCCCTGTGTCCTTGCTCAGTGGTTCTCCCAGGCTTTGTGCTGGGGCTGAGTGAGGGTGATGGGGATGCCCATGGCAGAGTGGACACACAGCAGCAATCAGCACCCACGGGCACGAGGACATGGTGGCTGCTGTAGCTGGTGCTGCTCATTCACATTGGGGTAGGAGCATCCACAGAGAAACTCAGCTAGAGTTATGAGAATGTTGGGGAGGGGGAAGATGAAAGAATGGGCAATTTTCAATAGTTATTTCAATAGTTATTTCAGTCTCACCTAGTTTAAAGAAATTTGCCTCATCTGTTACTCCTTTCCCTCTGCCCAGCAAAGGAAGTGCAAATCTTCCAAACAAAATGAGGAAGCCGTGGCAGGCAGTCTTTTCATGCATGGAGATTTGCAGAGCCTCAGGTGGGCCCAGCTTGGAGGAGGGTTCTGGAGAGAAAGACAGCCCACTCCTGGGGGGCTGAGTGCCTGTCCATGGCCCTGAACCGCAGTGATGAGAGCACCAGCAGTGACTGCTGCTGATGGGGCTTCAGCTGGGGCTCCCACTCGCCTCCTTCCAGCTGGAGCAGGTTGAGCTGAGCTGCTGCAGGACACGGGTGCTCTACACCCCATTCCACAGCTGTCCTTGTAGCCTTGCTCTGTGCTGGCCATGGTGTGTGCTGCTCTGAGGGTTTCCAGAAGGTTTGTGGGTGGCCCCTTGGTCCTAGAACAGAGTTAACCGGCCCTGAGCAGCGGCTGCTCCTGTGTTTGAGGTCTCCAGCCTGCAAAATCTCATGTGCTTTGTGTGTGCAGCTGATGTGTGGCTGCCTGGGCACAGATGGAGAGGAGAGGAGAGGAGAGGAGAGTCCACTTGTGTTTGAAGCAGAGCTGACTCAGGGCTTTCTCCGCAGGGCTGGGTGCTGACTCAGCTGCTTTGCCTTTCGCTGGCTTCTCTGAAAACCAAAGGCATCTCCGGGGGCTCAGAGGCCGCAGCAGTGCAGCAGGAGTCAGCATTAGTTGGTTTTGGGAGAGTCACGCCTTGACTGTTTTGGGGCAAGAGCCAAGAAGCTCAGTGAGAGCTTCAGGATTTTTCCTGGGTGCGTTTTGTGCTCCTGCTGGGGAGCACAGGCTGCTCAGCCTGGGCTCGTGACTGTGACTCGTGGACTAGTGACTGGGCTAGTGACTAGTGACCTGGGCTAGTGACTCGGCCTGGCGTGACTGTGTGCTGCAGCAATGCTGCTCCTGCTGCCGTGTCCCCCCACTGCAGGGGTGGACAGGGGCAGGGAAGCTTTTCCTTTGGCTGGCAGAGCCTTGCTGCGGTGTTATTTCATGGTATTACTCATGCTTACGTTAGAACACAGTCCCTGTTACGGCAGCTGGGTGAGGCTGTGATGAGTTTCTGGGCTGGAAAACACACCATGGGTGCTGT
>VZTX01000289.1:245072-267543 GCA_013400915.1 Pardalotus punctatus | reverse complement strand
TATATCTATATTTATATATATATTACCAGCTAAAAAAATTTAACTTTCATATGTTAGCTCAAAACTTTAAATGCTTCCTAACTCCTTAAAAAGTTTAACTGTGTGCAAAAATCCATCTGAACTGATACAGCAGTGTATTACCATACTCATTATTGAAAAAAAATAATCTACAGAAACCATTTACGATCATTTAAAGTCATTACAATTTCTGTGCTAAAGCAGAAGGTCCTTCCTGGTATTTCTCAGTTAGCCCTAGTTACTCTGAAGCACTGATTTACACATTTTATGCTTTTGTAATTTTTTTTCCAGGTGTTCAAGATGAAGGAACAGCTATTTCAAATTTCTGCACTGAGGATTAAATATTACAAAAATTGGGGGATCTGTATCAACTAAGGATTTTATAAATTATAAGTAATGGATCCTATAATGTAACACCAGAGCATTTCCAAAGAGCAGAAGAGAGACTGTTAATTTCAGAGGAACTGTGCAACTAGGAAATTATCTGTATGTAGATGTGAACATACCCTCACAAAATGAAGACTACTGGCTATATTTTATGAGTTATGTGATAAGTGCTATTAGTATTATTTGGCCTTCTCAGAATCCTATTGTAAAAGCTCTGTCTAATGATCATGCAAGTAGTTCAGGTAATGGCCATCCAGGTGAAAGAGACCTGGAACAAAAAAATTTTCATTGGGATAATGGGCAGAAAAAGAACTTGATGTAGTCATATATCTAATATGTTCAAGATATAAAATGTACAGAATTATCTCACAGAGCCTAATCCCTTTTCTGTTATTAATAAGTTCCAGGATATTTAAGTCAAATCCAAAGTGAGGGGCAAATATCCAAAACCATATCAGAGCTACCATTCTCCAGTCTTTCAGTGCTCTACCATTCTCCAGTCTCCAGTTCTTTCAGCCGTGAAGAAAATCATGGGGGCTAGAGCATCTTTTTACAAAGTCTTTCCCCCTTGACTTCAGAGGACAATCTCTTTCAAAATATCCAGTGACTGATGACAGTGAATAGACTCAGGCATTAGTCAGAATACTAATGAATACCCTGATTGTGTGGAACATGGGCTAAAAGGTTCTGCATCCTGGTCTTCCTTTTATGGATTACATTGTTGGCCATTGACTTTTTTCCTGTTGGCATTCTAAATAACTCTCAGAAGGGTGTCTACATTAGGTTTCTTTCACATGCATGCAAAGCAAGTAGTTTTACTGGATATTTCTCAAACATTTGTGTATTGGCCTTTGTACAAAAGTCAAAGAATTTGAGGCAATAAAAAAAAATTTTCTTTTGATAGACTGCTAAAATATTTTTTGTCAAAGAGTGTAACAGTAATATTAAAAAAAAAAAACTTCAAATCAGAAAAATAGAATGATATTTTATAAAATTAATAAATTTAACCTACAGTGAATTTGGGGAGCTTCTAAAATCTGGCATCTTTTACAAAAAGATTAGAATATTTAACAAAAAGCTTTCCATTTGTATGACTGGAAATTACATACATAAATCTTTAAAAATAAAATGTTTAAGCTTTGAGGTATCATATATCTTTGCAGAACTTGTGGCAGAAATAAAGGATGACCTTTCTACTGAAAGTGTATGGTAAATGACTGTGAAAATAGAAAATTAAATTTATAAAGAAAATTGGCCTTTTCAGACCTAACTGCTTCAGATAATTTTGAAAATCCCAGCTTAGTTTAAGAGAACACTTTTCCATTATGTACTGTTAAAATTTGTTTGATGTTTTATTGCAGACTAACTGTAAGATATTTTTAAACCTCCAAAAAACATTGATTTTTCATCCATTTCTCATATAAAGTTAATCTTCATGATGTGCTAAATCCTCCCTGTATTAATAAAAAATAAACAATATCAGAACGGAAACAGAGCCCTGATTCTCTTATTTAATTACTGAAATGTTTGATTTTGAATGCTTCAGTGCTTTTTCTTTGTACTTAACCAAATGTAAGATTAGTGTTTCGAGTATTGGAGAATTTAAATTCTGCATTTTTTATCCTGAGGGGAAAAGATGATACTAGAAAATCAGGAATGCTGACACCATCCTTAGATATTTGTTTGCATCTTAGCATACTAATAGGAAAAATATTCAAGTAGAAAACCACTTTCTAGTTTCCTTGTTGAAGGAACTTTTTTACACATGTCCACTAAATGCTTTTCCTTGTATACATGCAGACCATAATAATGAACTTTAACAAACTTAATTGCGTTTAACACAGGAAGATATTTCCATCAACTTATTTTCTAGCTAAAGTATTTTAAAATAGTTCAAAACAAAAACATTGGAAAAAGTTATTTGTTTTTTATGGGACCACCCAAAAGTGTGCTGTGCTCCCTCTTTTGGCCTTTCTGCGCTGCAATTGACAAATAATCAAAAGGCATTCTTTCATTCACGCAGCCCACTCTGCAAATGTCAAGCTGTTGATCAGAAGTGTTTTTGTATAATAAGGCTTTCTGTGCACCAGGAAATAGATATGTGCATTGTTGTCAAATAGAACAGCAGTGTCAATTATAGGACTATTCAAAAAGACAAAGAAAGATCAATGCTTGCCAAATAGAAAAGTCTGAAATTGGCAGACTTGGCTGAGGCGGGGGCTGCTTTTTTCCTTGCTTTTGAGAAGGTATCATAAACAACAGTGAGTAAACAAGAATTAAAATCTTCAGAAAATGCTTGAGAGCATCCTTTTGAGGTAAAGAGGCCTTTAAAAGCCTCATGATTTAGACCTTGATCTGCCTGATAACTGAGATTATAGTAATCATGTTTATTCCTTGTGAATAATTTATATTATTTTGTTTTAACTGGAACTAAACAAATAAAATCAGAAATTGAGATGGACATTCCTAGTTTAACTTACTGCTCTTTTCCAAAGAAAGGGACTTTACAGCCTCATTGTTGGTGGTCTTTGGGCAGAATAAAGCCAGAAACCCAGATCCTACTAAAGGCAGGAAAGTATGATTAGCTATGCATTTTCTGGATCTAGAAGATAAAATGAAAACACAGAATTATTGTAATGTTGTATTAGGGGCTATAATCTGACTGTCATATCAGAAAAAGGCATTGCTAAAGAGCATTATCTAAAAAAAGTCAGACAGTCTGCTTTCCAGTCCTTTCAGGAATCAGCTAGTGAAGTGTTTTTATAGGCATGGGAAAAAAGAGCTTTTCTGTGTTTTAACCTATTTAAAACTTCCTAAAACAAAGCATTTCTCTTATCTTGCTCATATTTCTTCTGTTGAAAGAGGGATTAGAGGGGATATATTGTAACTGGTAACATTACAGTATGTTTTACAAAGGCTGGAATGGGAGACGAAGGCTACAATACTACTCATGTAGAAAAAATATAGCAGTGGTGGTAGGTGTATATATATATATATATAAGTATGCATCATAAATATATGACAAGACTCCTAGTATTTAACCTGAGACCTGAGTTTGATGTGGGAGTATTTTTTGGCAACAATGCAAACCGCTGTGGATAATATTTTCAGTCCTGAAAACTTATTTTCTTTCTTTAAATGTATGCAAGGAAAATAGGTTTCTTTTTCTCTCTTTCTCTGCTCCTCTGTGAAGCTAAGCAACACAACATTTCCTTTCTTGCATGTAAATGAAACATTAGTATTAATCCCCTGGTGTTTTGATGCCTGGAGGCATATTTTCAGATTTCACTACTTCATCTAGTGTTATATTGTAAGTAATTGACTGTGGCAAGAAGTCAATGCTCATATTGCAGAAAGTGACAATGACACCACTGTTGCAAGTGCTTTGTCTTTCAGATTAATTGTTTTATATTTGATAAAAATAACACTGTAATGATAAAAAAATAGGGAAATGTAGCTTTTCTATTCTAATATCTACAGTCAGAAGAGTATATATAAGATACCAAAACATTTTCCATCCACTTAGTGTATGATCAGGCGATCATACATGGTTTTGTGCACTGTCCCAGTCTGAACGACAGCCCTACCTTAAGGCTGCATAAGAGGAAGGTAAGCCTGAGTTCAGCCTCAAGGTGACTGAATGAAGTGACCCACAATGAAGAGACTGGACCCTTGTCTCTGCTTGGGGCAGAAGGAAGGCACATCCCCCTTCCCTTAAGTGCCCCTGCATAGGATACAACACTGAGTTCAGAGAATGAAGACTGTGTGAATAATAGCCAAGATCCAGGAGAAGAAGACAATGAAAATTTATTCTAACCGCACACCAATGTATGGAACTAGTGCCACCATAAAAGTTTGTACGGTATTAGTATTTAGAGATTCCTTACTGAGATGTACTAAAGAGCTAGTTTTCTGTCCAGATAATTTCGTTAGAGCTATTTGGTGCCTTTCAGGAGCTTGCATTAGTTATGTCATTGAGGTGCTGTCAAGCCTAGGGAACCCTGTGGGTTATCATCTGTTCTTACTGCTGCATGCAGGGTATAATAATGACTACATGATTTAGTACTATCAAAAAAGACTGTATGTTCCTCAGGACAAAGTTAAAAGGATCAGGAGCACAGGTAATATTCTCCGCTGTTCCCCCAGTCAGAGGAGAGTTCAAGAAGGAAGAGAAAAATTAAGCACATGGATGCCTGGCTGAGGAATCTGTGAGTGACTGGTGCCATAACTAAGCTTTTTTGTTACCAAGTATTTTAGATTCTGCAAAACAAGTGGAAAACGTAAAGTTTCAGGAACTGGAGGAGATCAATAAAACAGAAGTAGCAGGAAAATCATCTATGATTCTTTCAGAGACTCCTGCCATGTATCAGGTATCTATTTCAAACCTCAGATTTCTTGAAAATTCTCAAAGAAATTTTTTCATTTAAAAATATTTTACACACATTGAGAAATTCAGAAGAGGTATAGGCCTATTTGTTTGTTTGTTTGTTTGTTTGTTGTTTGTTTGATTGTTTAATTGATTGCTTAAAAGTACTTTGTTGATGATTTGGCAGAAGATTAAGATTCAGGACAGTTAATACATTAAAGTCTGCAGAACAATGAAGACTAAGATGCAAGAGGTATGTCTAACTAATTCAACTTGGTTTAATCTATCATATGGTTTTAAAGTTAAGATGGCATAGGAAATAGACTTAAGCCATGCAATTTGAAACTTTCTGCAGTTTTCCATGCACATTATGGCATCCAAAGAAAATGCAGTTTAATAAAATGAATGAAAAGAGCAACAGAGTTTTAACTTCGTGTACAGTAATATTCTGCAGATTGTTTCATTTTAAGTTTTTTAATGAATTGTATTGCTTAGTAAAAAGTAATTAAAATAGTAGACCACATTTGTAGGAATGTCACTTTTGTAAATGTAAATGAAGATCACAAACTAGGCAAAACCTTGGTAATTCATGTGAAACAATTATCCTCCTCCTCTAGATAAAAGTCTTAGGAAGTGTATTTCTGATAATTAGTCCTATCATGCTTTCCACAATATTTTTAGTTGTATGCTCTCTGTTTTCTGTCAGCATGCATATTGCCCAGTACTTTCTACACAGAATGGCACTGTGTTTAGAGAATTCATTTTCTCAAGATACTTTTTTTTTTTGCTTTTTTATACAAATCACTAATCAGTCACTTATGTCTTCTGTCCTGACTCATATGCACAACTCATTCCTAACAATATTGTGAATTTTAAAACCGTCTCTTTACTTCAGCACAGTAAATTTAAGATTTGAAACCGAGTTAATCTTGAAATGACATCTTCCCTTTTAGTCTTTTCAAATTTTTTAAAAAATATACTATTTCAGTCTGTGGTTACTGTAATATTATATTACTTGGTCTTTCATGTATCTGTGGAACAAATATATACTTTGTGAATTCAGGTAAGCTTAAACAGAGAATCCTGGCAAAATCCCCATTTTCCACAGAAAAACTACTTCAGAAGTTTATCTCCAAGACAGTAGAAAAAGCTGACAAACTCAGATTGCTTTGAAGAACTCAGATGATTTGGCTTTATAAAAGATGGGTGAGGTTTTTTTTTAGTTTGGTTTTTTTTTTTTTTTTTTTTTGTTTGTTTTCTTAATTAAATATCATCTACGTGGGGGTATCTAATGTCAGAAACATAAAAAGAAACCACAGAGGAAATCACAACAAAGACAGAATGGACAAAATTACTGGAGAAGTGATTTTCAGAGGTAAGGGATACACTGATCATTGTAAGCAAAAGCAGACAGCAAGTATTTCTAATGAATGGAAGTAACATGTATGTACATGGGCTATGCTGAAACTTAATGCTTGTTTAAATGAACCTAATATCACATGTTTTTCATTTTTGAACAACTTACTGGAACAATAAAGCAACTTTCATCACAACACTTTCATGTTCTTATTTTTTCTCACAAATTTGACAGATCTTTTAATACGAGATCATTTGCCTATGCCTTCCCGACTCCTGCGTAATTACACTATCAGAAGATGCTTAAAAGCAGCTCTTGGTCTGATGGCTACCCTTCTCATGGTAGTTTTCTATGGTACAATGGTTTCTGTAGGAAAGAACATGATGTATTGTGTAGACAGCAAACACATTACTTTTCTTCTAGCCTAATGAAACACTTTGATGGAAGTTGAATTCAATACATATTATTTTCTTTTCTAAGTCATACATGTCAGAAAATATTCCATTCATACAGGGTATCAAGGTGTCTATGATGATAAAGTAACCTGGAAGTAACCTTTTCACTTCAAGAGGTGAGAGTCACTCTTCTGAGGCATACTACCAAAATTATGAGCTTTTTTCCTTCTCTGTACTCATTCTTACCTCTGATATGTCCTGTTAAAAATGCTGGCAGACATTACTTCCCAGATTTTGCTAACAGAGATTAGCAAAAGAGGAAATGTAATTAAAAACATAGCCCCAGATATTATAAAAGTAGATGTCATGGTGGTTCAGTGGTTCAGCATTTCTCCACTAGCAATTTGTGTCGACATTTGTACTAGGTCACACACGCAGTGAGTTTGGTTCTTAATTTAATCTTCAGTGCACATTTGTCTATATCATGAAATCAGAATACATTTCTGCATGACTGATAATCTGTGCTCTTGAGAGTCTTAGGACCGGAAAAGCAAGGCTTCATAGGTCAGAAATGAAATACCGTGGTAGAGCTGCGCAAGAAAGCTTGCCTATCACACGTGGCATTGTACTTGCCATTTCTGTTCTGTGGTTGTTTGAGCATCCAGTGCAGACTATAGTACTATAACCCCATCAGGCTTATCTGATCAGGAAATGGTTATGTAAATATGTCTGTTATTTTGTATTGCCTAGGTTCTACTATTATGTCTTTGCTAATGGCTTTCAATATGAGTATTTCCAAATCTGATGGGAGTCTTTGGAGTCTGGAAGAAGTAGTGTCTGTTTCCGTAGATACCCATAAAGTTTTCAGGAAAAAAGTATTCACAATTGGTTCTTTATTAGCGCTGCCATCAGTGAAGTGACATGAATAAGATTCAGTCAGTTTTGACCTTTGAATCAAACTTTCAGTTCAAGGAAAGAGAAACATGGATATTCAATTGTGGGCAGATGATGAAATAAAAATAGACCCAGAAAATATTTTTTAAAAAGTGAGTAATATTAGTGAATGTCAGTATAATAATTTGAGTGGTAATGCTAGGTTTGTTATTTATTATACTTTATCGTATTTTTATTTTGCAGGCATACTACAAATATTGCATTGCATAAAGATTGCATTCCATAATATTTTTAGAGCATCTTTTAAAAAATCCTCAGGGTGAAAAAATATTTCTCCGTCTATATTGCATATATTGTACTGATGGAAAAAATTTCATTTATTATAAATGTTTTTTAACAGCTTTCCTTAGCTACTTAATTAAAAAAAGTATTTTCCACGCCTTGACCATAGTTAGTCTATCTCTAAGACTACCAACATTGTTCTATAAGCAACAAGAATGTGGTCAGTTCTTCCATGAGGACTTTGATATCATGCCATTTCATACAAATTTTGAACAAACTAATGTTAAAACTAGCTCTTCTCCTCATTGCAGATTCATAATATGTCAACAAAAGAAGATGTTAAACAAAGTGATATGATGGAAAAGGGAATGTTTCACCAAGATAGATTTTTATTTCTGTTGCTTCTGTTATGTGACAAAACCACAAGTTGATATGCAATCTACAATGATTTACAAAGCTCTCATAATACTTTAGAATTGTATAAATGCTGCTGGGGTGTCTCAAAATGATTTACTGCAATTTGTCACATTTTGAAAGTTCTCCAAAATAGACTGATGACATATACTAAAGAGCTTTCAATGAAATCTGAAATGGTTCATTTGTTATGTCAACTGGAAGACATTAAGTGATATCTGAAAATCATTTTAAGATTTATTGAAGTGATTTAAAATATCCCTTAATGGTAATTTGGCACACTGCATAGGCAACATTGTCATTAAGCAAGATAAGAAAATCGTTTCATCACATTTTAAAATTATTTCTATCATTCTGTGGTTGTAATAGCACTGCAAGTGAAATCTATCACTTTAAAAATACAATTGCAGTGGAGCTAAAGACTGCTGTCAACATCAACACTGGTGAGCAGTAAACTGAAAGGGATGGGTATTGAATATATATACACACACACACACGTATATATACACATATATACATAGACACACACATACATATATATACACACACATTAATATTGCTGAAAATAAATAGTTCAAAGCAAATTATATTTTAAATTGCACCTAATTACCACTTTACAAAATCCCTGTAAAAAAAAGTGCAACTACTTTTAAAACTAAATATCTTGCCTTTAAACAGTGGTGATATAACTGATTCATTATAAACTTACTCAGTATCTTGTTGCACCAAAATGTTATCTTAAAGCTGAAAAAATTGCGACAATTGGTGTTTCTCGTATGCATAATATGTACAGTTGGCAGCCAACTCCCAGATATGTTTTCCAGCTGATGAGGCTATTTTCCATTCTCTAACCATTTTTATGGGCATGTTTGAGTTATAGGTTTTCATTATAAGTAGAGAAGGAACGTATGTGCAAATGCACAAGATCACACCCTTGTATTGTGCATCCAGCCCCAGGGGGCTGTTTTATAAATATAGTGTTACCTCCAGGAAACATGGTGCTGACCAACATATTTCTAAAAGCATAAAAAAGAATGTTTTCAACACATAAAATCATGTACTCATGCAAATTGCATAAATTGCATAAATTTTGAAGTTGTAAGTCATAGACTCGAGTGTAAAGGAATTAGCTGTAGAAGTCAGAGTTTGTGAGCAATTTTAGTAATTTTATTGTAAAACTAATATAATTCAATGTATTTGATAGAAGATCTATTTATGTTAATGACAGTTCACATAAAATATTTTCTTGTATTAAAAATATCCCCTCATCCCCCTAAATGTTGCAAATATTAGCATGCACAGATTATTTTTGGCCATTTTCCAGTTGGTGAAAATTCACCATTTTGATAACTAGAGTACATGTGCAAGCACAAAGAAATATTGAGCTGTCTTTTCAGATGCGACCAGAAAAGACAACCAGGCAGTTTTTGTGGGAGAAGAATGCTTTCTAGGCACACGTAGTATTTTAACATCTCCCATAAGTAAATGAACTGTGATGAACAGGTTAGAAAACTATATTATGAAAGGCTATTACATTTGTTAAATTCTGCATTACCTAGAAACTGATGACTGATGCATACAAATACAATGGCATATTTTATTGTTTCTACTAGAAAGTGATATTATAAAACTCTTTTCAATTAAAGACCCTGCTTTAGAAAAAACAGGTTATTATAAATAAAATGGGATTTTTATTAAAGCGATGCTCCTTTTTAAAGGTATGAAGTATAGTCTCTCCTTTAAAATTGTCAGCATTGCTTCTTCAAGAATGTTTTGATGCCATGCAAAATTTTTGTCTTTATAGAAATAAATGCCCTGCTATGGATTTGAAGAAAGGTCATTGTTGTCATGCTTTGCACTTTCATGAAGGCTTATGTGAATAAAAAAGTATCTAAATCCACCTAATTAGTGTCATATCTTGGTTAACTAATGTTTTATGATAATAAGAAGTTGTTTTCATTGCAAAATATGTGCTTCCTATATTTAAGACAGAACAATATTTGGAAAAAAAATCTTTTTGTCATTAATGTCCAAGATTCCTTTCATTGTCAAAGATTCCCTTTATAGACCTTTGTCCTTTTAACTTTCCACAGAAAATTGATGATTCCTTTCTGACTGTATATTATTTAACATATTTTAATATTCTCGCACTACAACAGGTCTTAATTTTGATTTCTTGACTGTACAGAAACCATGTTGTGAATAGATAAACAAGATGTGAAAATAAACTAAATATCTAGGGTGCTTTCTGAAGCATGCAGAGCCATGATCAATCTTACCACTCCCCTTCAAAACATGCTTCCCTTTTTTTTCTTTCATTGTTCTTGTTTTCTGTGGTTGTTTTTTTGTTTGTTTCCTCATTTTTGGGGTTTTTTTGGTTATTTTTCCCTCAGTAATGTGACAGAATACTGTAAGCAAAGCATACTAAATTTCTAATGCCATCAGGGTCCAACAAGTGCATGTAAGTGTTAAATGGGACTTCTGGTCTTTCAACTGTTTCCTGTTGAAGAGGAAAAATTTCCCTGTGACCATTTTCACTCCCACTTTACTCAGCTCCTGGCAACCCAAGCAAGTGAGAAATACGGAACCTTCCCACATGGCAAACAATGCCTTCAAGCATTTCTTCAAATCTGACCTTGTTTTCATATGAGCATTTTGTTTTTGAGTAATTTTATTGATTAAAAAAAAAAAAAGAGACTATTGCTGTGATCCCTGATGCATGAACATTTATGAATCTCCAAATTAAACTTCATGCTTCAACAAGTTTTATGTTTCAGGCTTTTGAGACTTAAAATCAGTATTTCCTTATCTCCTGTTTAGAAAAATGCTGATATGCAAAGCAGATTTTATAAAACAGAAATCTTGAAGCATAAATGAACAAAAGGTATATGCATCCAGAATACTCATATTTTCACGAATTCTGCAGTTTTTTGTTACTTTAACACCTACAATCCAAATACTAAATCACCCTTAGTGCTGTGACAGGTTAATCTCTCATGCTAAGATGTTATTACTCTTATGAGAGCTTCAAATAAACGTTAGTGACTAATAAAATATTACTTGATATCTTGTCTTGGCCAAAAGTGAGATGGCAAAAGCCATGTAGATGTTGACTCAGCAGGAGTACTTTAAAGAGAAATAAGCAATACCTAGAAAGGTGTTTTCATTATTTCCATTAAGAGTTCTGGGGATTAGCATATGGAAAATGTTACTAATTTCATAAAATCTTTGCCTCTGGAGTGAAATCCTATGCCTATATTCCTCCCAATGTTTCTGCAAGAAAGAGGCTTTCACTGACCTCAGCTTTTTCAGATAGGTGAAACCTGGTAACCTTGCCATTTTCTAAGTATCATTAAAAGGATACACATATTTTTGTGTGGAAAAAAAGAAATTGCATAAGGTTTCTCTAAATTTATTCTGTGATTTTCCATTTCTATGATATTTTCTATTTTCTTTGCAAATATGCGCAACTGTGATGTTAAAATAACTGCTGTATTGTACAGGTATATGTAGAGGATACTTCACATGTAATCAAACCTCAATCCTTCAGAATAAAAAGAAAATATTATACGAGTGATATTTGTGATCTAAAAACATTACTAGAAGCCAAAGCCCAACTTATGCAGTGCAACACAAGTTCTGTCATCCTAAAGTAAAATTTTGTCGAGACTCTGGCATTTTTATGCCCCTTACTGATGAATGACACAGCCTTTGGACAGGCACATCTTACAGTCTCATGTTCCAAGATAGTCATATCATTATGTTGTTAGTTTAAAGGGAAGAGAGAAAGAACAAGGAAGAAACCACAGGAGGGAAACTCATTTTGGTAAGGACACATGAATCATGGTCAGTGTGTGCGCTGTACTATTATATGCCCATTAAAATATCGTAGAATTTTATTACTATATTTATTTAAAATAAATAGTTATAAAAGAGAACTACATTGAACTACAGATAGCATAATTTAAGGTTCTTTATATTAAAACACTAAAGGCATCCTTAGTAATTACAGCAGACTCAGCATGCCCTGATATTGCATAATCATCCACAGAAGTATATGTATTGCATGTATTTTCTCTAACTGTAGAGAAGTACACATTAAAAAATAAGATTCCACACATAACTAAGACTTGACCCTTTCATTAGACATAGATTTGATCAGAATTTAGCCCCTCTGCAATGACATGCATTCATCAGATTGGTACTTTCGCGGCTCAAAAGTAATGCTTGATTTTATGTAACTCTGGAGAGAAACAACTGACTGTTTGTTTGTGTGTTGGCTTTTTTAATTTTGTTTTGTTTTAATTAGTTATATAATTTACACATAGCTTTGTGTCCAGGGAACATAAAGTTTTCACAAAATCAATGATTTGGCTGCTTAAGAAATCGTGCCGTGAACAATGTCAAAGGTCTTCAATGGTCAAGTATAAGGTGGGAATAATATAGCACCAGGACTGCAAGGATTAAGAACTTGGCAAGACTGAATCCTTCTTCAGAAGAGTTTAGGAATATCGCAGGCACAGATGTTCAAGTTAGGCAGCCATAGGCATTCAAATAACAGGATTTAACCTTCAGAACTTGGAAAAATTATCAAGGATTAATTGTTATTACCCGTTCCTATAACTCTGGAGAACTTGTAGCAATATCTTTGAAACGGAAGTACTGCTGGGGTACACAAGCACACTGTTTGTGATAGATGTATAATTGTATGTGTAAGTATGAATCAATATTAAAATAATTACTGAAGTAACTTTATTATTGAAATATCTTACAAAAACTTCAAAATTTCTTATGATTTCAAGCTTAGGAAAAATTAAAGGAAAAAGGTATCAATCATTTCATATATAGCATTTTACTGTATCTTCCCCTACTTTTTAATGAAATCAAAGTCTCTCCAGCTTCCCAAAACATTGCCAAATTACAATTTTTTTTTACAATTATTTTAATATTTCTGTTTCTATTCTGTAGGAAGAGGTTACACGGTGTAATATTTAATGTAATAACATTGGTGCAGTCATTTCTATCTAATGGTCAGATATTAACTGAGAAAATTTTCTGATTTTTACAGGAAGCCCAATGGCTTAGAAAGATATTTTTGTGCATAAAAGAGAGGAAAAAGACCCATGAGGTTTTTTATTGTGGAAATGTAAGTACAAAATCACAGATTATATTTTTCCCATTCTTTTGGTGTTGTAGGAAAATATTCTGTCATTTCTCCTGCTACTTTGGTCAAGTTATATTCCCTTTATCTTCATTCAAAATAATCACCTTTGGGTTTTAATAAGAAAAGATGCCAAAATTTTGTCACTTTTTTTTTTTTTTTTTTAGTGCATGTCAATATATTGGTGCTGACATCTTCAGAACCACTGTTCAAGCACATGGTGTAATCAAATCATAAAACAAAGCCACAAATTATCTGTTCTATATTCTGTTTTATAACAAGAATGGCAAATCAGAAAATAGTCCAGGAAAAAAACATAGCTCTGAAGCTCAAATGTGTTTCTAAAGTGCTTGTGAAAAATGTAGTGTTATTACTGCAAAACAGGCATCTATGGTTTGTTCTCTAGGGAATTAATTCTTGACTCTCAAAACCTCTATAAAGAAAGCAAATTCACAAAATACCTATATGTAAGATCTCATTGTAATTTTTCTCCATTTTAATTTTTTTTTGTCACTCTTCCTAACCATCTAGCAATCTTTCATTTTTTCCCACTAACTGGTTATTTATGTTAGATCATGTTTTTGACATGGAAATCCCTTTTTTTTTAATAATCAGAAAAGTGTAGTTGTTAATTCCCCATTCAATACTATATTAGCTTGTTTTCTAAGTCAGTGTTAGTTTTATGAATGCCATTATTAAGAAGAAATAAAATTAAATTATTAATTAGAAAACCAAATTGCTGAAAGGTATACTTTGGGTATTTTCAAAATACGTATGAAAATTAAAACAAGAAGTAGAAGACCTTTGCTAGAATCAAATGTTTTCTTAGAAGTAAGTAATTATATCAGTTAATAGATCTAGCTTTAATCCACATTTTTTAACAAAGACATAGTAGAAAGACACCAAAAAGTAAAATTAATTTTAAAAAGTACCTAGAAGATTCAGCTTCTAGTTCAGCAGTGGGAACCATCTGTCTCATATTATTTTCCTTGTAGTATTTAGTTTGTCACAGGATGAATGCCTAAAGACATGTGTAGTAAGATCACTATTTATTTTACATTTCAAGTGTTCTCCATAATTTTTGAAAAACACTACATGATAATGGATTTGAAAGTGTTAATGTATTTTAATACCTTTAATATGGTATTAAAACTAGTGAGAAAATGATTTATTACAAAACACCATTGAAAATATGTACTTGAAATATAGGCTCTCGAGATAAGCATATACAGCAGCTGTTGGGCCAGCTGCAACATAGCACTATTTTCTCCAAGCTCTTCACAGAAGCCTAAACCATACAGTCATAATTTGAACAAAACATACTCAGAAATGTGTATACAGTAAAATCCCTGATCTGGTGGAATAGTCCCAGGACTCAACAGGAGTGAAAGACTGTTTTAAAGCATATTTGTATAGTGAACAGTCTTTTTGGTGAGAGTAGTATCATATTTGACAGAACTGTGTCCTTGGACTTATATTGTGAGCTGGTCTTCATTTCCAAAAAGAAACTCTGATTATCCTGACAAAGCATCAGCACAGTTAAAAGTGAGTGAGCCAGAGTGTATTTCTGTCTATGTATTGCCAGCAGAATTGTTTATTGAATTTCAATTACAATGTCAGTCAGTTATGGTGTGTAATTCCTTCTGCTTTTCTCCCCGCAGGAGAAAATGAGAGGTGTCATTCGAGCTTAAGCTGAAGGCAGAAGTACATCACTAATAGGATGTACGTCTTGAAAATCCTTCCCTACACATTACCGGAATTCTAGTGAGAGAATCTAAAATAAGTTTTGGATTCAGAAAAAAACAAACCAAACCAAACCAAACCAAACCAGCACAGCTAAATTGTTTTTAATCATATACCAACATATTTAAGAAGTCAATAAAGCACAGTAAATGGCATTCCACATTTTTCTGAGTCAATATTTAAAGTTGAATTCCACTGAGAGGAGATAGGGTGTGAATACAGAGCACATTTTTTGTACAATAGAGTGAGGTGTTCTGCATGAATATTATTCAGGATTGAGAAGAAAATAAGAACTTAAAGGAGATTTTCTTAAAATAATAATAATAATTACAATGACAGTTTTATAATATTAATTAATAATATTAATGTAATATACAATAGAAATATTTTTATTATATATAATTATATTTTAAATTCCCAGTCACCCTATAATATTACAGTTATAATGTATGCTAATATAAATATTTTATCAAGACCTTTTTCTGTGCTATGCCTGTTTGTGTCCCATTTCTCCAGGTCTTCTGAACTACTCCAGCTGTAAGGTAATAGATGTATCCTCCTCTTCAGGGAGCCAACACATTTTGGAGGGAAAAGATCATGGGACAACAGGATAGATAAAATAAACTGGGCCGTAGGTTTTCCTTGCTCTGCTTTCTGGATGAAGGAAAAACAGGCTGATTATATTCAGTACTGTATCAGCAGAGCCAGCTAAGAAGTTTTTTTCTCCCTGTGTGTAGAGAGAAAAATGTTGCCACTTTGCTGGGATGACTAGCTCCACTATCTTTGAAAAATAAATGAGGTAGACTATATATTAGGCCTTCTGAGTTACTTGAAGCAATCCATTTTCCAATGAAAGCTTTAGTCAGGTGTACCTAAGTGTATCCAGGGAACTGGTCAATGGTCGTGATAGAGAGCAGCAGCTTTTTCCACTTCAAACTTTCTTTTTACTGGTAACAATAGGGTCTTCATAGTGACTGCTTGCAGTACAATGATAAATTAAAGAATATTTTACCACTGTTCTGCCAACTAATAATAGGCAGAGCAATTATAGCCATTTATTACAATACTACTTTCTCCTTGCCAAAGTGAAAACATCAGTTGCATTAAAGCAGAGGCAAAAATACAAGCCTTTAACCATTTTTTTTTATCAGCCCGTAAATCTCAACAAATGCTCTGTTCAGGATGTGTGACAATATACAGGATATGTATATGAAATGTTTCTGTCTGTAGACAGATTGGTTTAGCTACTACATCAATAAGTTTTACTAAAATTAGCTACTGATTTTCTTTAGAAATATGCATTAGGTTATGCAAAGTCAGAAGAGCTCCCTTCAGTGGCCAGAAAGCTTAATTTGAGACTGAAACTCAAGAAAACTTAGCTCTCGTATCTTTCTTATTTTAATACCTAAACAGTCTTTGCCTGATAATTTCATGACAATGAAGATTAATAGGGTAGGTTTGTCTAAGTTTTAGCTATGTGAATCTGTGTATTATATTATACACTGTTAAAACACTTTTGGAATGCGTATATGCATAGGGCCTAACAAATAATAGCATGCAGTTGTTCTCTGTAGAATGAGCTATCTCTTATGCTAGAATAAAAATGGTTCCTAGAGGATCTTGAAAAGTCAGGATACAGGAGGCACTGGGCTACAAACCACTCACCAGTGATCCATTTCTGGCCAAAAAAGGAGAGAAAGGGTGCAATATGGGCCAGCTTTTGGTGTATGAAGAGGATGACGTGGGATATAAAATAAATGGTAAGTCAGGATAACCAGAACCAAACTAACTGGTTCCTGTCAACTGCAACCTGAAGGAGGGAGGTTCCATAAAAAGAGTTCCCCCATCAGTCCCAAGTACCAGTGCTTGTTAAGTGCTGGTGCTGCAGAAGTACTGATGCTGTTGCTCTATATGCATATTCTATATTCTGCTTTTGCTCTGGGTTAGCCATCACAAATAATAGGAAAGAATATAGGTACAGTACTGTTAGTTAATATGTAACTGTGATTGATATGTATGCATAGGTAAATATATTCATACAGACACAGTGTTTATACATATAGAGACAGAGTGAATAAAAGGTAGGGGGTGCATACATTGAAACTAACTGTGTAACTGATCAATTAATTGCCTGATATATCTGTCAATCAACCCACACTATATTTAAACTAACGGTATAGGGTTTAACTACCCATGTTCCCTGGGTGGACATTTCACTTCTTTTCCCATCCCTCCTTCTGTTATGGGTTTTGATTAAGATAACATTGTTTAAGATAACATTTAATTAAAAAATGAATTTAGAAAAAAAAGTCTTAAACATGCTGATCAGTAGTGGGAGGTGGAAAGTTAAGAACAAAAATAACTCAAAAGCACCTATTTCTTTTCAGTGCTTTTAAATTAAATTGTTTTTAAAAGGAATCAGGGAATTTTTTTGATTCTTGAAAGTGAGAATACTTCACCCATATGCTAAATAAGCCCCTATGCCATTCTTTATACACCAGAATCAGGTGTATGTAAGAAAATATAGGTGAAACAGGCTCTATATACAAGAATTGATGACAACCGGAAGGCAACCTCTTTGTTTAATCTACTACATGGTAAACCTTTCATGTAAAATTATATACATATATATTTTTAAGAGGTTATTAGGCATCAAAGATGGACAGAAGCCATATGATGTCTTTAACAGAGAGATCATCTAGATATTTAAGTTTTTTCTGCTCTTGGAGACTGCACAAAAATTAGAAAGAAGGTTGGCTGTCTTAGAGCTAAAGGTTTTTTAAAGCTCTGGTTTCACTGATATGGGAATTCAGGTCTTTAGAAAGACTGATTTACTGTTTCTTATGCCAGAGACCAATAATTTTCATGCCCTATTATGGTAGCATTCTGAAATGTGTTACATGTTCATAAAAGAGAACTTTTTGTAGACTAAGTTGGGGTACCATTGCTGCTGCATACGGTTTTCATCAGGTAATATGATTAAACTAAGATATTTGGAAATTACAGTTTAGTTTACCAGAAAGGAACTGCTTTTAACTGGGACAGTGTTTTCCAGGCTCTCATCCAGCTCCTCTGAAAAGGTATCGGCTCCTGCTTTTAAGCTTCGAGCTTCGAGCTGAGACATGAACAGCTGCAGAAGCAACAGCATGCACAGCACCATGAAAGGTACTGATAAGGTAACCAATTTCTGTGTAATAAAAGCATGATAACAAGCCAGCATGATGCAAACAGACACCTTTTTTTTGTCAGCTGGGGTTTATGTGGGCCTGATTACCCTGTCAGTAAGGACTGAGATGGCCTTCCTCCACTGTCATATGCAAAATGCTACAGATCTTGTTTTCTTTCTATCCTAAAAGAAGAGAAGAATAAACCTGTAAAAATTCTCAAAATAAGACTGGTACCTTGATTATTGTAATACATTTGCTAACTTCTGCTTTGGTAAAAATTCATTTGATAAGGGAGTAAACAAATTAGAGGGCTTGACTTTCACCAACCATGTGAAGTTTAACAAAGACGAGTGCCAGATTCTGCAACTGGGAAGGACAAGCCTGCATGTACAGACAGACTGGGGAATGAGATGTTGCAGAGCAGCCCTGTGGAAAGGGAGCGGTGGGTCTTGGTCTACGGCAAGTTGAACATGAGTCAGCAGGGCCCTGGCAGCCAGGAGGGCCAAGCGTGTCCTAGGGGCAACAGGTGCAGCATCACCAGCCAGGCAAGGGAGGGGATTGTCCCTCTCTGCTCTGCTCTGCTCTGCACCGGGGCAGCCTCACTTCGAGTGCTGGGGGCAGTTTTGGACACCAGAATATAAGAGAGATACAAAGCTATTAGAGAGCATCCAAAGGAGTGCTCTGAAGACAATGAAAGTTCTAGAGGGGAAGCCATATGAGGAGCACCTGAGGTCACTTGGCTTTTTCAGCCTGGAGAAGAGATTGAGGAGGGAGACCATCGCAGTCCACAGCTTCCTCACAAGGGGAAGAGGAGGGGCAGGCACTGATCTCTTCTCTGTGGTGACAGTGACAGGACCCGACGGAATGGCCTGAAGTTACGTCAGGTGAGGTTTAGCCTTGATATCAGGAAAAGTTTATTCACCCCTAGGGTGGTTTAACAGGCTCGCCAGGGCAGTGGTTACAGCACCAGCCTGACAGAGTCCAAGGAGTGTTTGTACAGTGCTCTCAGGCACATAGTGTGATTCTTGGGATTGTCCTCTGTAGGGACAGGAACTGGACTCAATGATCCTTTTGAGTCTATTACAACTCAGGGTATTCTATTATTCTATGTTTCTACCTAATTTCAGTGTCATCAATGGAACCTTATTTGGTCGACTGACAAACTAATCAAAAGCTATATATTCAAATATTAACTTGAGAGACAGCATAATTTTTTTCAAAAAAGAGTCTGTGTTAACAGCCCTGTGATAAATCATATATAACGTTTTTGGGCAGGAAATCCTGAAACCATGAGGTTTGACCTGGATTTCCAAAAAACACCCAGCAAAAAACCAAACCAATGTGCAAGTTAAAACAGAAATGCCATCTTTCTCTAAAATGGAGTTTTATATTTTGTAATGAGATCATATGGACCCTAGCATAGAATTAGCTCACTTTAAACCAACAAACAAATCTTGTTTGTTATAGAGGAGATCTATAAGTGCTTCTAATCCATCAGTGATAGAGCTATTTTCTATTTTCAATACTCTGTATTTACATTAGTGTTTCTCAATGACATATCTGAGTTTAAAAATGACAAAATAGAGTAGGCAGCTTAATCTGAGAAAAAAAAGTCTTTAAATGAATTTTAGTTTGTCTGCTCTTCCTACCTCATTAATCCTAAAAGGTGTCAGTCAGTAAGTCTAATAGCTATGAGTCTTAGTGCTGTGGTCAGTTCCAAATTATAGTATTGATTAATTGATTGTCTTCTTCCAGTTGTGAATTATATTAGTGCTGGCTCAGACTGACTGGCTGAAGGCCAAAACTTAATCTCTTGTGAAAGACAACAAACAGCTCCCCAGCTTCGCTGCTGTGGTTAAGTGACTGATTGGGAAACCAAAACTTCTTGAATGATTATCTGATAAAAAAGAATATGTGAGATATAATTAATATGTTGTTGGTGATAGTCTAATTCCAGCTGCTCAAAGAAACAGATTTTTGTTTCTTGTCTCCAGAATTTTACATGTCAGAAATAGTAATACCAGCTGGTGAATTTTGAAAGTTTATGATGGAGTGATAGGACGGTGAAGAAAAGAAAATAGTCACTGTTTGAAACTAGTTTAAGGAATTAATACAATCAGTTTTTTCATTTCAAGCTAAAATTAAAATTAGAAAAGCAAAGGCAGATCATGAGTCTTATTCACAGTGCTGCCTGGAGAAATTTTTGCAACACCTGTCTATCCCATGAATGCCTACTTTTCAAGAGCATTAGGCATTTTCAAAATTAAAATAGAAGAGAGAGAAAAGTTGATGTTCAGATTTTTGACTAAATAAGTAAGCAAATTAATTGAAGTAGTCATCATTTTATCTCCATACCTTTCAAATAATGGCTTTGCAGAAATGTTTAGCCTTCTCTTTTCCCCAAAAGGGAGATTTTTGTCTGTTATTGGAAATTTATATACTTTTTCATAAATCTTTTATTGGGATATATGATTTTATCTAAATTAAAAGAAAACATTGTAGGCGTAAATAATAGTTTTAATGTTTGGCGTTTATTCAAAATCCAGGCCTGATAAAGTTCATGATACCTGGTATATTTTCCTGCTGAATTCAAAACCAGTTTTGCTGAGATTTGACATCATAGAAAAGCCATTAAAAAATCTGATTCTCAGGAAATCTTTCAAACCCACAGAAGTTCAGTAGGGTAGGTGTGAGATTGGAGCACCTTCCCTGTGAGAACAGGCTGAGAGATTTGGGGTTGTTCAGCATGGAGAGAAGGCGGCTCTGGTGAGACTATATAGCACCTTCCAGTACCTCATGGGGGCCTAAAAAAGAGATGGGGTCTTTATGACAAATCTTTATCAGATATTGCAGTGATAGGATGAGAGGTAACCAGTTGCAGACCAAAGGAGGCTAGATTTAGATTAAATATAGAGAAGAAATTCTCTACTTTGAGGGTCGTGAAGCACTGGAACTGTAGATGCCCTGTTCCTGGAAGTGTTCAAGGCCAGGATGGATGGAGCTTCAACCAACCTGGCCTAATAGAAGGTGCCCCTGTCAATGATGGGGTGTAGGAATGAGATGATCTCTAAAGTCCCTGTGATTCTGTGTAATAAATAAGTGCAAAAAACGAGGTTAATCATAGTGATATTATTGTCCAAAATATTAAACATTTACTACCTTGGAATTGTTAATTTACAGAAATTTAGAGAAATTGAAGAACTTAACCCCGAAAACCCTGAAGCCAACTATCTTGGGCAAAAACAGCAGCCAAATTGTAACTCACTGCAGGCAAATTATCCAGTTTTAGATTTAAATCACCATAATTGTTAACAGTTAATACTGAGATTTAGTAAAGAGCACTAGGCAAAATTCCAACACTATGTTTAATTAAAGCAACATTATTGGACAAAATCTGTACCATGAATCTTACAGGTTAAGATAAAGAGAAAGGTTTTGCTGCCTTTTTGGTCTATGTATCTGCTTCTTCCCTTGCTTCACAGAGTTAAGACAATGCATAAGGGCATTTTTATCCTGTTTCTAAGGAAAAAGAAGCAATGGAGACAGATGATCTAACACAGTGCTGAAAATGACTTAATCAGTTTCAGAACTATGACATATTCCTATCTGCCTGTATTCAGTGTGTCATGGGCTAGAAGGCAGCTACAAATACAGGATATCCAAAGCACTACAGCAACCAATCTTGGGAATCCCATGGATCACATCAGGCAGTAAGAGTTTTTATATGACAGAAAAACAGATGGACAGGAGTTATTTGCCTAAACATAGATGTCTGTTTGACTGTCTCATCTACCCTCCAGCTGACACTCAGAAGGGGGATGGATCCCTGTAGTCATTATATCATATCTGCCAGTTATACATGAATGCTCACATATTTTAGTGCACTGAAAACAGCATTAGGTGCCTACTTTAGGAGACTGAACCCTGCACAATATATATCTGCTGCTTGCTAAAAAAACCCTGAAGAAAAAAAGTCTACACCCATAAAGCACAAAGAATATTTAATAGGACAAGCTGTACCATGCAGGTACATCAGCCTGGAAAATACCTTGCTTATGTAGAGATGGGAGGGACAAAATGTTCAGCCAGAACTGTGTGACAATCTGTTATTCGGGTTAGGGTACCAAAATGCAACTGATGCATTATGTAATTCACTTACTGTTGGCTAACAGATTTTAAAACACTTGCAAATATCTTTAATCTATTTGGTGATGTCTTTCCTTGGTTTATTTCACTCATTTACAACAGTCGTTGCTCATCTAAAAGCATCCAAAAAAAAAAAAAAAA
>VZTX01000289.1:218719-235588 GCA_013400915.1 Pardalotus punctatus | reverse complement strand
GAGGAGGAGGTGAAAATATGTGAGGGAAAACAACATGGAGACACCAAAGTCAGTGGAGAAGGTGGGGGAGGAGGTGCTCCTGGTGCTGGAGCTGGCCGCGGTGAGGACCGTGGTGAAGCAGATTGTTCCCCTACAGTCCATGAGGTCCACGGGGGATGCAGAGATCCACTTGCAGCCGATGGGGAGGTGCCCATGCCGGCACAGGTGGATGCCTGGAGGAAGCTGTGATCCAGTGGAGAGAGAAGCCTTGCCCCAGAGATGAAAGAGCCTGGCCTTGGAGGTCTGCCCCCTGTGGACAAGGCACTCCATGCTGCAGCAGTTTTGGGAGGACTATCTGACCATGGGAGGAGGCTCACGTTGCAGCAGATTCGGGTGGGCTGCTGCNTGTTAGCAATAAATCATTTTACAACTTTAAGTTTCATCCTGTTTGTCCCTCAGTGTGTCTTCTCCTGGTGCTTTATTTCAACCTATGAGCCCTTTGTGTGTTAATATTTTTCCTCTCCTCTACCCAGCTGTGGCAGGGGAGAGTGGAGAGAGCAGATGTCGTAGATTCCTGGCATTTGGCCAGGGTCAAACCACAACAACCTTAATCAAAATCACATTACAGTGATGAGTTCTGCCCTTGTTCTATCTGAATGCAAAGAAAACAAAAAATATTCTTTCCTACTTGGATTCTCCTAGTGCTCTGACTAGTACTATGGTTGTTCTCTGGGAGGTTTGCAGTTCTCTATGCAAATTTTCTCTATTCAAATTCTACAGCACTTGTCTCAAATAAAAGCTCATTCATCTATATCTCTCTTTAAACTCATGTGTGACCCAAGACAAAACACTTTTCTTTCTTATACCTGCATGCCTACTCTCAGGAACGCAACGGACAGGAAAAAAATCACAGCTACTTCATTCTGTGTGTTCTGCTTCAAAAGTTGCCCTGAATGAACAGGAAGAGATGACATCTCACATCTCTGCCTATTTTTGCTTCTGCTACTTAAAAAGAAAGAAAATCAAATGTTTCTGTTCCACATGACTGTATAGCAATGTGCAGCTGACTCAACTAAACGATGCACAATGGAATTGCATCTAATTTTTCATTTTCACATAGTAGTAACAGATACTCTGAATGTTCTGATTTTCTTCTCAGCTGCCATGTACTTCAAGCCTCAGAACTTAGCAAAAATATGGTTGCATTAATGGTGGTTCAACATTACTTAAAAGTAACATCCAAAGAGCTCAGTGGAAGCATTTGTGCACCAGTCTCTGAGCTCTGCTTCTGGGATAGTCTAGAAATTTCTATAGGAAACTTATGCTGCCTGGAAAGGGTCACTGTGACAGTTTTGCTCTGGGCACTAATTTCTGACAACTCCTGTCTTCTCCTCCCAATAAAAGTACGTTTCAGATTTAGTTTGAAGCCAGCTACCGCCAAGGAAGGAACCAGATGGCTTTTGGCTGGTGCCAGGTAGGGACCCATGCATAGTCTGGTGCCACAAGCAGCATTACAGAATTATTGAATCAAATCACAGAATATCCTGAATTGGAAATGACTTACAAGGATCATCAAAGTCCAACTCCTGGCCCTGCACAAGACAATTCCAAGAATAACACCATGTGCCTGAGAGCATTATACAAACACTCCTTGAACTCTGTGAGGCTGGTGCTGTGACCCCTTCCCTGTTTGTGAGGTGATAATCCTCATCTGTAATTGGCCAATGTAACTTCTGCCTTTTGCCATTAATGTATTTAAACCCTCTCTTTTTATTGTGCCCCACAGTTCTGGCAATCTTCAACTCCACTATGGTCACATGAATTTTCTCCCTACAGTGGTGAGTAGCATCTCTGTGCTCCTCCCACATCACCTGACTTTGCTTCTACTGGGCATACATGTTCCTTTTTGCCTTGTCTTCAAAAGAAGATTCCTGCTCAGCCAAGCCAGCCTTCTGCCCTGCCTCCTTGACTTCCAATGTTTTGGAATTTCCTGATTCTGTGACCTTTGGAGGTGGAGCTCAACAACTGAGCAGCATTGATGTACACTAGCACATCCAAAAACATTTTCCCAGGGGACCTTACCCACTAGTACCCTGAGCAGCCTGAAGTGTGCTCTCCTTATGTACAGACCTGAGGTTTTGCTGTAACTTTTGCTCCTGACAACAGAGGTTTTACACTAGATTGAGTTGTGGTCACTGTGGCTGAGATGGCCACCAGTCATAATGTCGTCACTCATGAAACCTTCTCTGTTAACAAGCAACAAATCAAGGAGAGCATCTTTGCTAGTCAGCTGCCATAGTACCTGTACCATAAAGTTGTCACCCCACTGGGTGTGTGAAGAAGGGTCTTTTGAACTCTGGATGCAAAAGATCCATACTAAACAACAACGGGGATGTGCGTCAGGGTGTAAGTTTATGTCCCTTTCTGAGAGTTAAGGACTGAAGGGGAGACAGGATCCACCATCTAAAAAGGGACAAGAACATTCTTACCTTACCACATTACTGGACAATGTGGTAAGGAAAGGTTTAGGCTGCTGAGATAAAGGAAGGAGTTTATGACTCACAGTCAAATCAAAACAAGAGAAGACAGGTTGGATGGCAAAGAGTGCAGGATGGTGGGGACAAAGGAGGCCTCAGGACTGATGAAACAAGGCAAAGGGACACTTACATCAAGTGCACCTACATAAATGCTCTCAGCCTGGGAAACAAAGTAGGAGGTTCTAGAAATGTACATTCAACCAGAAAACACTGGCAAAGCTGCAAGGGCAGATGTGATGGGTTAGCTTGCATAGCCAGAGTGAGCAATGGGTAGATATGAGCTCTTCAGGAAAGACAGGCAGTGCAGACAAGGATGGGAACTGCCTTTGATCTAAAGTGACAGCTGAGATGTGTGCAGCTCATCTATGGGACAGACAGCAGGCTTGCTGAGAGTTTAGGATTAAGGGCTTGATGATAGGTCTGCCACACTCCACTGTGGCAGGAATGTGCTACCAACCATTCATCACGGTAGCAATGTGGACAAAGCCTTCCTGAAATAACTGTCACAAACACTTGTTCTTACATAGGCTTTATGCTGCCTGACATCTGGTCAAAGGGCAAATAACAGGACAGAGGCAGTCAAGATTTCTGAAGGGTATTGGGCATAACCTTGTGAAAAAACACTGAATGAATCTACCAGGGGTGATGCACAGTTGGATGCACAGATGGATCTGATGTCCTCTCACAGGGAAGTAAAGGGTGGACATGTGACAATCAATGCTATCTTAGCTGTAGTGGTTATATTACTAGAGAGTGCAAGTTCTGGAACCAAAGTAAAGAAAGAATAACAAAGTACAGGGCTTCAAATAAGCAGATTTTGTCTCCTTTGGCTCATTACCAAAGTAGGATTTGGCAGATTTGGTAAATGGGCATTCAGGGTAGAGAGCACTGAAAAGCAGTGTCACTTGGGAAAGCTGGCAGGCCTTTAAGGACAGCACCACTAGAACAGTTGACCATGGTACCTAGAGAGACAAGCAGACATATTTGTAGCCAGGTCGGCTAAGCAGAGAACTTGCGACAAAGCTTTAAATTAAAAAAGACAGCATACGGGGGCTGGAAGAAGGGGTAGACTAGAAAGGAGGAGTTTAGAAACACTATGCAGACATGAAGGTTTGGTGCTAGGAAGACTAAAGTCAAGAAATAAAGGTGCTTGGAAGACTAAAGTTCTCAGCCAACTAGGTAGAGAAATGTCACATTCAGAAAGGCCAATAAAAATTCTACAGTTGCAGAAAAGGACTGAACAAGGGAGTGCTGAATGGGAGATGTGATTTAGTGACAGGAGACAGAGTTGAGGCTGAGGTGTTCTGTGCCTTTTTTCCTTCTTTTGGCCAGACTTCCCCAGAAAGATCTCCCAAACCTCCATTAGAAGTATTCAAATCTTAATTAGTAGAAGTGCTCAAAGTGGGGAACGTCTAGAAGTGGATGAGGCTGATTTGGGGATTACTTGAGGGAATGTCACACATCTGTTTGATCTGTGTCTGATAATGCATAACCTAAAATGTTATTGTATTCCATACCCATCTGTGGCCAATAATTCTCACTGTCCCTTTTAGACACTGCATCTAGAATCACAGGGGCAGCAGGTGATGGTCTTTTTAAAGCTGGGTTGTACGAGCAGAGCTTTCTCTTTCCTCTTGTCTCTACTGGCAACGCTGATCCCACACACGCTGGGAATTCCCATTTGCCACTAGAAATACTTTGTAAGAGCCTACCTTCCTGGCTTTTTGTTCCAGGGGGAAGGTTGAGCTGGGCGGATTTTGTCCACCATCTGCCTGTTGTCTCCCTACATATGGTCATCTGTGGAGGGTGCCATCTTGGGGAGATTTTGAGTTTATCTTTTGAGTTTTTTGAGTTTCTAGTTTCTGCCATTTTGAGTTTCTCTTTGTTCCTGGGGAGTCACTGAGATTTCAGCAACTTTGCAAGTAGTGACTATCACTGTTAATTTTTCCCGGTTGTTATTTAGTTTTTTTTAGTAAACTGTCATTTAAAAAAAAATTATATATACTTGTATTTGTTTCTCCTTATTGGTATAAAGGTATTGGTTAAACTAAAGGGGGAGGTAACTAATTTTAGAGCGTCCACCCCTTAAAATTGTCTCAAACCAAGACAATCTGTTAAGACAAAATTGAGGTGGTATTTTTGGAAAGGCCATTCTCTGTCACCTCTTATAAGTCAAGGAGACCGGGGGAGAATCTCCAATGACTTTACAAAAGCAAGTATTATATGCATTTTGTATGAAGTTCAAAAGGAACAAATGGAGGAACTGTAGATGGGTTGACCTTACCTTGGTGCCAAGAAAAATCATGGAGACCCCTAAGACCACATTTTGGGACTTAGAAAGGAAAAGATGGATTCAATGTGTATTTTTAACCTCATTGCCTCTGGTGATAAAATGACTGATCTGTGGACATAGATGTCATTTTCCTGGAGAACAGAAAGATAAGACTTAGGAGATCAGAATCTGGATGTGATGTTACAACCACTAAACAACCAGTTGAACGGTAGGGCTCACAGGGACAGTTAACTGGGCTGTGCTTCACCTGGAGGATGTCAGTAAGTGCTGGAGTGCAGGGTCTACCCTGGGACTTGTTCTGTTAAACATCTCTGCCAGTGACCTGGAGGAGAAGCAGTGCACACTCATTAGGTTTGTTGATGATAGCAAGGGGGAAACATTTACACACCTGTGGGCCAGGCTGCCTTCTGTTGACCTGGACAGATGGAAGGAAGGTGCTGCAAGTGAAATTCAGCTGAGAGGCCAAGCCTTAAAACCAAACTCCTGCGGCAACAGCCCTATAGGGATGAGGAGCAGTTTTGTGGAGGTGGCCCTGTGCCTTGCTGGACAGGGAGCTGAGCAGGAGCCAGCTGTTCCACAGCCAGGAGAGATAGCAGCAGCCAAGGAGGTGTGAGCTGGGGTATAATACTGAGGAATCACCCTTTATTCAGTGTTTGCTGTATCACATGAAAATACAGTGTTAATTTTTGGGCTCCTGATGCAAGAAGAATGTAGATAAACAACAATTAAATCAGCAGAAGCCACCAAGGTGGGGCAGAAGCCCTGGCCATGCAAAGAGAGGCTGCAGAGCTGGGTCTCTATTGGGAGGAGGAACAATTTTGAGGGTGCCCAACAGCATACTGAGTATCACTGGAAGGGGGTAGAGGAGATGCAGATGGGCTCTCCACAGTGACAGGGTGAAAAGCTTGTAAAGAGGTTGAAAGGCATTGACGCACATTGGAGTCCAGCTCAGGCTGGAGATAAGGAGCAGGTTTTTGCCACAGGTTCAAGGAGATTGGATTGTCTCTGACTTTGGGGAGTTTCATGTCCCAGTTGGATGAAGCCTTGAGGTTCTTAGTCTGAGCTCAGAACTGCCTGTTCTCTGGACAAAAGGTTGGACTAGGGACCTGGGTCCCTTCTAGCCTGATTTACGCTAAGATCTGAAGTGATCAAGCATCAAAAAATAGTCACATTTATTTAACTGAAGTCGAAACTTCAATTGTTAAAATAGAATACTTTTACAACCTCAAAGATGTGTTTCCAGGGAACATGTCCAACAATAATCTAACTGCAAACAGCAATATTTGCTTATGAGATTTCTAGTTGAGATTGTATTATCAATAGAAAAAAAAAAATCTGGAAATTAAATGCTGCAGGGATTTATTTTTTCTTTAGCCTAATGCTTGAGCATGGATATCCAGTGGATTTATCCTGTTTCTATTTATCTCCTTATCAATAGGAAGTGACAGAATGCATACTTTCCTCAGACAGGCTGTATTGCAGAGGCCAAATGTGTATAAAATCTGATTAAACTTGTACAATGCCAGTATTCAGTCTTTTAAGGTACAACATGGTTCACTGTTTTTTCAAAATGTGAGGACATTTTCAAGGCTGTGAGGTTCCAGCTGCTGAGTGACAAAGATAATGACAAAACCTATTCCCAAATGAAAGCCAGGAGCAGCAAGCAGTTAGTGTACATGCATTTAATAACCTGACTCAAGGCATTTAACATTCCCATAGGACTTCCTAGGATTTGTAGTAATACACCCTCTCTTTCACATGATTTGGGAGTAGTATTAGCAACAGTCAAAGCCTAACAGTTGTGCAGTTCATGAGGTCGTATTTGCAAAAGGTGTTTAAGTACCTAAACAAGCAGATAAATATCTAACATGATTTTCAGCATGCTGATATGTTAGGCACAGTCAAAGCACAGAAGTCAAGCACCTTAGCAGATAAAATAGCTTCAAATAGCTTAGGATCATGGAGGGAATATAAATCCTCCAACACTGTCCTTTCTGTAAGTAAATTTCAGATACCCAAGCACAAGAATGAACTCCTGTATCTGTGTGTCAGTACAGTCCTGTCACAGTTTAGGAATCTCACTACCCAATTTAGTGCCTCCTACCCACAAGGCTTTCCCAAACTGGACATCATTCCCTTCCTCCCCCTGTCTTCTCCTCCCACTTCCTGCTCTGTGGGTGGAGTTGAGAACTGGAGGCACAAAATGTAAACATCACGTGTTAAGAACAATTAACTGGAAACAACAATGAGATAAGAAAATGAATAGTAACAGCAAAAATATTAATAATGAAAGTATGCAGAAAGAGAGAATGATTCACATGCAGAAATGCTCATTGCAGAGCCCAACCCAACTTGACTGCTGCCAAATGAACAGGGACATGCCTCCTACCCCAGAACTGAGAGTTGTCTGGTGCTGTATTTTGTAGTATCCTGCTTATAACTGGTTGCATAGAGTGGCTAAAGAGAAGATCAGGCTCATCAACAGTTTCACAAAGGCTGCAGCAATGTGAAGGATACATACTCAAAACAAGATTGAACATGGATTTTTATGACTTAGATTTAGACCTAAATATTTAAATCCTATTTATTTCAGACCTTAAATCAATTTAAATCTAAATTATTACATTCATAAATCAAAATTTTGTTAATTTTTGATTGTGAATGGCAGTACTAAAAACAATTTAAGAAAACCTAATTTGTATTTCAAATTTGGGTCTATAGGATGCATATGGGTGTCCTTTGCTCATTGTTGTTGAGCAAAACCCCAAAAACTGAAAGCAACATTTCCTGAAACTATACTTTAATGCCTCCTTTAATTCATGGACTGCTTCTGTGTTGTCATTTCATAAAGTACTGTGTGAAAAGTGAAATGGTGATACTGAGAATAGAGAAGGGGTCTTTTCCTAGAAACTTTCCCAGTCTGTTCTGCACTGGGATGCAAATTCCTCCAGGCAGCAACAGCCGTGTACTTTACAAGTGGAGAATCGAGATTCCTGTATCTGCTCATTTTTCATTTTTAGTGCTTGTATGTCTGCAAGAGACAAATTGTTATGGTTTTGCAGGCTGGAAAGAAGTTCAACCCTCAATTTATCTCATTCATACATGGTAGCTAAGCAGATTATACAGCGATTAAAAAGTGCTATAGTTCAATAGCACCCTATTTTTCAATATGGGGTGCCATGTATCCTAGCTCTTATACCATATGCAAACTGATTTAGGATATTTGGAAAGTTAAACATTTTATAAATAGTCGCAGTTTGTTAAATAAAAGAAAGGGAAACATAGGAGGATCTTATAATTGAAATAGGTTATCCAGGAAAGACCACTGACAACATTGAAGCATCATTGCTGTGAGGAAATCTGCTTTCCAATCACTCTGTTGTGTGAATGTAGCAGCAAAATGAAAGATGGAGTCTTGCTTATTGCAGAAAACAGACAGATAGCAAAGACCAAGTGTGGCCAGGAGAGATAGGAAATAGGTATGATTTTACAGAGAGCTTGGTGGCTGTGTCTAATATTGTTTTCCTTTTGAAATGCATTAGACTGTGCCCAGAAGTAAAATCTGTTTCTTAACGAGCGTGTCCAGAGGAGAGTCATAAAGATCAGAGAGCAGGAGCACCTCTCTGATGAAGGTAGTGTGAAAGCATTTGTGTTGTTCTGCTGGAGAAAACTCAGAGGAAACCTTATAGCAGCCTTCCACTTCATAAAGAGACTTACAGAAAGGCCCCAGAAGGACATTTTACAAGAGCATGTAGTAATGGGGAATGGTTTTAAACTGAAGGAGGGCACATTAAGATTAGATATTAGGGAGAAATTCTCTACTGTGAGAGTGATGAGGTGCTAGAACAGGTTGACTAGAGAAGCTGTAGGTGCCCCACCCCAGAAGTAGTCAAAGTCAGGCTGGATGGAGCTTTAAGCAGTCTATCTAGTGGATCGTATCCAGGCCCATGGCACAGTGCTTGGAACTAGATGATATTTAAGCATCAGCAATATTATGTGCCTGTTAAAATCTATGTAAGAAGAAGCAAAAGTGCATGTTCTGAGTGTAGAAAGTGGAGCACTGATGGGATGGTGGTAGTCTGACTTGCTGTTTAAAAAACCAAAAGGAAAATTAAGAGAAAAAATGTGTTAGAGATATGCATCCTTTACCACCAAAGCTGGAAAAATATGCTGATTAAGCAAAACATACAAGTTAGTGTTTCTTAAGCCACCAAGTGCAGCCCAAAGACTACATTAATTATGGCATTTATATGCATTTAAAACCGTGAGAATGGTGTAAACTATATGTTGAAGATTAGTACATTGTAAGCAGAGTGCAGAAACTAAGGACATTAGGCAAGTGGCAGATTTTTAGTGCCTTTTTTTTCCACTTGTTTTGGCTTATGATTTATCTGCAGCAAAGCTCTTCTTAAGAAGGACTTCAAATTTAATTAGGGTAGTACAAACTGGTGGTGATAATCTATAGAAAACTAATACCATTCAGAGATTAATACTGCTGTATTACTTAGGTTCTTCAAGTAAAACAGTGCAATTAGACATTTAGACAATTTGGCACTTCATTCTGTAGGATTATTCAAAGAACAGAGGGCTATATGTCAATACTAGTCTTGCTGTCATCCACCAAGACATCTGAAGTATATTTCAGCACTTTTTGAGTAATAGGAATAAAATATAACTAGCTCAATATATGGTCTTTGCTCTTTCTTTAAGAAAAAACCCAAAAAATTTTTAAGAGCTTCATTGTTTACATAATGTTGCTGAATAGGAGCAAATTTTTGATGATCAGAAGCAAATTTTTGATGAATAGAAGCAAGTTTTTTACTTATATATTTTTCTTTAGGGTTACAAAGGTACATAAATACTTTAAAAAATACAAAATACTAGAAAAAATACTTCACACATTGCATGTAAGGATATTAAAGTGTGTGGCTTAAATGGCAATATAGGTTTCAATAGATGTCAACAACTTATAGCAGTAGTACTTTAAGAAATGCATTTTACGATAAATAAAGCACTATTCAGCAGACAATGCCCTGTTTAAACAAGATGCTCCTGGCAAACTACGTATCATTTTCAGCACACACATACACATTCATACACATGTGCTTTAATGTTTCCTCTGAATGGTAATCTCTAGTATGTGTTATCTCCCTGTATTTTTTAACTGTTAGAGAGCAGTTACTATGGAACACCTATTGCTCTGTGAAGTCATACCCCAGGTTTCAGACCACTCACTTCACAGAAGGAAACATTCTGTCAGCATTCCAAAGGTTCTTGTTTCTATGAAGAACTTCACGGGAAGTGACTTCGTAACCCAGTAAAAGGAAGTCAAGTCTGTTCAAGTTGAAGAAATGGCAATATTTACTACAATAATATTTTCAGCTCACTCATTGATATTTGGAATGGGTTGCAAGAAATAAAATGTGTGCATTTTCTTCACAATGTTAAAGATTTGAAAAATAGGCATTTCAAAATGTCTGGAAACAGTACTTCATTTCTAGGCAAGATGCAATTGAAAACAGTGGGGATATCATTAGAAAAACATTTCTGTTGGGTGCTTCACCATTACCTGGCCCATTAATGTCTAAATAGGTATAAGTAAAGTATAGAGATTATTTTTGCTAGACTTTAGCCAAAGAACCTCACAATTAACTGCATCTTGTTCTGCATGGAAAATACTTTTAAAAGAGCATTTTATTTTCTTATTTACTTTTGCAACAAAGATTTACTGAAGAGGATAGTGCATATAGCCTGACCTAACAGTCTTGGTTTTATTGTAAAGGCCTAGCAAACTGGTGTAGCATAAACCTTAAAATTAATAGTGTTTTTACAAATAGATGAAATACAGTTATTGAAAGACACAAATTAATTTGGAGTAGTTTTCTGTATCTCTAAGGGTGGTAATTTAGTCTAATGGGAATTTAATAACTCATATTTAACACATTACTAATCTGCTGTTTTGCTTACAGTAAACAAGGATTACAGATTTTATAAACCACTTAGTTAAAAGGAAATCTTGAATTCCATGGAAAACCTGTTTTAGCTAAAAAAGAGCAGGTAGAAGCAGTTAGTCTTGTTGTTTTCAAATGAGTTTCAGTTTTTGTTTTCATGTCTTGCAGATAAGTAAACACGGTTAATTAAGGCAACCTCCCTCCCTCTCTGTCATACTGCAGCTGTAAAAGCTAGATTACTGCATTTAGTCATAGCTTGGAGCTAGGTCCAGCGCAGTGCATTGCTGAAGCAAGACGCAATTTAGACAATTTTTGGGAGGCATCTGTACACGACAGCATGCTGTATCTCTTGAAAGTGAGAAAAAAACACTCTGGGAATTGTACATTCTTCTGATTCCTGTATCCCCCTCTGTTTTTTATATTAAAAGTCTTAGTGTATGAGTCTCAAGTCAAACTGCTGTCAGTAGGTGGCAGCCCACTGGTAGACCTGGAGAACTTCTCCTGCCCACCTTGGTAAGATGTTAGAAAAGACCACAGTCTGTCCCTATATAAGCAAAAGACATTATTCTTAACATGCATGGAAGAATACATGATACCTACATATATGAGGGTTGCCTGTATGGTAAAGAATTTATGTTTAGATTTCACTTGCAGGCATCGTAATTTTTACTTTGCATAACCAAATACATAACTATAAAAATGAGAAGTTCAGACAGGTTACTGTAGTTACTTATATGTTAATTGACTGTTTTGTGCTGCAAATCAGCAGTCTGGATGATGTTTCCATGAACTTTTTCATTATCATAATAACACAGAAACATATCAGAGTAAGGTATTTGCAGAATAACAGGATTTGATTTTTTTTGTTGTTTTTTTGCATTCTTTAGATTTTTCAATACTAGTTGTTTAATTGTTACTTCTTTAAAACCTTGATTGCAAATGCTGATTTAGTAACTGATAGAAGATTCATTCATTAATGCATTGCTATTTTATTTTCTCTGGGAGAAATTTTGGTCACAGGATTTAGGCATTTTGCTCAGTAGGAGTATGCATTGCAGTGTGTGGTTATTGAGAAATTTATATGACATACCCATAAATTAAGATATTTTTTCCTTTTGGGTTGGGCATTTTTGAGGAGCTGTGTACATCTCTGCTTTGGGAGATTGACAACAGGGAGTCTACGTCATGGAAAGTACCTCTAAAGTGCACACTGAAAGACTGAGAGTCTCAACAGTGCTCATAAGATATATCTTTGTTATTCGTATTCATATAGAAACACACAGTCCAGCTTAAAACTTTTTGTACCAAATAAAATATCTGCTTATTCAAAAGCAACATAGGACCTAAAAGAATACGACAGTGCCCAGCATGCTCATAGCTTCTTGACTATAAGGCAATGATCTAAAGAGGTTTTGAATTTCACAGTTTGGACTTATTTTGTTGAAGTTACATCTGTGATGGTATAATTCACCTTGGGTGATGATAATGCCTTAAAGAATGGGTTATGGATTTTTTAGAACTGAAATATGTAAAAGGAAGAAACAGAAGTAAAGTTAATGAGCTATCATCTTCTTTTATTTAAGCAATCATGTGTTCTTTAATAGCACAATAGGTTAACTAGCCAACAAGCTTCTGGCACAAGCCACTGTCATGTAAGGAACAAATGCTATGAAAAGCCATTAAAGTGAATTCTAATTACAGTTTAAAGGGACAAACAGGAAGTGTGAAAGTGTTCAGAACTGAGAACATCAAGTGTGCACTACCCTTTTTTGAAACTTCATTTTGTCTCTCTGCAGGGGGTATCTGGCGAACAGTCCAAGATTAGATTCTATGATATGGGTAACTTTGTCAGTTAAGAAATGTTGGGTTAATATATTCTTGACTACCAAACATAAAAATCAAGTATAGTTTGAATTTTGTACATTGATAACAATTAAGATGCAGTTTTTTGAGCTCAGAGATCAGTATCAGGATAAAAAAAAATGCAGAGATAATTCAGGAGCAGGTCATACACCTTATTAGCCTCTCTTTTTAGGCTTAAAAGTATGATCTAAAAGTGTATTTCTTATGTGAGATTTCTGTGTATGTTTGCAGTCTGAATTTCTGAAGTGCATATGCATAGGAGGATTTTTAGAACTTGAGCTCTGAAACAGCTAATCCTCTTATAATTCTTACCTAAAGCTACTTTTTGGATGATGAATAACAAAATGACAAAAAAAAAATACACAGATGTATAAAGAAATGTTTATCATCTACTGGAAAAAAAAAAGGTTGAAATTGACATTGGTTGAGCACTCCAATTTGCAACATAACTGGATTTGTGGGCACCCTGCTAAGGAGAACAGTTTTAGATATTCCCATTAGTTGCTGAAGGACGTCATGCTTGCTCCAGCTGCCAGGAACACAGCTGTTGTGTTTCCCTTTGAGTGATCAGTGCTGCTGATGCCCTCCAGCCAACATGTTCTTTGATAAGGTCCAATGGAGAGCTGTGAATGAGTTGAACACTGGGCTTCTAACAGCAAAATGCAAAAACAAATTTCACAAAAAATTGCATTTGCACTGCTGCCTGATGTCACCCAATTAGAATGGGTTGAATTTGTTCTAGTACAGTGGTTTGGAAGAATCACAGTGGAACAATTTTTTTCTTACTATTATTAAAACAGTTTCAGGGAAAGGTTGCTTTCTGTTAAAGAAGATATTGTCATAATATTCTATGTAACTTATTACAGCCATCTAAATTAAAGGAATTAGATCTGAAGGATTATATTTTTTAACTTCAGTTTGAAAGACATGTGATGTTGATCTGATTGCTTTGGTTCCAAGAGCAATACTGATAACAAATCATTAAAACAACCCCTTATGTTTTCCTTCTTAGTTATGTGGAAACTTGTTTCTTTTCCTACTGTTTCAGAAATGCGTGCAGATGAAACACATCTACTCATGTAGATATAGATAAGTATATAATGTTCAGAACACTTTCTGAAAGGGTTTTCTAAGTGGGTGCAAGTCAGGAAGAAATCTTCATGTCAAATAAGGTAGTTATCTAGGTGTGTACAAGACATTTAAGAACTATGTAAACCATTAAAGCAGTATCAGAGACATAGAAGAAGCTATATATATCAAATCTGAAAACCGTATATGATGTTTACTGTGAAGACAGACAAAAGAAACAAGGGTTCTTCAATCTGAACATATTATACGAATATTAAATTCAATGCCTTTTGAACTAAATACATATTAAGATCAAAAATACATAAGGTTTGTAGTGTCATGATTTTTGTGGGCGAAAATGTCATATTGCATAAACCAGTGCCAGAGCATTCCTTTACAAGCAGTGTATCTGTGTGACTATTTCTTGCTGAATATGTGGTGCACCTAACTCTCCGGAATTAGTTTGAATTAATGTTTTTGTCAGGGAACTCAAAATCTTACTCTCACAAAAGTAAGAAATGTTTAGAGTATACATCTTATGTTTTTTCCAAAGTGATGAGCTGTCATCATTCTGAAAGAAATTATTTTCTCTTTTCAAAACATTTCACGTTTTCTGTGGTAATGTTCCTTAACTTAAAATGACCTCTTTAAACAACATACGTTACACCTTATTTCAAAGACCATCCTGCCATCACTTTTTGCTCTCCATTTCTTAATATTCTAAAAATACACACTGTTGGTTTACAAGTCTGATTACTCCTACACTGAAGGGACTGAATAAATTTTGCTTCTAAAAGATTTTCCTTTGACCAGCTAAATAAACACCTGGAAAAATTATTTCTCTCTGTCAGTCTCTTTGTCAGTCTGATAGAGAAATGTGTTTTCAAGTTTCAAACACCCTTTCCAAGTTAGAGTAACACCCGCTTAATAAAAGGGTGTTTCAGGTATTCAGAAATTAGGGTATGTATAGATGGCGAAAGCAGGTAGTTGCCAAAAGGCTGTGGAGCACAGTAGATACTTTGTGAACGAGTCTGCTCAGTAATGAACCTGAGATTCCACAAATGAGGTACAATGCCACACTGCAATGATTAGAGTATCACCCACACATACAACTGCAAACTTGCATGAAAAACGTCCAGGAAAAGAGAGCAGTGTAGAAGACATTGCATGTGCAAAGGGAAGGAAAAAATTCAGACAACTGAAATCACCAAGATAAATAGTATTGTATGCCTGTTAGGAGGGTAAGATGATGCCTTTTGACATTTTCTATAGATAGGCTCTAAGATGTCTATGCCCCAGTGTACCAAGGTACGTTATTCCTGGCTTCCAATGCAGTTTTCTCTAACTAGGTGCAATTGCATGTGCTAGAAATACATGTGAGCAAATACCATAGTCCCTGATATATCCTGCTCCCCTTTAATGCCTCCCCATTCTCTTTCTCCTGCAGATAGAAACACATATGCATGATGCCAGGCTGGCAGGACAGTAATGAACAATGAGTGGTGAGAGAGGCTTTTCCAAACCACCAGCAAATCACCCAACATTTCCAGACACTGCCTCTCTGGGAAGTCAGTCATGCAGGGATCATATGTGTCTCCACAATGTTTTGCACTGTGACCCTTAGTACTTCTGAATCTATACAGTAAGACAACACATGACAGGTGGACAAAAAACACAGTGCTAGGTTAGTACAGCGTGAAATATGATCAATAAAGTCTCTAGCAATAAAGTAAATTATTGAACCAAAGTGACTTGGTGTGGGAGTCTGGGAACACAGCAGTGATAAATGTAGAAAGCACTTCATTGAATTACCTTGCACAGTACTATTGCTTGCAATTCCATCTTATTCCACTAACTCTTCAACAATTTATCATTCTATTTTTCAGCAATTTATAAGATGTTTAGCAATGGAACACCAGGGCTACCTAGATGTTTTACCTAGGTCAAATCACTTTGTACTCATTATTATGCTTAGTATAAGAAATTGTGTTTGTTATTAGAGTAGCTCAGTACTATAGGTTTAATATGTCCAACAAAGCAAACATTTTTTTAAATCTCATAAATCATGTTTCAGATGTTTTACATTGTACCCTACACCAGAGAGAGGCAAATAACCTTCCAGTTCTTAACTTTCCAATATCCTATGGAAATCCTAGAATTACAGAATCATACTATGAATGATACAGGAAGGGACTTCTGCTGAATAATAGAAAGATGTGCAGGACCTCAGTTTGCTTGTTAAGTCAAGTTTTGAATACCTATATGGAGATAGAATATAAAAAAAAAATCTGTGATCAGCCTTTTCCTATATTTGATCCAGCTGCTCAAGTGTTTGAGTAGTGTCTGTTAAAAAACAATATTAATGTTTCTTGTATTCCAATTTGTGGCTGCTGCCTCTTATCTTTGCTCATCTCTGAGAAGGGTTTGTCTCCATCTTTAAATCCTCTCCTTAGGTAGTTAGGCAGCTATGAAGTTTTGCTTGACTAGTCGTTCTCTTCTTGAAGCTGAACAAAGCCCAGAGGACTTGCTCCATGACACTCCTGTGGATTGAGAGGGGGCTGACTAGTTCCCTAGATCTTCTATCCAGTGTTTTTTAAGGATGTACATTTTTCTGTTTTCAACTTCAACATGTTAAGGACACCATTTCCAACGGGAATTAAAGAAAACTATTCAGGTGACTTGGCCCAAAAAATCCCTCCCATCAGTAAAACTATGTCAGCATCTCCAGAACATGCGAAGATTGGGCCTGCTTATAAACTGATATATAGATACAGTTATTTCAAATTTTGTGCTGGAAACTTGAGTAGATGCACAGTGCTATCACTATTGTTAAATAGGAAGCAAGCTAACTTTTCCATAACACCCATATTTCACACAGACTTTCTGCTAATACTCATCACTTTTTAGGCTTTTACTGTAATCGGTCTTTTTCTTGCTGGTGACATTTATATACATCTGCTCTCTATTTCCTTAGTATTCCATGTAAACATCACATTAAATATTCATGGCATACACAATTTGAGGCTGTGCTGCCAAAGGCAAGTAGATAAGAGACAAAACTCTCAATTTCTAACATAAACCATAATGAACTGCTAAAGTTAGAGAGGAAATGAAAGAAAGGAAAAAAAGGAAAGAAAGAGAAGGAAGGAAGGAAGGAAGGAAGGAAGGAAGGAAGGAA